>CM039676.1:469852251-470424751 GCA_022496015.1 Hordeum marinum
AAAAATCGGTGATGGAGTGTCCACCATATATGTGAGATAAGAGTTTAGGAAGGAAGACTCGACAGACCTAAAGTTTCCTGGTAGTTTCCATAGATAGATTTTGAATATTTCAACTATGAACATAGGAAATGTCTGACGACAAAAGGGAATTCGTTATGTGCGAATACTACGAAGAGGAGCGTGGCCTGTGCAACAAGCCTCACCTAGTTGGTGGTAGGCGCTTCAGCATCATGTTGGATGAGACCTTCGAATTGGATACAGTAAGTCACAATGACAAGTATTTTTTCGTAATTAAGCATGCCTTCTGCTTGTTTTTCTTCAACTTATAATTTTAATTTTTTACTATTCTACTAGTGTATCCCCTACCATGCAAGAATTTCTGTCTTGGATAAGATTGGTTTCAGTACTAAGGGAAGTATGGAGGTAAAGAGAGTTCACTTGAGGACCGAGCATGGTTATACTTTTGCCGTAAAATTGTACAATGCAGACACCTACTCCTATTTTGAATGCAAAAATTGGAGAGCACTATGCAAGGCTTATGCATTTGAGCTTAATATGCTTATCACCTTTGATATTCGTCTGGAAGATGAAATTGAAGCTAATATCGACATCTGGGTCGATGTGCAGACGCCTCCAGTTCTACCATTATGTGAGTTTCTCAACCATATTTATTAAGTAATTTATATTGTTTATTCAGAAATAGTTGACAACTAATTTCTATTGACAACTTATTTCCATTCAAGCAAACATGTCGAGTGCTTGGTAGACAGCACGTACTACTGTCCCGGGGCTGAAGTAAACTGCGAGGAAATAGGTCATTATGTTTCATGGCTTGAGGATCTTGATACTGTCAAGACAGGTTATTTTCCTGGACTTCGAGATATTAGTACTCAAAACGTGCGACCACTAGTGTGCGTATTGAACTACGGTCACATCTATTTAGGAAAGATGGTAAGATTTTTACTATTTGTCCTTAGTGCATCTTTTGCATACATTATTTTTTAAGCTAAACTTCATTGCTAAGTGTGCTAATACGATGTTCTTCAATAGGGACTCCCGATGAGTGTTGTGCCTCGTTGGATCGAGCCTAAAGGTCGCATGACAATGGTTAGCTTACGGCCAAAATATCCTACATTGCACATGAGTGCATTCATCATTTCTCGAAGCGAGAAAGTCTTAATAGTCAAAGACTGGAGCAAAATTGTGAAGGATCACAGAGAAGTACTAGCGGGCAGTAATCGGAAGCGCAGCCCACAATTAGGAGACAGGTTCATCTACATTCTCCAATATGATGAAGCAGAAGTGCTACACATGTTTTATGCTATTTTACCTGAGAGAGAGCAGCAGGAGTAGGTCCTAGGTATTAAGAACAATTAGTTAGTGTTGATTATATATGACTATGATGATGATGAGAAGTTTTTATTATGTGCTAGAATGTGTTAGAGTTGATGGTGCTGCTGAGGAGGAGGAGGAGTGATTATGAGTACTATGATGATGAGGAATTGTTATAACTAGTGATCAAGTTGTTATATGGTGTCTCATGGACGAAAATGATGATGAGGAGGAGTTTTTATATGACAGTGATGTATTATGATGATACTGTATGAAAACTTGTATAGTGGAGTATGAATATACGACATAAAACAAAAAAGAAATACGTAACAATAGTAGTAGCGCGGGCGGAGAGGCGCGCTGCTAGTAACTACCAGTAGCGCTTTCTACTAAAAGCGCTATTGCTAAACAGGTATAGCACTAGCGCGGGCTAACACACACTACTGCTACACTTTAGCTGTAGGGCCGTAGTAGTAGCGCGCTACCCCGCGCACCTGCTATACCCAAAACCAGCGCTACTTCTAGGCTTTTCCCTAGTAGTATACGTTCCCAAATTTATGAAGGGCATTATAGAAGTCTTGTCAACTTTGCCCAAACAGGTGGACGAAATGAGGCTATCAGCCGCCAGGAGAGGGGCCATAGCTGCGCTAAGCCGGTCCCTGGCCTTTGCTCCTGAGTTAACCGTCGAAGAAATGATGAGCGACTTCCCCTCCAAAAAGGATGACAGCTTAGACTTTACTGAAGCGTATTACGCCAAATGCATCAAGGCCTTTAGGAGACTTGCCTCCATACTTGTTGAGGAGACGGATCCAACTCCCTACCAGGCGGCTTACGATGAGAACAACCAACGGCTGCGCTGCCCAACTTTCAAAGCCAGGGATTTGATCCCTGCACGCCATAAGCCGCTCTTCGCCCCTGAAGTTGATCCGTCTCCTCTTTTAAACGACGCTCAATTTGAAGCTTTATTAAAGTGCAACTGGGATGTGGATAATCTTCAGATCGAAGAGCACGAAGACCCGGTGCAAGATGACCCGCCAGTGAGTTAAAACTTTGTTGTTCTTTGACTGAATGTAACCCGGCCAGCTGAGCCGCCGAGATGTGGAAGTGTATGAAAAACTTTAAATCCTTCGTCTTTTGAGCTCCTGGTGAGCCATGTAATAGGCCTAGCAGAAACTTGATTGCCTCAGCCATTGTGCACCCATGACTTTAGAATCATCTTATGCACTTTCTATTTGCCTTGCATTCTTCTCATAATATCTTTCAACATACTTAACAGCAATTCATCTTAGGAGATAAAGCCTGCAAAAACAAGACAGAATACTCTGAAGTGTTTGTAAGGGCGGCTTGAAAAAGCATAACCCGGAGATGTTAGCATCTGTATAACCTTGCTTCTTCTTTCATAATCTTGCTCTGACCCGGCTTGGTAAACTGGCATGATATTTGAATATGATGCAATGCATAATGTAATGTATGATGGAATGCACGATGTAATGTATGATGCAATGTATGGTATTCTTGCTTTCCTTGTTGTTTTCCAAAAACTCATATGATGGTTCTTCCTGGCTGGACTCGATGCTTGAACTCATATCAGTGCAGGGTCTCTAACGAGAGTGACCATCAACTCCTTTGAACGACTTAGGGTCTCTAGGCGAGATTAACTGATAAGAGCGCAACGAACCAGAAAGAGACACATCTGCCGGTTCCGCTGGGTGGACTCGCTGCTTGAACTCAAACAATGCTCGGTTTCCAGGCGAGACTGGAGAATGCAGCGCCCCAGAAAGAGAGTGGACTCGCTACTTGAACTCAAAAATACTCAGTTTCCAGGCGAGGATTGATGAGCGCAGCGTCTCAGCAAGAGACACAACAGGGCATGAGTATCCCTAGGGCCCAGAAACCCCCTCTCACGTGACAAAGTCCGCCGTTTGAACCTTAACCAGTGCTTAGGGTCTCTTGCCGAGATTAACTAACCGGTCCGTTGGTCGGATATAGTCTCTAAGCGTGATTAACTGGTAAGAGTTCGGCGGGTCACCTATTGGAGAGGTCATCAAAAAGGGGGTAAGTATATAACTCGTTGTACCCCTAATGATCTGGTTTGACGGAGTCAAAATTTGGGTCCCCGACCCGCCTTACAGTGGCTGAAAAGCCTGATCGAGAGGGTTGAAGCTTAACCCGGTGGGTTGAAAGCCCCCAAACGACCTTGTCGATAATATCAACTTGTGCGCCGCTTGTAAGCCGCTGTCTTGTGGATCACCAACTTGTAAGTCGTCGTCTTGCGGATCACCAACTTGTAAATCACCGTCTTGTGAATCGCAAACTTGTAAGTCACCGTCCTATAAGCCGCCGTACAATGTTGTTGTTTTGGCTGAAGAGCCGATCAAGAGGGTGAGCAAGCTAAACGCAGTGGGTTGGAAGCCCCCAAGTGACCAAGTAGAAGTGTTCATCTTTTACACAAATCTATAATGCAAAAAGAAAAACGGTAGAGGCCCTAGCTTGCAGGGATGCCAACTTTATTATATGAAAAATATAAATACAATGAAGTATGTATGTACAAAGATGGGAGTCGATGACTCAAGTATAGTAAGGCCGCAGATGAGCAATGTTCCACAGCCGGTGAGTCTCCTGTCCAGAGGTACGTGACTCGTCTCGTACGCCAATGAGATAATATGACCCATTGTTCAGATTTCTGCTAACCACAAAAGGTCCTTCCCATGGGGGAGATAACTTGTGTGCATCCGTCTGATCTTGAATCAAACGTAACACCAAGTCGTCTTCTTGGAACGTCCAGGTCTTGACCCTGCGGCTATGATAGCGACGCAGGTCTTGTTGATAAATTGCCGACAGAGCTGCTTCAAGATCGTGCACTTCATCCAGAGCATCTAACGCATCCTGACGTGTCGCTTCATTGTCGGCTTCCACGTAAGCCACCACCCGCGGTGAATCACGACATTTGTCGCTTGGTAACACGGCCTCCACACCGTAAACCATGAAAAAAGGCGTGTAACATGTTGACCTGTTAGGTGTAGTATTGATACTCCAGAGGACGGATGGTAGCTCCTCGACCCAACAACCTGGCGTTCTGTGTAAAGGAACCATAAACCGGGGCTTGATACCTCTCAGGACTTCCTCGTTAGCTCGCTCTGCCTGACAATTGGATTGTGGATGAGCAACAGCAGAAACATCATGCCAGATGTGCTCACTCTCGTAGAATGCCTTCATAGCCCCCTTGGATAGATTTGTTCCGTTGTCCGTGATGATGCTATGAGGATATCCAAATCGGTAGATCAATTTTTTGACAAACTGAACTGCCGTGGCCGCATCACATTTACTAACCGGCTCAGCCTCCACCCACTTGATAAACTTGTCCACCGCCACCAAGAGGTGGGTCTTCTTATCCTTAGACCTTTTGAAAGGTCCGACCATATCAAGCCCCAGACTGCGAATGGCCAAGTGATTGGAATTATCCGTAATACCCGAGCCGGTACGTGAGCACATCTCCCGAACTTCTGACACCCGTCACACTTGGTGACCAGGTCCTCCGCGTCTTTATGAGCCATCAGCCAGAAGAAGCCATGCCGGAAGGCCTTAGCCACCAAGGACTTTGAACCGGCGTGATCTCTGCAATCACCGGCATGTATTTCATATAGAATTTCCTTGCCCTCTTCTGGAGAAACACAACGCTGGAATACACCGGTAACACTGCACTTATTCAACTCACCATTAATGATAGTCATGGATTTAGAACGCCTCATAATTTGCCGAGCCAGTGTCTCATCCTCAGGCAACTCGCCATGGGTCAGGTACGGCAGGTAAGGTAGCGTCTAGTCTGGAATAGCATGTAGAGCCGCCACTAGCTGCCCTTCTGGGTCAGGTATAGCCAGATCCTCCTCTGAAGGTAGCTGAACAAATGGGTGATAAATTATATCCAAGAAAACATTAGGTGGCACCGGCTTACGCTGAGAGACCAATCTTGACAATGCATCAACCGCCTCGTTCTTGCGGCGATCAATATGATCCACTTGATAACCCTTGAAATGACCGGCAACAATATCCACCGCCTGACGATAAGCCACCATCCGCGGGTCCTTGGAGTCCCACGTGCCTGAAACTTGTTGTGCCACTAATTCTGAGTCACCAAGGCATCTAACCCAGCTCAGGATCATCTCCTTTGCCACAAGAAGTCCATGAAGCAAAGCTTCATATTTAGCTGCATTTTTCGTACAAGGAAACATCGGCCTTAGCACGTAACAGAACTTATCACCTTTGGGGGAGGTTAAGACAACTCCAGCCCCTGATCCCTCCAGTTGTCTGGACCCATCAAAGTGAATTGTCCAATACGTGTTGTCTGGCTTCGCCTCCGACGACTGACAGTCCGTCTAGTCATTTATGAAATCCACCAATGCCTGAGACTTCATGGCTGTGCGAGGCACATACTTCAAATTCAGAGGCCCAAGCTCCAGCGTCCACTTACCAATTCTGCATGTGGCCTCCTTGTTTTGAATTATACCACTCTACAGGGCAGAGCTAACCACTGTGAGCTGGTGTCCAAGGAAATAATGCTTCAACTTGCAGTTTGCCATGAATACCCTGTATATTAGTTTCTGCCAATGTGGGTACCTTTGCTTGGACTCTATAAGGACCTCACTGACATAGTAAACCGGCCTATGGACCGGGTACTCTTTCCCTGCCTCCTTGCGCTCTACCACGATCGCAGCACTGACAACCCTATTGTTAGCCACCACGTAGAGGAGCAAGGGCTCTTTCTCAGCTGGAGCAGCCAAGATGAGCGGCTCAACCAACTTCTTCTTGAGCGCTTCAAGAGCTTCATTTATAGCTTGACTCCAGACAAAGTCATCCGTCTTTTTCATCATCTGGTATAGAGGAATAGCCTTCTCACCCAGGCGTTTGATGAAGCGACTTAAAGCGGCAATACGACCCGCCAAGCGCTGCACATCATTGACGCTCACCGGCTTAGCTAGTGACGTGATGGCCTTTATTTTGTCCGGGTTGGCCTCGATCCCTCGCTCCGAAACCAAGAAACCCAGAAGTTTACCTGCAGGAACTCCAAAAACACACTTAGCCGGGTTAAGCATCGTCTTGTAGACCCATAAATTATCAAAAGTCTCCTTCACGTCATCGAGTAACGCCTCCTTCTTTCTTGACTTAACCACAATGTCGTCCACGTAAGCATGAACATTGCGCCCAACCTGACCGTGAAGGCAATTATGCACGCAACATTGGTAAGTCGCCTGTGCACTCTTGAGCCCAAACGGCATAGACACATAGCAGAAAGCCCCAAAAGGTGTTATAAATGACGTCTTCTCCTAGTCTTTAACTGCCATCTTGACCTGGTGATAACCTGAATAGGCGTCCAGGAAGCATAAACTCTCACAACCCGTCGTTGCATCGATAATCTGGTCGATACGAGTGAGAGAAAACGGGTCAAATATACAGGCCTTGTTAAGATCCGTGTAGTCTATACACATACGCCACGTGCTGTTCTTCTTTAGCACCAGCACGAGATTTGCTAAGCACTCCGGGTGAAATACTTCCACGATGAACCCTGCCGCCAAGAGTCGGGCCACCTCTTCTCCAATTGCTTTATGCCGCTCCTCGTTGAAACGGTGGAGGAATTGCTTGATCAGCTTAAATTTAGGATCCACATGAAGGTGGTGCTCGGCGAACTCTTTCGGTACACCCGTCATGTCAAATGGCTTCCATGAGAAGATGTCCCGATTCTCACGGAGGAATTTGATGAGCGCGCTTTCCTATGTGGGGTCTATGTTAGCCCCGATAGTGAATTGTTTGGATGAGTCGCCCGGAGTAAAATCCACTAGCTTTGTGTCATCCGCCACAAACTTCAAGGGCGGCTTAGACTTTGTACTGGGCTTCTTCAACGGAGTCATGTCCGTCGAGTCAACGTTATCCTTGTAAAACTTAAGCTCGGCCTCTGCGCAACTTGATTCGGCGTAAGCCGCGTCTCCTTCCTCACACTCAATGGCGACCTTCCGATCTCCGTGCACCATGATCGTCCCATTGAGGGCCGACATCTTGAGCTGTAGATAGACATAACAAGGCCTGGCCATAAACTTTGCAAAAGCTGGTCGGCCAAACAGAGCATGATATGGGCTCTTAATTTTCACCAGTTCGAACCACAAAGTTTCCACCCTGTAGTTGTACTCATCTCCAAATGCCACTTCTAAAGCAATCTCCCCCACCGGGTAGGCCGACTTACCTGGCACTGATGTCTACTACAGAACCTTCTTCTTGTAGACTCGTGTTGGGCCTCCAAGCGCAGAGTTTTGTAGGACAGCGGCAATTTTCCCTCACGTAGATGACCTAAGGTTTATCAATCCGTGGGAGGTGTAGGATGAAGATGGTCTCTCTCAAACAACCCTGCAATCAAATAGCAAAGAGTCTCTTGTGTCCCCAACACACCCAATACAATGGTAAATTGTATAGGTGCACTAGTTCAGCGAAGAGATGGTGATACAAGTGCAATATGGATGGTAGATATAGTTTTTTGTAATCTGAAAATATAAAAATAGCAAGGTAACTAATAGTAAAAGTGAGGACAAACGGTATTGCAATGCTTGAAAACAAGGCCTAGGGTTCATACTTTCACTAGTGCAATTTCTCTCAACAATATTGGCATAGTTGAATCATATGTAAATAGCTCTCGTGCGACAAAGAGTTCACTCCAAAGGAAATAGCGGAGAAATAATGAAGAAATTATTGAAGGGTATGAAACCACCTCAAAGTTATCTTTTCCGATCAATCTTATGGATTGTCCCTATAAGTGTCACAAACAGCCCTAGAGTTCGTACTAAAATAACACCTTAAGATACACATCAACCAAAACCCTAATGTCACCTAGATACTCCATTGTCACCACAAGTACCCGTGGGCTTGATTATACGATATGCATCACATAATTTCAGATTCATCATGTTGAATCCAACACAAAGAACTTCAGGGAGTGCCCCAAAGTTTCTACCGGAAAGTCAAGACAAAAATGTGTGCCAACCCCTATGCATAGATTCCCAAGGTCACGGAACCCGCAAGTTGATCACCAAAACATACAACAAGTGGATCAATAGAACATCCCATTGTCACCACGGATATCCCATCGCAAGACATACATACAGTGTTCTTAAATCCTTAAACACTCAATCCGATAAGAAAACTTGAAAGGGAAAACTCAATTCATCACAACAAGATAGAGAGGGGAAAACTCTATATTATTCAAACTATATCAACAAAGCTCGTGGTAGATCAAGATAAGGCCATCTCATGAACACGAGAGAGAGAGAGAGAGAGAGAGATCAAACACATGGCTACTGGTAGATACCCTCAGCCCCGAGGGTGAACTACTCCCTCCTCATCATGGAGGCCGCCGGGATGATGAAGATGGCCTCCGGTGATGGTTTCCCCCTCCGACAGGGTGCCGGAACGGGCTCCCGATTGGTTTTTCCTGGCTCTAGAGGCTTACGGCGGCGGAACTCCCGATCTAGGTTCTGCGTTGGGTTTTTTGGTATTTATAGGAATTTATGGCGGTGGAAATAAGTCCAGATGGGCCACGAGGGAGTCACAAGCCTGCAGGGCGCGACCAGGGGGTGGTCGTGCCCCTGAGGCTTGTGACTGCCTCGTGGGTCTTCTGGCCCAACTCCGTTGCTCAGTGGGTCTCTTCTAGTGAAAAAAAATCATCGTAAACTTTTATTCCGTTTGGACTCCGTTTGATATTTCTTTTCTATAAAACTCAAAAATATGGAAAAAATAGGAACTGGCACTGGGCTCTAGGTTAATAGGTTAGTCCCAAACATAATATAAAATTGTGGTAAAATGATTGTAAAACACCCAAGAATGATAATATAACAGCATTGAACAAGCAAAAATTATAGATACGTTGGAGACGTATCAGCATCCCCAAGCTTAAGTCTTGCTCATCCTCGAGTAGGTAAATGATAAAAACAGAATTTTTGATGTGGAATGTTGCCTAACATGTTCATCATATTCTTTACTATGGCATGGATATTCAGATCCGTAAGATTCAAAACAATAGTCTAATATTGACATAAAAATAGTAATACTTCCAGCACACCAACAAGGTCGACGTGTCCTTTCAAAATAACATGGCCTTAGAAAGTTATCCCTACAAAATCATATGGTCTGGCTATGCTCCATCTTCCCCACACAAAGTATCTAAATCATGCACAACCCCGATGAACAAGTCAAGCAATTGTTTCACACTTTTGGTGTTCTCAACACTTTTCAACTCTCACGTAATACATGAGCGTGATCCATGGATATAGCATTATAGGTGGAATAGAATACGGAGGAGGTGCAAGGAGAAAAAGAAGAAGATAGTCTCACATCAACTAGGCGTATCAACGGGCTGTGGAGATGCCCATCAATAGATATCAATGTGAGTGAGTAGGGATTGCCATGCAACAAATGCACTTAAAGTTATAAGTGTATGAAAGCTCAAAAAGAAAACTAGGTGGTCGTGCAAAATGAATATCCACTAGTTATATGAAAGGGACAAAATAGGAGACTCTCTACCATGGAGCTCATGGTGCTACCTTGAAGCACAAGTGTGGAAAAAGATAGTAGCAATCGTCCCTTCTCCTTTCTCTCATTTTTTTATTCTTATATTTTTTGGTGGGCTTCTTTGGCCTCTTTTATTTATTTTTTTGGGTTTCACGGGCCTCTTTTATTTTTTTGTAAAGTCCGGATACTCATCCCAATTTGTGAGGGAGTCATGGCTTCCATCATCCTTTTCTCTCACGGGACAATGCTCTATTAATGAAAAATCATCACACTTTTATTTACTTATAACTCAAAAGAAAAATAAATTACAAATCGATTCCGATGACAAAATATTACTCTATATGCAATATGGAGTGATGGTGCAAGTCATGAAAACTACATGATGGAAGTTGCATGGCAATATATCCCGGAATGGCTATGGAAATGCCATAATAGGTAGGTATGGTGGCTTTTTTGAGGAATATATGGTGGTTGTTTTCAGGAAGGAGGGTTTGGTGTACCGGCGAAAGTTGCGCGGTACTAGAGAGGCTAGCAAAGATGGAAGGGTGAGAATGCGTATGATCCATGGACTCAACATTAGTCATAAAGAACTCACATACTTATTGCAAAAGTCTATTAGTCATGAAACAAAGCATTAGATGCATGCTCCTAGGGGAGAGGTTGGTAGGAGTTAACCATCGCGTGCTCGCGACCCTTGTTGTCGTTTTCTCACGGGGGGTCGCACGAGACGGCAGATGCCATGGGGTGGGTTATCGAGGTGAGGGCAAGGCTGTCGTGGATGATCCGGGACGGGTATGCGAATAGCATGCAGTGGTTTACCCAGGTTCGGGGCTCTCCGGAGAGATAATACCCCTACTCCTGCATATCCGTATAACTGAGGTATATTTGGTACATGGTTGCTCCTGGAGCTGTTTGGGGAGGAGAGCCATGAGGCTTCTTGCCTCATATGTGAGTGTGAGAGTGGGGACGATAGGATGTGAGGGAAGCTAGCCCCCTTGAGAGAGTGAGAGGGGCCCTTTATATAGGCATGGATTAGTAGCTTGGTATGTAAGCTAGAGTCCGTAGCTTACATACCAAGCAGCTTAGGATGTAAGCTACAGTGGGTAGCTCACATGCTATGTCCGTCCCCTAGTGCATTTTATAAGTCAGTCTCCAGGGGAAAGGTTACACTGTAGATAGTACTACGCGACACGCGTACAGTGCACTATTGCTTGCCTCTGGTGCACTGCCACAGGATGTGTCCGTCTGGTCCGCGCGTGTCTGATGGGACGTCGTAGTTGGCCCCGGGCTACCAGCTGCCGGGCACAGCTGGTTGGTCAGAGCAGCTGGCCACGGGCATGAGTCGGAGCAGCCGGCCCAGGCGGATAGGCACCCCGTCTGACTTGCCGTCTTTGGGGTTCCCGGGTGTCATCCCCCCGACAGTAGCCTCCAAGCCTCCGGGCGACTCGCAGAGTTAGGCGGAGGGTTTTCGTAGTCGTTGTCGTTGCAGAAGTTGTCGATGACGGTCGATCGCGGGTTGGGGACGAGCCGGCTTGCTTCCAGCGGGAGCGTGCCAGCGCCCTCGCTAGGTGTAGCCTCCGAGCCTCCGGGTGACTCAAAGAGTCGGGAGGAGGGTCTTTGCTATTGCTGAAGTAGACGATGGCGTCGAGGATGCCGGGCACGGATGCGGAGCCACCGACTGAAGGGCGCGAGGTGATGCCGGGGGCGAGCCCGGAGTCCACCGGCTGGCGGTTCCAGCAGGGGCACGCCAGCACACCCGCTGGATGTAGCCTCCGAGCCTCTGGGTGACTCGAGGAGTCGGGTGGAGGGTCTTTGCTGTTGGTAAAGCAGACGGTGGTGTCGAAGATGTCGGGCGTAGACGCGGGGTCCGCCGACTGAAGAGCGCAAGGCGCTGCCGAAAGCGGACGCGGGGCCCACCGGCTGATGGGCTTGGAGCCCTGCCGAGGGCGGACACGGGGTTCGCAGGCTGTCGAGCGCGAGACGCTGCCGGACGCTAACGGAGGGTCCGCCGGCTAGTGGGCATGGAGGGGTCCGCCGGCTATCGAGCGCGGGGCGCTGAAGGCAGACGAGGGGTCTGCCGGCTATCGAGCGCGGGGCGCTGTCGGGCACGGACGAAGGGTCCGCCGGCTGATGGGCACGGAGCCCTGCCGAAGGCGGACGCGGGGTCCACCGGCTATCGAGCGTGAGGCGCTGTCGGGCATGGACGGAGGGTCTGCCGGCTGGTGGGCGCGTAGCCCTGCCAAAGGCGGACGCGGGGTCTGCCGGCTGTCGAGCGTAAGGCGCTACCGGGCACGAACGGAGGGTCCGCTGGCTGGTGGGCGCAGAGCCCTGCCAAAGGCGGACGCGGGGTCTGCCGGCTGTCGAGCACGAGGTGCTGCCGAGGGCGGACGGAGGGTCCGCCGGCTGGTGAGCACAGAGCCCTACCGAAGATGGATGCGGGGTCCGCCGGCTGTCAAGCGCGAGGCGCTGCCAGGCGCGGACGGAGGGTCCGGCGGCTGGTGGGCGCGGAGCCCCGCTGAAGGCGTACGCGAGGTCCGTCGGCTGTCGAGCGCGGAGCCCTGCCGGAGGCGGACGCGGGGTCTGCCGGCTGTCGAACGCGGAGCCCTGCCAAAGGCGGACGCGAGGTCCGCCAGCTGTCGAGCGCGAGGCGCTACCGGGCGCGGACGGAGGGTCCGCCGGCTTATGGGCATGAACCCGTGCCGCAGACGGGCGCGGGGTCTGCCGGCTGTCAAGCGCGGTGCCCTGTCAGGAGTAGCCTCCGAGCCTCCGAGAGAGGAGGTTCCTCATGGAAATGATCGTGCAAAAGACAAGGTTAGGTCGTCACAGATATATCAAATATTTGATTTTGGCAGCGCAAGTTGGAGCAGAGGGTGCTGACTCCGTTTTGTCCGAGCCCCCCCTAAGTCTTTTTCATGTTTCCTTCGCTCTTCGGCTTTTGCTCTTGCTAGCCAGACAGCCAGGAGCCGGTCTATAGCTGAGAAGAAGAGTGGGTCGCGGAATGGAGCGTATAGTACTCGGACTCTGGGAGCAGACTCGACCGAGCAGATACTCATAAATGAAATGGTCGGGTTGCCTAAGCCGTTTTCTCCTTGGATGCTTTTCATGTGTGGTGACCTCGAGCTTTTGCTCTCGCTAGCCGGACAGCCGCGGTGCAGTCTGTAGCTGAGACAAAGAGTGGGTCTTCAGTCCCGTACATGCTACTAAGCCATCCCGTGGGAACGAACATATCGGGCCCAGTGGCCAGCCCCGGGCCGAGACTAGCTGGCACCAGAGTGAACAGTAAAGTTGAAGAATAAATGAAGAGATGGCCCCCGAGGGTCGCTCGGGGTTATTTGTTTTGCGTGTATGGTCCAAGGGTATGCGCGTGAAGATCTCACATTGCTTTTGGGTACCGGCAAGGCGGTTTTGTCAATGTCGGCCAACGCGGTTTGTAGCTGACTTGGTCCTGCTGACGCGCGCGAGGTACTGTCGGGTGCGGACTTGGGGTCCTCCGGATGATGGGCGCGGAGCCGTGCCGAAGGCGGGCGCAAGGTCCACTAGCTGGTGTGCGCGAGGCGCTGCCGAGGATGGACGCAGGATCCGCCAGCTAATGAACACGAGGGCGCTGCCGAAGATGGACGCGGGGTCCGCTGGCTGGTGTGCGTGAGGTGTTGCCGAGGGCGGACATGGGGTTCGCCGGCTAATGAGCGCGAGGGCGCTGCCAAAGGCGGACGCGGGGTCCGTCGGCTGATGTGCGCAAGGCGCTACCGAGGGCGAACGCGGGGTCCGCTGGCTGATGAGCATGAGGGCGCTGCCGAAGGCGGACGTGGAGTCCGCCGGCTGATGAGCACGGGGTGCTGCCGAAGGTGTACGCGAGGTCCGCTGGCTGGTGTGCGCGAGGCGCCGCCGAAGGCGGAGGCGGGGTCCGCCGACTAAGGTGCGCGAGGCACTGCCGAGGGCAGACGCGGGGTCCGCCGGCTAATGAGCGCGAGGGCGCTGCCGAAGGCGGATGCAGGGTCCGCCGGCTGATGCGTGCGAGGCGCTACCGAGGGAGGACGCGGGGTCCGCCGGCTGATCTGTGCGAGGCGCTGCCAAGGGCGGACGCGGGGTCGTCCGGCTGATGAGCGTGGGGGCACTGCCGAAGTTGGACGCGGAGTCCACCGGCTGAGGTGTGTGAGGCGTTGCCGAAGGCGGGCGCGAGGTCTGCCGGCTCGTCTGCACGAGGCGCTGCCGAAGGCGGATGCGGAGTCCGCCGGCTGATGTGAGTGAGGTGCTGCCGAGGGTGTACGTGGGGTCCACCGGCTAGTGAGCGCCAGGGCGCTGCCGAAGGCGGACGCGGAGTCCGTCGACTGATGAGCGCGAGGCGCTGTCGAGGGTAGCCTCCGAGCCTCCGGGCGAGGAGGTTTATTGGTGTCGTCGAAGGTGGCCGACTGTCAGTTGGGGGTCGCCCGCTGGGTGTAGCATTGCATTTGGTGCAGTCGGGTTAGAGGCGCCTTCCGGTAGGGGGCCCAGGCTTCCGGTTGCTTGAGGGACGCCCCGGCCGATCGGCCCGAACCGGCCAGGCGACCCAGTAGGAGGCGACCGAGCCAACCCCCCAGCTGTCCAGGCGTCAAAAGGAGACAGACGGAGCTGGACGTTGTCAGGCGGAGTCGGACGCAACCGTGCATGCAGTGTGTAACCGGACATGCATGCCGCCATGCATGGAGGTACGTAACCATGCATGTACGTACTCTTCTTCCTTCTTTTTTTTGCGTAGCCGGCTCGTAACTTTCTTTTACTTCCAACGGCCCCTCCTCCTCTTTTCCCCCCGCCGGCTGGGTGGCCAACCAGCGAGGGCGAGGGCCAGAGGCAGGGCAGAGGGAGTCGGCTGGGGCCAGAGGCGGAGCGGCGAGAGCCGGCCTAGGCGCCAGTAGGTGGAGCCGGGCGCGGAGAGGCGAGAGCCGGCACCGCCGCACGGGGGCGAGTTGGCCCGGAGCATCAGGGGGCTGGGCCGGTCACGGGGGCACACGACAGGCGGCAGATGGAGAGCACGCGGCAGGCGGCGGCCGGCCTGGGCGGAATGGCGAGGCCGCACGGAGCCGACGTGGGAAGCTGGCCTAGGCGGCGAGCTGGTGCGGACAGTCGGTCTAGGCGGCGAGCCGACGTGCGGAGGCTGGCGTGGCTGGTGGCGGAGCCCAACCCGGCTAGAACGCGGGAGGCGGAGGCGCCCATTAGAGTCGTTGCCCGGGCTAGAGTTGGAGCCAGCCAACGCCACCGGGGCATAGCCGGTGCCCGGGCTGGAGGTGTAGCCGGCCAGCACCTGGGGGGGCGGCCATGGGGGCGCGGGTGGAGCCGGCGTGGTGCCGGCCGTGGGCACGGACGAAGGCCGAGAGGTGGAGCAGGCGCAACCGTCCCATGGAGGACGCGGCGTAGGCGGAGCTGGCTGGCAGGCATGCAGCTTGGCTGGCTGTTGTCCCAGGAGGAGGAGGCGTCCAGGGCGCACAGCCGTCCGTACATTGCCCATGCCACACAGGAACAAGCATGGGGTACCTGCCCGGGACAGAGCCAGTACGCGGGCGTGGAGCAGTCAGGCACGCAGTGGCATGGACGCGGGTGGATGGGCGGTCGGCGTCAGAAGCGCCTCCCATGCGTCTTGCCACTGTATGAACAGTACCCGACCACTATATGGGAAGTGTACGAGTAGCGTTGTGGCTGCTAACGATGAGCGGGGGTTGGACACGGACGGTGCTTGACAAGGCCGAGACCAGGTCAGGGAGGCGGCACAGCCGCCGCCGTCACAACAGATGGCGGCAGGCAAAGCAGAGGTGCGGGCGACGGGGTGTCGCGGGTGCACGGTTGGAGCGACCGCGGGGGCACGCGGACGTCCGAGCCGGAGTGAAACGCGGTGCAGGGGCACACGGAAGGCCGGGACGCGTGGCCCCGATGGCGAACGCGGGCGGAGGGATGCTGGCAAAGCTGCGGATCAAAGCAAAGGAGAGGCCGGCCGCGGGTGTGCGACCGGAATGACCATGGAGACGCGTGCCCCCCCGAGCCGGCGAGGATGCGAACCGACCGCGAACAGGCAGAGTAGTGGTGCTGGCACACGAGCAAAGTAGGACAGCTGACCAGGCTGCCGGCCAAGGTAGCTGGACCGAACACCGCTCAGCGCAGCCAGCCAAAGCTGGCCAAGCAGCCGGCGGACACGAACGTGTGAGCGCACGAGCAGTCCGGCTGGTGCGGCGAACCGGCGCGGCGAGGCGGAGCCGGCTCACGCGGGCGCGCGGGCATCGGAGCGGCCGGGCCGACCGTAGCAAGGTGGGGGAGGTCGAGTCGACGTCCAGGTCACGGAGGAGCCAACGCGGATGCACGGCGACGAGGCAGACTGGGAAGGCCCGCCGTGGTGAGGAAGGCCGTACGTGGTTCGCAGCTGCCCAACGACGTAGTGGTGAGTAAGGCCTCATTTGCGCATACAAGCTAAGCTAGCTAGCTAAGCCAGCACACACGTAGCTGAATCCATCAGCCCCGCTAGCTAGCTAGCTAGGCACGGAAGATTGCTTTGGACGGGAGAATCCCTCGCCTCTAGACCGCCCATGCACTAACGAAGGTGCGGTCAGGGCTGGGGAACGGCAAGGATGACGACGGGTCGAGCGACAGCTACGACGGGTCAAGCGGCGGCCGCGGTGGCGCCGGGACGCGTCGGGAGCCGGCGCGAGCGCGACGGCCGGGAGCAGCGCTAGCGCGAGGAGGACGCGAAAGATAGCTTGAGCTTGATTTTGCGAGAGCAGAGAGCAGGGCGGACGTTGCCGAGGCCGTCAGCGAGGATGCACCGCTCCACGCACGCGCCCCGGTGGCGTTTGGTGTCGAGCCCTCGAGCATTGTTGAAGAGACGGAGGCATCGCCGCGGTGGTGAAGACGAGGCCGACAGCAAGGGCACGGCGTCGCGCGCACTCGCCCCGGGAGCATGTTGATGTCGAGCCCCCGATCGGCGATGGTAGCGACGACGCACTAGTGAGATGAAGAGGGTCCGCCCGGACCGTGGTTTCAGCGGCAGCGTGCCCCACGGTGGGTGCCAACTGTCGTCATTTTCTCACGGGGGTCGTGCGAGATGACAGATGCCATGGGTGGCTCATCGAGGTGAGGGCAAGGCTGCCGTGGATGATCCGGGACGGGTCTGCGAATAGCACGCAGTGGTTTACCCAGGTTCGGGGCTCTCCGGAGAGATAATACCCCTACTCCTGCATATCTGTATAACTGAGGTATATTTGGTACATGGTTGCTCCTAGAGCTGTTTGGGGAGGAGAGCCATGAGGCTTCTTGCCTCATACGTGAGTGTGAGAGTGGGGATGAGAGGATGTGAGGGAAGCTAGCCCCCTTGAGAGAGTTAGAGGGGCCCTTTATATAGGCATGGATGAGTAGCTTGGTATGTAAGCTAGAGTGGGTAGCTTACATACCAATGAGCTTGGGATGTAAGCTACAGTGGGTAGCTTACATGCCAAGCAACATGTAGTTTGTGGACTAAGCTATGTCCTTCCCCTAGTGCACTTTATAAGTCAGTGTCCAGGGGACATATTACACTATAGATAGTACTGTGCGACACACATACAGTGCACTACTGCTCGCCACTAGTGCACTATTGGAAATATGCCCTAGAGGCAATAAATAAAGTGTTTATTATTATATTTCCTTGTTCATGGTAATCGTTTATTATCCATGCTATAATTGTGTTGATTGGAAACACATTACATGTGTGGGTAAATAGACAACACTTTGTCCCTAGTATGCCACTAGTGAACTAGCTCATTGATCAAAGATGGTCAAGGTTTCCTAGCCATTGACATGTGATGTCATTTGATAACGGGATCAACTCATTGGGAGAATGATGTGATGGACAAGACCCAAACTACAAACGTAGCATATGACCGTGTCAGTTTATTGCTACTGTTTTCTGCATGTCAAGTATATGTTCCTATGACAATGAGATCATGTAAATCACGGACACCGGAAGAGTGCCTTGTGTGTATCAAACGTCGCAACGTAACTGGGTGACTATAAAGGTGCTCTAGAGGTTTCTCCGAGGGTGTCTGTTGAGTTGGCATGGATCAAGACTGGGATTTGTTACTCCGTGTGACCGAGAGGTATCTGAGGACCCACTCGGTAATACAACGTCACAATAAGCCTTGCAAGCAATGTGACTAAGTGTTAGTCACAGGATCTTGTATTATGGAACGAGTAAAGAGACTTGCCTGTAACGAGGTTGAACTAGGTATGGAGATACCGACGATCGAATCTCGGGCAAGTAACATACTGAAGAACAAAGGGAACATCATACGGGATTAACTGAATCCTTGACATAGAGGTTCGACCAATAAAGATCTTCGTAGAATATGTAGGAACCAATATGGGCATCCAGGTCCCGCTATTGGTTATTGATCGTAGAGGTGTCTCGGTCATGTCTACATAGTTCTCGAACCCGCAGGGTCTGCACACTTAAGGTTCGATGACATTTCGGTTACCAAAGGTTGTTTGGAGTCCCAGATGAAATTCCAGACGTCACGAGGAGCTCTGGAATGGTCTGGAGGTAAAGATTTATATATAGGAAGTCCTATTTTGGTTGTCGGAAAAGTTTTGGGCTCATCGATAGTTTACCGGGAGTGCCGGTAGTGTACCGGGAGACCATCGGGAGGGGTATTTCGATCCAAGAGGCCACATGGGCTGTGGGAGAGTGAATACCAGCCCTTTGTGGGCTGGTGGAAGTCCCACATAAGGACCATGCGGCTGGGAAGAAAGCCCAAAGAGAAAAAGGTGGAAAAGGCAAAAAGACCAAAATAAGGAGGAGTCCTAGTCCTACTAGGATTGGAGGAGGAATCCTCCTCTCCTCCTTGGTTCGGCCAAAGCCTAGATGGATTGGCCCTTGGTACAAGCCTCCTCCTCTCTTCCTCTTATATATACTAGAGGTTTTAGGGTTTTTGGCACTTGATTTTAAGCCACGTGCTACCCGTTCCTCTAGTGCATAGTTTCTCCTCTAGATTGGTTTTCTGCAGTGCTTAGGCGAAGCCCTGCCGGAATTGCTCCACCACCATCGCCGCAGCACCGTCACGCTGCCAGAGAACTCTTCTACCTCTCCACTCCCTCTTTCTGGATCAAGAAGGCTGACATCATCATCAAGCTATACGTGCGCTGAACGCGGATGTGTCGTCCATTCGGTGCTTGATCGGGACGGATCGTGATTGGATCGCGGGAAGCTCGGCGATTTGGATCGCGAAGGCGTTTGACTACACCAACCGCATTTCTTAACGCTTCACGCTTAGTGATCTACAAGGGTACGTAGATCCACTTTCCCTCTCGTAGATGCTCATCACCATGGATAGATCTTGCGTGTGCGTAGGAAATTTTTTGTTTCCCATGCAACGTTCCCCAATAGTGGTATCAGAGCTAGGTCTATGTGTAGATGAGATCTCGAGTAGAACACAAAGAGTTTGTGGTCGTTGATGCTTAGATTGCTTCCTGCCTTGGTCGTGTTTTGGTTCAACGGTATTGTGGGATGAAGCGGCCCGGACCAACATTACTCGTACGCTTACGAGAGACCGGTTCTCTCAACTGCAACTTGTTGCAAAAGATGGCTGGCGGGTGCCAGTTTCTCCTACTTTAGTTGGATCGCATTCGACAAAGGCGGTCCTTGAGAAGGTTGAAAAGCAACTAATGTATCACCGTTGTGGTTTATGCGTATGTGAGAATTGTTCTTGCTAGATACCCATAGCAGCCACGTAAAACATGCAACAACAATTACAGGACGTCTAACTTGTTTTTGCAGGGTATGTTCTGATGTGATATGGCCAATTACATGATGAAATATATGTGATGTATGAGATGATCATGTGTTGTATAGAATATCACGACTTGCATGTCGATGAGTACGGCAACCGGCAGGAACCATGGGGTTGTCTTTAATTATTGTATGACATGTGTGTCAATCATTAAGCGCTATGTAATGCTTTACTTTATCGCTAAACGGTAGCAATGGTAGTAGAAGCATGATGGGCGCGACAACCCCGATGGCGACACATTGATAGAGATCAAGATGATGGAGATCATGGTGTCATGCCAGTGACGATGGAGATCATGCCGGTGCTTTCAAGATGGAGATCAAAAGCACAAGTTCATGGCCATATCATGTCACTTATGATTTGCATGTGATGTTAATCCTTTTATGCACCTTGTTTTGCTTAGGATGACGGTAGCATTATAAGGTGATCCCTCACTTAAATTTCAAGATGAATTGTGTTCTCCCCGAGTGTGCACCATTGCGAAAGTTCGTCGTGTCGAGACAGCACATGATGATTGGGTGTGATAGACTCTACGTTCACATACAACGGGTGCAAGCCAGTGTTACACGTGCAGAACACTTGGGTTAAACTTCACGAGCCTAGCATGTACGGACATGGACTCGGAACACAAGAGACCGAAAGGTCGAACATGAGTCATGTAGTAGATATGATCAACATGATGATGTTCACCATTGAAACCACCTCAACTCACGTGATGATCGGACTTGAGTTGGTGAATTTGGATCATGTGACACTCAAATGACCTAAGTGATGTCAATTTGAGTGGGAGCTTTAGGAATTTGATTACTAAACTCTTTATCTTGAACAATAGTCTAAGTAACCTTTGCATATTTATGTTGTAGATCAATGGCTCGCGCAGTAGCACCCCTGAATTTTAATGCGTTCCTAGAGAAAGCTAAGTTGAAAGATGATGGAAGTTACTTTGTTGACTGGGCCCGTAATCTGAGGATTATCCTCACGGATTCCCAGAAATCATATGTCCTTGATGCACCGCTTGGTGACCAACCAGAAGACATGTCATCCGAAGACGTTAAGAACGCTTGGGAGGCACGTTCTGGAGATTACTAAATAGTTCAGTGTGAAATATTTTATGGCTTAGAACGGGGACTTCAAAGTCGTTTTGAACGTCATGGACCATATGAGATGTTCCAGGAGTTGAATTTTATCTTTCAGAAGAATGCCCGAATCGAGAGGTATGAGACCTCCCATAAGTTCTATGCTTGCAAAATGGAGGAGAACAGGTCTATCAGTGAACATATACTCAGAATGTCTGGGTATTCGACTCGTCTAGCGGAGTTGGGAATTGCCCTTCCGCCAGAGGCGATCACTGATAAAGTTCTTCAATCACTGCCACCTAGTTAAAAGAGCTTTGTGATGAACTATAACATGAACGGGATGAACAAGTCAGTCGTCGAGCTGTTTGCGATGCTAAAAGTCGCTGAGTCTGAAATCCAGAAAGAACATCAAGTGTTGATGGTCAATAAAACCACTAATTCAAATAAGAATGGCAAGGGCAAGGGCAAAAAGGGTAAAACCAAGAAGGATGGCAATGCAGTTGCTACTCCTATAAAGAAGCCCAAGCATGGACCCAAGCCAGAAACTGAGTGATTTCATTGCAAGGGAACTAGTCACTGGAAGCGGAACTGCCCCAAGTACCTGGATGACAAGAAGGCGGCCAACGACAAACAAGGTATATATGATATACATGTTATTGATGTGTACCTTACTAGCTCTCGTTGTAGTGCGTGGGTATTTGATACCGGTTTGGTTGCTCACATTTGCAACTCAAAACAGGAACTACGGAATAGACGAAGGCTGGCAAAGGATGAAGTGACGATGCGCATGGGAAATGGTTCCAAGGTTGATGCGATCGCCGTCGGCACGCTCTCTCTTCGATTACCATCGGGATTAGTGATGAACCTGAATAATTGTTATTTAGTGCCTGCGTTAAGCATGAACATTATATCTGGATCTTGTTTATTGCGAGACGGTTACTCATATAAATCAGAGAATAAAGGTTGTTCTATTTATATGAGTAATATCTTTTGTGGTCATGCACCAAATGTGAGGGGTTTATTCATACTGAATCTTGATAGTGATGATACACATGTTCATAACATTAATGCCAAAATATGTAGAGTTGATAATGATAGTACCACTTTCTTGTGGCACTACCATTTAGGTCATATTGGTGTAAAACGCATGAGGAAGCTCCATGCTGATGGACTTTTGGAGTCACTTGATTTTGAATCACTTGACACATGTGAACCATGCCTCATGGGCAAGATGACTAAAACGCCGTTCTCTATGGAACAATGGAACAATGGAACGGGCAAGTGACTTATTGGAAATCATACATACTGATGTGTGCGGTCCAATGAATGTCACAGCGCGTGGTGGATATCGTTATTTTCTTACCTTCACTGATGACTTAAGTAGATATGGGTATATTTACTTAATGACACACAAGTCTGAAATGTTTGAAAAGTTCAAGCAATTTCAGAGTGAAGTTGAGAATCATCGAAACAAGAAGATTAAATTCTTGCAATCTGATCGAGGAGGTGAATATCTGAGTTATGAGTTTGGCAGTCACTTATGACAGTGTGGAATTTTTTCACAGTTGACACCGCGTGGAAGACCACAACGTAATGGTGTGTCCAAACGCCGTAATCGAACCTTATTAGATATGGTGCATTCTATGATGTCTCTTGCTGATTTGCCACTATCGTTTTGGGGTTATGCATTAGAGACAGTTGCATTCACTTTAAATAGGGCACCATCGAAATTCGTTGAGGCGACCCCATATGAACTATGGTTTGGCAAGAGGCCAAAGTTGTCATTTCTTAAAGTTTGGGGATGTGATGCTTATGTCAAAAAGCTTCAGCCTGAAAATCTGGAATCCAAAGCGAGAAATGCGTCTTCATAGGATACCCAAAAGAGACAGTCGGGTATAACTTCTATCTCAGGTCCGAAGGCAAAGTGTTTGTCGCTAAGAACGAAACATTTCTTGAGAAAGAGTTTCTCTCGAAAGAATTGAGTGGGAGGAAAATAGAGCTTCATGAGGTTATTGAACCTTTACTTCAACCAGAAAGTAGCGCAGCGCGGAAAGATGTTTCTTTGGAACCTACGACGGTTGAAGAGGAAGTTAATGATGATGATCATGAAGCTTCAGATCAAGCTACTATTGAACCTCGTAGGTGGACAAGGGCGCGTACTGCTCCTGAGTGGTACGGCAACCCTGTCTTGGAGGTCATGTTGTTGGACAACAATGAACCTACGAGCTATGGAGGAGCGGTGATGGGCCCGGATTCCAAGAAATGGTTAGAGGCCATGAAATCCGAGAAGGGATCCATGTATGAAAAAAAAGTATGGACTTTGGAAGTATTACATGAAGGGTGAAAGGCCATTCAGAACAAATGGATCTTTAAGAACAACATGGACGCGGACCGTAATGTCACCGTCTATAAAGCTTGACTTGTGGCAAAGGGTTTTTCACAAGTTCAAGGAGTTGACTACGATGAGACCTTCTCATGCGTAGCAATGCTTAAGTCAGTCAGAATCATGTTGGCAATAGCTGCTTATTTCGACAATGAAATTTGGCAGATGGATGTCAAAATAGCATTCCTCAATGGTTTCCTTGAGGAAGAGTTGTATATGATGCAACCAGAAGGTTTTGTCGATCCAGAGAATGCTGACAAAGTTTGCAAACTCCAGCGATCCATTTATGGACTGGTGCAAGCATCTCGGAGTTGGAATAAGTGCTTTGATGAGGTGATCAAAGCGTTTGGGTTTATACAAGTTTATGGAGAAGCTTGTATTTACAAGAAAGTGAGTGGGAGCTCTATAGCGTTTCTAATATTATATGTGGATGACATATTGCTGATTGGAAACAATATATAATTACTGGAAAGTGTGAAGGAATATTTGAATAAGAGTTTTTCAATGAAGGACCTAGGAGAAGCTGCTTTCAGATTAGGCATTAAGATCTATAGAGATAGATCGAGACGCTTAATAGCACTTTCACAGAGCACATACCTTGATAAAGTTTTCAAGAAATTCAAAATGGATCAGTCGAAGAAGGGGTTCTTGCCTGTGTTACAAGGTGTGAAGTTAAGTAAGACTCAATGCCCAGTGACTGCAGAAGATAGAGAAAAGATGAGTGTCATCCCCTATGCTTCAGCCATAGGCTCTATCATGTATGCAATGTTGTGCACAAGACCCGAGGTCAGCCTTGCCATAAGTATGGCCGGAAGGTTTCAAAGTGATCCTGGAATGGAGCACTGGGCGGCGGTCAAGAATATCCTTAAGTACCTGAAAAGTACTAAGGAAATGTTTCTTCTTTATGGAGGTGATGAAGAGCTCGTCGTAAAGGGTTACATCGATGGAAGCTTTGACACTGATCCGGATGACTCTAAGTCACAAACCGGAGACGTATTTATTCTCAACGGGGGAGCGGTAAGCTGGTGCAGTTCCAAGCAAAGCATGGTAGCCGATTCTACGTGCGCATCATAGTACATCGTGGCCTCAGAGGCGGCGAAGGAAGGTGTATGGATGAAGCAGTTCATGACAGATCTTGGAGTAGTGCCCAGTTCACTGAATCCAATGAACCTGTTCTGTGACAACACTGGTGCCATTGCTCTGGCCAAGGAACCAAGGTTTCACAAGAGGACCAGACACATAAAGCGACGCTTCAACTCCATTCACAATTACATCGAGGAGAAGGACATAAATATTTGCAAAGTGCACACGGATCTGAATGTTGCAGACCCATTGACTAAACCTCTTCCAAGGGCTAAACATGATCAACACTAGAACTGCTTGGGTGTTCGATTCATTACAATGTAAATCACATAGTGATGTGAACTAGATTATTGACTCTAGTGCAAGTGGGAGACTATTGGAAATATGCCCTAGAGGCAATAAATAAAGTGTTTATTATTATATTTGCTTGTTCATGATAATCATTTATTATCCATGCTATAATTGTATTGATTGGAAACACATTACATGTGTGGGTAAATAGACAACACTTTGTCC
The DNA here is from genome assembly GCA_022496015.1 of Hordeum marinum. Classification (NCBI taxonomy): domain Eukaryota; kingdom Viridiplantae; phylum Streptophyta; class Magnoliopsida; order Poales; family Poaceae; genus Hordeum; species Hordeum marinum. The sequence continues at coordinate 469,876,971 of CM039676.1, forward strand.
CTAGTATGCCTCTAGTGAACTAGCTCATTGATTAAAGATGGTCAAGGTTTCCTAGCCATTTCCATGTGATGTCATTTGCTAACGGGATCACATCATTAGGAGAATGATGTGATGGACAAGACCCAAACTACAAACGTAGCATATGATCATGTCAGTTTATTGCTACAAGCGTAAAGAGACTTGCCGGTAACGAGGTTGAACTAGGTATGGAGATACCGACGGTCGAATCTGGGGCAAGTAACATACCGAAGAACAAAGGGAACATCATATGGGATTAACTGAATCCTTGAAATAGAGGTTTGACTGATAAAGATCTTCGTAGAATATGTAGGAACCAATATGGGCATCCAGGTCCCGCTATTGTTTATTGACCGTAGAGGTGTCTCGGTCATGTCTACATAGTTCTCGAACCCGTAGGATCTGCACACTTAAGGTGTCTCGGTGACGTTTCGATAGTATAGAGTTATGTGTGGTGGTTACCGAAGGTTGTTTGGAGTCCCAGATGAGATCCTGGACATCAAGAGGAGCTCCGAAATGGTCCAGAGGTAAAAATTGATATACAGGAAGTCCTATTTTGGTCGCCGGAAAAGTTTCGGGCTCATCGGTAGTGTACCGGGAGTGTCGGTAGTGTACCGGGAGACCATCGGGAGGGGTATTTCGACCCAACAGCCTACATGGGTTGTGGGACAGTGAATACCAGCCCTTAGTGGGCTGGTGGAAGTCCCACATAAGGCCCATGCGGCTGGGAAGAAAAGCCCAAAGAGAAAAAGGTGGAAAAAGGCAAAAAGACCAAAATAAGGAGGAGTCCTAGTCCTACTAGGATTGGAGGAGGAATCCTCCTCTTCTCCTTGGTTCGGCCGAAGCCTAGATGGATTGGCCCTTGGGCCAAGCCTCCTCCTCTCTTCCTCTTATATATACTAGAGGTTTCAGGGTTTTTGGCACTTGATTTTCAGCCACGTACTACTCGTTCCTCTAGTGCATAGTTTCTCCTCTAGATCGGTTTTCTGTAGTGCTTAGGCGAAGCCCTGTCAGAATTGCTCCACCACCATCGCCACAGCACCGTCACGCTGCCGGAGAACTCGTATACCTCTTTGCTCCCTCTTGCTGGATCAAGAAGGCGGATATCGTCATCAAGCTGTACGTGTGCTGAACGCGGAGGTGCCGTCCGTTCGGTGCTTGATCGGGACAGATCGTGATTGGATCGCGGGACGCTCGGCAGCTTGGATCGCGAAGACGTTCGACTACACCAACCGCGTTTCTTAACGCTTCCCGCTTAGCGATCTACAAGGGTACGTAGATCCACTCTCCCTCTCGTAGATGCTCATCACCATGGATAGATTTTGCGTGTGCGTAGGAAATTTTTTGTTTCCCTTGCAACATTCCCCAACATGCACTGCCACGAGATGTGTCCATCTGGTTCGCGCGTGTTCGATGTGACGTCGTAGTTGGCCCCGGGCTACTGGCTGGCGGGCGCAGCCGGCTGGTCAGAGCAGCCAGCCATGAGCGTGAGTCGGAGCAGCCGGCCCAGGCGGGCAGGCACCCTGTCTGACTCGCCGTCTTTGGGGTACCCGGGGCTCAACCCCCCCCAACAACCCTCACACAAAGGTCGACAATCATTAAACAAATCATGCTCTGACTTCGTTACATAACGGTTCACCATAGGTGCATGCTACGGGAATCACAAGCTTTAACACAAGTATATATTCCAATTCATAACTACTCACTAGCATGACTCTCATATTACCATCTCTATTATCTCAAAACTATATACAAGGAATCAAACTTCTCATAGTTTTTAATGCACTTAATATAAAAGTTTTTATTATATCCCTCTTGGATGCCCATTATATTAGGAATAAATTCATAACCTAAACAAATTACCATGTTGTTTTAGGAAACCCTCAAAATAATATAAGTGAGGAACGAGAGTTCAGTAATTTCTATAGAATATAACACCACCATGCTCTATAAAGATATAAGTGAAGCACTAGAGCAAATGACAAGCTACTCTCAAAGGTTATGAGCAGCCAAACAATTAAGGAGCTATGTGAGGACTATCTCTCCCTCAATAAATACTTTCAGATCTTAAGTACTTTATTCAAACAGCAAGCAAAACAAAAATAGCACTCCAAGAATAGCACATGTCATGTGAACGAATAAAGATTTAGGCTCAACATAGGCTAACCGATAATTGTTGATGAAGAGAGGTGGGATGCATAGCATCCCCATGCTTAGATGCTTGATAGTTCTTGAAATATTTACTTGGGGTGCCTTTGGAATCCCCAAGATTGAGCTTTTGTATCTCGTTCAATCCTCTCATACCGAGGTTTCACCTATTCTCAAAAACTCCATCCACACAAAACTCAAAAAGAACTCGTGAGATAGGTTAGTACACATAATAATAAATCAACTCTTTATGTACTGCCAAGACAAGTTTAATAATAATTTTCCTTTACACTATCATTTCCACAATATATATCTACCAATATAGGCTATGGAAACTATAGGATAAGTAGATAACGAAGCTATGACAGCAATCTGTCTAAATGGAACAGTCTGTAGAAAATTATGAAAACAGTGTACTTATGTAACTCAAATAATTATGAATATTTAGGACATGCTATAAAATTTATATTAAAATACTGTGTAAAAATTTCAGAAACTTTCCACGTTCCAGTAAAATATGAAAATTCAAACACTACAGCAGAAGTTTCTTTTTTTTACACAGCACACATCAAACATGCAATTCAAGCATCCTAAAGTCAATTATTGGAACTTTTTATCTAAAACCAAGATTATAAATAACACCTAACATAAAGTAACAAAATATAATGACGATCCAAGCAAAGCACATATTGTGTGACGAATAAAAATATAGCTCCAAGTAAGATATACCGATAGTGTTGAAGACGAAAGAGGGGATGCCTTCCGGGGCATCCCCAAGCTTATACGCTTGAGAATCCTTTAATATTACCTTGGGGTGCCTTGGGAATCCCCAAGCTTAGGTTCTTGTCACTCCTTATTCTCCTCATATCGGCGTCTCACCCAAAACTTGAAAACTTCAATCACACAAAACTTAACGGAACTTCGTGAGATGGGTTAGTGTAGTAAATATAGATCATTCACTTAGGTACTGTCAAGACAAGGTTAAAAATTGTTACCACATTATACCTACTGTATTAAATCATTCCCACAATTTATAATACTCAACATAAGCTATAGGAACACCTGAAACAAGCAAACTATGCATGCAAAACAGAATCTGTCAAAAATAGGACAGTCTGTAAAGATCTGAATGATCACCAAACTTCCCTGAATCTAAAAATTCTGAAAAATTAGGAAAGCTCAAGTAATTTTCATATAAAGTTTTTGTAAAAATGTCATAATTTTTTGACCCTCCAGTAAAATCAGATAATTCATATACTGGACGCAAAACTTTCTGTTTTTGCACAGAATCAAACAAGCAAGTATCCACACTATCCCAAAGGCTTTACTTGGCACTTTATTGAAATAAAAGACACAAAACATGATTAATACAGTATATTAATCATGTTAACACACAAAAACATAAATTAAAATTGTTGGGTTGTCTCCCAACAAGCGCTTTTTTTAATGCCTTTTAGCTAGGCATGATGATTTCAATGATGCTCGTATAGGAATAATAATTGAAACATGCAAAAGAGCATCATGAATCTCATGAAAAGCACATTTAAGTCTAACCCTCTTCCTATTCATAGGGATTTTTTGAGCAAACAATTTATGGGAACAAGAATAATCTACCATAGGAAGGCAAAACAAGCATAACTTCAAGAATTTGAACACATAGAGAGGAAACTTGATATTATTGCAATTCCTATAAGCATATGTTCCCCCCTTATAATAATTTTCAGTAGAATCATGAAGGAATTACACAATATAACCAGCACATAAAGCATTCTTTTCATGATCTAAAAGCATAGAAATTTTACTAGTCTCCTCATAAGAAAATTTCTTCTCATGACTAATAGTGGGAGTATCATAAAAGACTTGAATACTACAAATAGGTTCCACACTAAAAAAGTAATATTTAGTAAAAGTATATTCATAATTATTACAAGTATAATAATAGTAATCATCACTCTTTTTCATTGCATAAGTATCATCACAATAATCATCATAAGTAGGAGGCATGCAATCATTATAACAAATTTGATCATTCAAAGTAGGGGGAATAAAAATATCATCTTCATTAAGCATAGCATCCCCAAGCTTGGGGAAAACATTAATTGCAGCAAATAAATTCTCAAACATTTCATTTTCATCAAACATAGCATCTCCAAGCTTGTGGCTTTGTATATCATAAACATAATCACTCGCATCATTAATGGTATGAATAGCACCAATAGTATAGCAATTATTATCATCATCCTCCAAGTTGGTGCCATAAATATTTTCAAGATTATAAGAAGTATCATTATCTTCCCAATCATAATTATCACAACAAGCAATAGGCATCACAAAATCATCCTCAAGTGTATCATCCTCCACAACTATTTTTGATTCATTCTCATGAGGCCTATCAATAATGGGAGCAACATTATTTGGGAGATATACCTCTTTACCTTTACTTTTACTTCTTTTCTTCTTCTTCACCACATTATGTGAGGCTTTATTTAATTCCTCCAAACTTATTTTTGAAGAGGCTGGTTGAATGAAAAGCTCCTCCTTGTTACCTGATTCATCATAAGAACAAATAGGAGGATATTGGGAAACCTCTTCCCCTTCATTAGTATTCTCTTCATCTTCTAGTTGTTTCCTTGTCTTTAAGTAGTTGGCAATATAAGGATTCTCAATGCAATTTACCACGCAATACATATAAAATTCCTTTAGATCAAAATCAAGAAATCTTTTAAGATTATATTCTGGGATACCCCTAGTTATACCTTTCATTTCTTCATATCCCAGAAGCAAACTAAGTTCATTATGATGCGCAAGGGAAATCAAGTTATCACAATTTTTGGACACGATTCGATCATGAAACAATTTGCATTGGAGATTTAAATGACCACATTCATTACAAAGTTCACAAGGACGGCAATAAATATTAAATCTTTCAGCACAAACATCTAGCCTCTCTTGCAACCATTTAGTTTCTAAATAATTATGCTTCTTACAAAATCTATCTTCCATTTTAGGCATTTCTTGACAAACTCTATGCACTCCACAAAAATTGACATGCTTATAAGAAATATTTTTATTATGACTAGTGCAATCATCATTAGTACTATGGATATTCAAAGAATTCATACTAACAACCTTGCAATCATGCTCATCACTCAAAGATTTAGTGCCAAACATTTTAATAACTTCTTCTTCTAACACTTGAGCACAATTTTCCTTTCCATCATTCTCACGAAAGACATTAAAAAGATGAAGCATATGAGGCAACCTCAATTCAATTTTGTTTGTAGTTTTCTTTTATAAAACCAAACTGGTGAAAAACAAGAAACTAAAAGATTTGATTGAAAGATCTAAATATATACCTTCAAGCACTCACCTCCCCGGCAACGGCGCCAGAAAAGAGCTTGGTGTCTGAAAGTACATGTAGTCCCCATGTATGGTTTTGGTAATTAAATGACAATCCTAATGGACTAATGTTTGCACTCAGATATACATTTGAAAGAAAGTTCCATTTGCAATTCATTGAGACTTGATAATGAATGACAATTCCTATGAAGAAACAATTACATCAAGTTATATAGAAAGGTTTGTTCCATGGGTGATGCAAGAAGGAGACTGAATGGATTCAGAATAAATGCCATATACATATAGTTGTGCATCAAGATTATTCATGGAGCAAAGATAATTTTTTACCAAGATGAAGATCGAAGATTGAATTCAAAGATGGTCAACACACAAGCGCAAATCATGTACCACATGGGATCTTGTGGTATGGTAAGAATTTGTCAATTGCGCTTTGTGTACTAACCCAATCTATGTGTTTTCTATATCTATGAGGGTTAGGTGATTCTCATGGACTTACATCAAGAGAAAGATTTCATTTTCCCATGAGAGGATGACATCAAGAGTTGATGATCATGGTTGATAAGGGCAAGTTCAAGATAGCCATCCTGAAGGTACGGCACAACCTTCTTCTTGTAGACTCGTGTTGGGCCTCAAAGCGCGGAGTTTTGTAGGACAACGACAATTTTCCCTCATGTAGATGACCTAAGGTTTATCAATCCATGGGAGGTGTAGGATGAAGATAGTCTCTCTCAAACAACCTTGCAATCAAATAGCAAAGAGTCTCTTGTGTCCCCAACACACCCAATACAATGGTAAATTGTATAGGTGCACTAGTTCGGCGAAGAGATGGTGATACAAGTGCAATATCGATGGTAGATATAGTTTTTTGTAATCTGAAAATATGAAAACAGCAAGGTAACTAATGGTAAAAGTGAGCACAAACGGTATTGCAATGCTTGAAAACAAGGCCTAGGGTTCATACTTTCACTAGTGCAATTTCTCTCAACAATATTGGCATAGATGAATCATATGTAAATACCTCTCATGCGACAAAGAGTTCACTACAAAGTCACAAATAGCGGAGAACTAATGAAGAAATTATTGAAGGGTACGAAACCACCTCAAAGTTATCTTTTCTGATCAATCTTATGGGTTGTCCCTATAAGTGTCACAAACAGCCCTAGAGTTCGTACTAAAATAAAACCTTAAGATACACATCAACCAAAACCCTAATGTCACCTAGATACTCCATTGTCACCACAAGTACCCATGGGCTTGATTATATGATATGCATCACATAATTTCAGATTCATCATGTTTAATCCAACACAAAGAACTTCAAGGAGTGCCCCAAAGTTTATATCAAAAAGTCAAGACAAAAACGTGTGCCAACCCCTATGCATAGATTCCCAACGTCACGGAACCCGCAAGTTGATCACCAAAACATACAACAAGTGGATCAATAGAACATCCCATTGTCACCATGGATATCCCATCGCAAGACATACATACAGTGTTCTTAAATCCTTAAACACTCAATCCGATAAGAAAACTTGAAAGGGAAAACTCAATTCATCACAACAAGATAGAGAGGGGAAAACTCTATATTATTCAAACTATATCAACAAAGCTCGTGGTAGATCAAGATAAGGCCATCTCAAGAACACGAGAGAGAGAGAGATCAAACACATGGCTACTGGTACATACCCTCAGCTCCGAGGGTGAACTACTCCCTCCTCATCATGGAGGCCGCCGGGATGATGAAGATGGCCTCCGGTGATGGTTTCCCCCTCCGACAGGGTGCCAGAACGGGCTCCCGATTGGTTTTTCTTGGCTCTAGAGGCTTACGGCGGCGAAACTCCCGATCTAGGTTCTGCGTTGGGGTTTTTGGTATTTATAGGAATTTATGGCGGTGGAAATAAGTCAGGATGAGCCACGAGGGAGTCACAAGCCTGCAGGGCACGACCAGGGGGTGGCCGTGCCCCTGAGGCTTGTGACTACCTCGTGGGTCTTCTAGCCCAACTCCGATGCTCCGTGGGTCTCTTCTGGTCCAAAAAAATCACCGTAAATTTTTATTCCGTTTAGACTCCGTTTGATATTCCTTTTCTGTAAAACTCAAAAACACGAAAAAAAACAGGAACTGGCACTGGGTTTTAGGTTAATAGGTTAGTCCCAAAAATAATATAAAATTGTGGTAAAATGATTGTAAAACACCCAAGAATGATAATATAACAGCATGGAACAAGCAAAAATTATAGATACGTTGGACACGTATGTGGCACCACCCCATGGAAAACTGTCGACGACGGCTTAAGAGCCTTGTCAGTTAACTCCATCCACTGTTAGGTGTCATAGTACAAGATATTGATGCTGCTACCACTGTCCATGAGTACTTTTGTAAACTTATAACCCCCAACCTGAGGAGCGACCACCAAAGCTAGGTGACCCGGATTATCAACCCGCGGTGGGTGATCCTCCCGGCTCCACGTGATTGGATACTCCGACCACTTTAAATATCGCAGGACAGCTGGTGTGGCCATATTAACCGCCTTCTTGTGCAGCTTCTGATCCCACTTGTCAAGGCTTGTAGTGAAGACATGATACTGCCCCCGCTAAGTTGCTTCGGGTTGCTCTGGTATCCTGACTGATTATTCTATTCCTGACCACCATTGCCTGATTGTTGATGATGACCTCCCTGATTTCCTTGACCCTGGTAACTTGAACCTGACCCGCCGGCACCGAAACCTGTTCCTGAACCGCCCGGTCCTGAACCGCCCGACGGGTTGTTACCATTATTACGGTGCTGACGAAGGTTGTAATCTCGGAACTGGTGCATAATGTTGCACTCCTTCCACGTATGGGTGGCCACTTTATCCGACCGGCTGTGTACCGGGCAAGGTCTATTTAGCACCTCTTCCAAATTGGAAGGGGAGGTGCCTTATCTTTGTTGAATGGTGACCTAAAACTCCCATTACCCCTGGCGCGACCGTTCCCAATGTTAGTGCTCTCCATTAACTCTGACCCGCCATCGGGTTCTTCCGCTTGCCCTGGTTGCCGTTTCCAGCACCGCTCTGCTGATCCCTTCTTGCCCTGAGCCGACTTCTCATCATCCAAGCTTGGGTCCTTGGTGGTATCTGAATCCGCATATTTGGTGTGAGCCGTCATGAGCTCACCCATGTCTTGACAAGAACGCTTCAACCGCCCAAGCTTCTGTTTAAGGGGTCAAAAGTGACAATTCCTTTCCAAAATCAGAACTGCTTAAGACGCCGAAATATTCTCAGACGAGTGGATCACCATCGAGACCCACCGGACCCAATGATGGGCCGACTCACCTTCCTGCTATACAAAGTGATCAAGATCCACGATCATCATAGGTTTCTTGGAGGTTCCCCTAAAATTCTTGATAAAGCGTGCTTTCAACTCGGCCCAAGACGTGATGGTGTAAGGTGGAAAACCCTTCAACCAAGTGTGGGCCGGTCCTTCTAACATCATGATGAAGTATTTTGCACAAACCGCCTCACTAACATCCAACATTTCCATAGCAAGCTCATAACTCTCGATCCAGGCCTCCGGGGGTAGATCGGTCGTGTAGTTAGGCACCTTCCGAGGCCCCTTGAAGTCTTTAGGCAAACGTTTATTCCTTAGATCCGCCGTGAGACACTGCACACCAACTCCCCTGGAAGAAGTGCTGGCGGGAGGGGTTGCTGGCGTCGGCTCAGGAATCTCCGGGTAATCCATCACCGGTGTTGATCCTCGCTGAGTCCGACCCCTATCCATAGTCCCCTGAGCATCCCTCTCAATCATGTTATCATCGGGCGGGTTCCGCCTTTGCTCACTACTGGAAACCGCTGGTGACCCTATGTGCCGGCTGTAGCTACGACTGTGAACCGGCGTAGAGTGCACCCGGCTCCGGCTGTGTGTCTACCTTTCTTGCTGGGCCACCGTTGTTTGCAACAGAATGGTTGCATTCCGCGCCTCTTCAGTGAACGACGTTCCTTCAGCCAAGGGGAGGGCGTCAAGCCTGGCATCCGCCGCTATCATGTTTTCCATCGGGTTAGAGTAATGGCCGGGTAGCGTCACGATGTCTCACGACAGGGTTCTGTTCCTCCGCAGCGGGTCTAGTTGCCGCGATGCCTCCGCAGCCCAGGTTACCATCGGTGGCGTACTTGGTCCGCCTCCAGGAGTATTGAAGAGATTCCGAGGCTGGATAGGGAGACCAACTTCAGTACTTCTATGCTGAATCGCCTCCGAAACCCGCTGGTCCAGGTCAAAACGGAGAGCCTCCGCCCTCAAGCTTCCGACTCAGCATTCATTTGAACCTGCATTGCATTGATATCCTCCTGGGCCTGAGCCATCTGTTCCTTGATCTGGTTAATCTCGGCATTGCGCTCCGCTCGATTCTCGGTCGTCACTTCTGTTACCATCAAGGTCGCTAGCTCCTCCATGAGTTCCAGTAAAACTTGAGCCAGCGTCTTAGGAGGATCGGCATCGGGTGGGGCCGCTCCTGCCGCTGCTCCGGACGTCACGCTGCTAGAAGCCGGCACCGGGCCTGCCATGAACACGACGACTCGGCTCGGCGGGTCGTAGGGCCCCAGAATACTGTCGCCGTCGGCATAGCCCCCTAACCCGCCATCATGAAGCTGATAGATTGACTCTACATCCCCGCTGGAAGATCCTTCATCCGAGAAAGCCAAGGTCTGTCCTCCTGACAAGGAATCTCCCCTGTCCTGCGTAAATCCGACAAAAACACTCTTCCGCCCGGTTGAACACGGGCGGGTGTCATGCGCCGGGTCGGGTCGACGAGGCCGGTGCAGATGTCCGGCCCAAGTGCGGATCCGTCAAGTTTGCCGATGAACACATGCATATTGCCAATGGGAACCCGGTACCCGTACTCGATTGAGCCGGCGTCAGGCCCCCATCCTGAATCGTCGATGTAGAGCTTGTCGCGGCAACTCTTAGTCATCAAGCCGACGGTGTATCCTTCAATCCTTGGGAGAGAGCCCTTTGAGAACTCAACACCACCGCACGCAAGCCCCACGGTGGGCACCAACTATCGTGGTTTTGTCATGGCAGATGTCCGAAGACTTAGGTTCGAGGCCATCGCTAAGGCGGTGGACTCAAAGGGGTTGGTCGAGACGAAAGACACGGGTTTACCCAGGTTTAGCCCCTCGAGAAGAGGTAGAAGCCTACGTCCTGCTTTGTGTATATTGATTAGAGTATCGATTACAAGGGAGCATATTCGCTTAACCTAGCTCTCAATTGTTTTGTTTCTCTCTAGCCGCCCCCGGGTCTTGCCTTTATATAGGAAGTCAAGACCCTGGGTCACACAAGTCCCAAACCGACTCTTACAACGTGTCTGGCTCTATCTCTAAGCCGTCTTGCCTACCTTGGAAATCTGTCTCTGGGCGGCTCACCCGCCTGGGTCTTGTGCCTTCTTTCTGTCTCTAGGCCTCCGTCTCAGCCCATCTGGTGAGCCACCGTGCGTCCTAGCCTTCCTCTTCCCGCCCATATGATAGCGAGCCGCCAGGTATGACCCGGCCCCTCCTGGGCGGGTCTTACCATGGGGTTATATCGCCAACACCTTCCATATCTACCAAAGTAGGAATAACTTAATTTGTGGCCTAAGAGAAAGTGAGCCTCATTAAAATGAGATGAAGAGTGTGATCTACAGAAGTGTTGTTGGTGTCACAAGTGGGATTTGAACTGGATTGGTTCTAGCCAAAAACTAGTGACGGACTGATGAAAAACAGCAATAAATTATTAGTGATTTTCCTGGATGAAAACGAATCACATAGCCATCGAATCCAACATTTGAGCTACTTAGCGAGACGAAAAAGGATTTCCCCCCGCTTTATATATAAAGCAATCAACACGAGCAACCGATAAGAACGCACACCCCACACGGACACAACACACTCACCCAAGGCTAGATACAAGGACGCTGGAAAAAAAACATCATCTGAAACTACTCCAAGCAAACATCAGATGAACACTAAGCACTACTATGAAGTCGTCGGGGCCCTCATGTCGGGCAACGTAGTAGTAATTCAAAATTTTCCAACGTATCACCAAGATCTATCTATGTGAAACCAACAATGAGTAAGGGGTTTGAGTGCATCTTCATACCTTTGAAGATCGCTAAGCGGAAGCGTTACAAGAACGCGGTTGGTGGAGTCATACTCAACAGATACGTTGGAGTCATACCTCTCTGTCACATGGAGTGACAATTCCCAGTCTTGATTCGTGCCAACTCAACAGATACTTTCGGGGATACCTGTAGTGCACCTTTATATCCAGCCCGTTACATTGTGACATTTGGCACACCCAAAGCATTCCTACGGTACCCGGGAGTTGCACAATCTCATGGTCTAAGGAAATGATACTTGACATTAGAAAAGCTTTAGCAGACGAACTACACGATCTTGTGCTATGCTTAGGATTGGGTCTTGTCCATCACATCATTCTCCTAATGATGTGATCCTGTTATCAATGATATCCAATGTCCATGGGCATGAAACCGTGATTAACGAGCTAGCCAACTAGAGGCTCACTAGGGACATGTTGTGGTCCATGTATTCACACATGTATTACGGTTTCCGGTTAATACAATTATAGCATGAACAATAGACAATTATCATGAACAAGGAAATATAATAATAACCACTTTATTATTGCTTCTAGGGCATATTTCCAATAGTGTCCCACTTGCACTAGAGTTAATAATTTAGTTCACATCGCCATGTGATTGACACTTACATCACCATGTGATTATATCATCATGTGATTAACACCCAATTAGTTCTGGGGTTTGATCATGTTTTGCTCGTGAAAGAGGTTTTAGTCAACGGGTCTGCGACATTCAGATCCGTGTGTACCTTGCAAACTTCTATGTCATACTGTAGATACTGCTCCCATGCTCCACTTGGAGCTATTCCAAATGGCTACTCCACTATACGTATCCGGATATCTACTAAGAGTCATCCGGATTGGTGTTAAAGCTTGCATCGACGTAACCCTTTACGACGAACTCTTTATCACCTCCATAATCGAGAAATATTTCCTTAGTCCTCTAGTTGCTAAGGATAATTTCGACCACTGTCCAGTGATCCACTCCTGGATCTCTCTCGTACCCCTTGACAGACTCATGGCAAGGCACACACAGGTGCGGTACACAGCATGGCATACTATATAGATCCCATGGCTGAAGCATAGGGGATGACACTCATCTTTTCTCTATTTTTTGCCGTGGTCAGGCATTAAGTTGTGCTAAATCTCACACCTTCTAATACAGATAAGAACCCTTTCTTCGACTGATCCATATTGAACTTCTTCAATATCTTGTCCAGGTATGTACTCATTGAAATTACTATCAAGCATCTTGATCTATCTCTATAAATCTTGATGCCCAACAATTAGGTAGATTTATCCAGGTCTTCCTTTGAAAAACTTTTTTTTTCAAACAACCATTTATGCTTTCCAGAAATTCTACATCATTTCCGATCAATAATATGTCAACTACATATTCTTATCAGAAATTCTATAGTGCTCCCACTCACTTTCTTGTAAATACAAGTTTCTCATAAACTTTGTATAAACTCAAAAACTTTGATCACTTCATCAAAGCTCATATTCCAACACCGAGATGCTTGCTCCAGTCCATAGAAGGATCGCTGGAGTTTGCATACCTTTTAGCATCCTTAGGATTGACAAAACCTTCTGGTTGTAACACATACAACTCTTCCTCACGGAAACCGTTAAGGAAGCCTTGTTTTGACATCCATCTGCGAGATTTCATAATCAAAAAATGCAACAACTACTAACATAATTTTAACAGACTTTTAGAATCGCTACAGATGAGAAAATCTCATCGTAGTCAACTCCTTGAACTTGGCGGAAACTTCTTTGCGATAAGTCGAGCTTTATAAATGGTGACATTTCACAATTAGCGTCTGTGTTCATCTCAAAGGTCCATTTGTACTCAATGACCTACCGCTCAATGAGCAAGTCTACCAAAGTCCATACTTGGTTTTCATACATGGATCCTTTCTCAGATTTCATTGCTCCTAGCCATTTGTTGGATCCGGGCCCACCATTGCTTCTCCATAGTTCGTAGGTTCATCGTTGTCCAACAACATGACTTCCAAGACATGGGTTGCCGTACTACTCTAGAGCAGTACGCGTCCTTGTCGACCTACGAGGTTCGATAGTAACTTGATCCGAAGCTTCATGATCATCATCATTAACTTCCTTTTCAACTGACGTAGGCTCCACAGAAACATCTTTCTGTGTTGCGCTACTCTCTGGTTGAAACAAAGGTTCAACCACCTCATCAAGTTCTATCTTCCTCCCACTCAATTGTTTCGAGAGAAACTCTTTCTCCAGAAAGGACCCGTTCTTAGCAACAACAACTTTGCGCTTGGATATGAGATAGAAGGTATACCCAATGTCTCCTTAGGGTATTCTATGAAGATGCATTTGTTCGAGCTCATTAGGTGAAAACCCATTTTCACATAAGTGTCGCAGCCCCAAACATTAAGAAATGACAGCTTAGGCTTCCGTCAAACCATAATTCTCACGGTGTCATCTCAACAGACTTAGATGGTGCCCTATTAAAGTGAATGGGTTTGTCTTTAATGCATAACCCCATAACGATAGTGGCAAAACTATAAGAGACATCATAGTACGCACTATATCCAATAGAGCACGACAACGATGTTCGGACACACCATCACACTATGATGTTCCAGGAGGCGTGAGCTGTGAAACAATTTCCACATTGTCTTAAGTTGCATACCAAACTCGTAACTCAGATATTCATGTCCACGATCATATCGTAGACATTTTATCTTCTTGTCACGACGATCTTTAACTTTACTCTGAAACTCCTTGAACCTTTCAAACATTTCAGACTCATGTTTCATTAGGCAAATAATCCCATATTTACTCAAATCATCAGTGAAGGTAAAGAAAATAACGATATCCACTGTGTGTTTCAACACTCATTGGACCACATACATCAACATGTATTAATTCCAATAAGCCACTAGCCCGCTCCATCATACCGGAAGACGGGGTCTTAGTCATTTTGCCCAAGAGGCATGGTCGCATGTCTCAACCGATTCGAGATCGAGTGAGTCAAAAGATCCATCAACATGGAATTTCTACATGTGATTTATACCAATATGACATTTAGCGGCAGTGCCACAAGTATGTGGTACTATCATTATTAACTCTGTATCTTTTGGTACCAATGTTATGAACATGTGTACTCGTACTATCAAGATTCAATAAACAATTCCCAGTGGGTGCATGACCATTGAAGGCATTATTCATGTAAATAGAATAACCATTATTCTCAAACTTATATGAAAAACCATATTGCACTAAACATGATCTAATCACGTTCATGCTCAACGCAAACACCAAATAACATTTATCTAAGTTTATCACAAATCTTGAAGGTAGAGAGAGCGTGCGATGGTGATCATATCAACCTTGGAAACACTTCCAACACACATCGTCACCTTTCATTTAGCTAGCCTCCGTTTATTCCGTAGCTTTTATTTCGAGTTGCTAACACATAGCAACCGAACCGGTATCCAATACCCAGGTGCTACTAGGAGTACCAGCAAGGTACACATCAATAACACGTATATCAAATATACTTCTGTCGACATTGCCAGCCTTCTTATCTACCAAGTATCTAGGGTTGCTCTGCTTTAGCGAACATTCCCCTCATACCAGAGGCACTTAGTCTCGGGTTTGGGCTCAACCTTGGGTTTCTTCACTAGAGCGGCAACTGGCTTGCCATTCCTGAAGTTTTTCCCTTCTTGCCCTTGCCCTTCTTGAAACTAGTGGCTTTCACTTAACAATCAACACTTGATGCTCCTTCTTGATTTCTACCTTCATGGTTTCAAACATCACGAACAACTCAGGGATCATCTTATCCATCCCTGGCATGTTATAGTTCATCACGAAGCTCTAGTAGCTTGGTGGTAGTGACTTGGAGAACTGCATTAATCACTATCTTATCTGCAAGATTAACACCCTCTCGATTCAAGTGATTGTAGCAGCCAGACAATCTGAGCACATGCTCACCGATTGAGCTATTCTCCTTTATCTTCCAGGCAAAGAATCTTGTTGGAGGTCTCATACCACTCAACATAGGCACGAGCCTGAAATCCCAATTTTAGCTCTCAGAACATCTCATATGTTCCGTCACGTTCAAAAGGTTTTGGAGCCTCAATTCTAAGCCATAATGCATGACGCACTGAACTATCAAGTAGTCATCAGAAGGTGCCTGTCATATGTTCAGAATATCTACAGACAACGCTTAAGGGAGTGGTGCACTTAGCGGTGCATCAAGGACATAAGCCTTCTATGCAGCAATGAGCACAATCCTTAGATCATGGACCCAGTCCGCATTATTGCTACCATCAACTTTCAACTTACTTTGCTCTAGGACCGTATCAATAAAACAGAGGAGCTACAGCGTGAGATATCTACAACATAATTTGCAAAGACACTTTTAGACTAAGTTCATGATAATTAAGTTCATCTAATCAAATTATTAATGAACTCCCACTTAGATAGACATCTCTCTAGTCATCCAAGTGACACATGATCCACGTCAACTAGCCCGTGTCCGATCATCACTGGGACGGACAAGTCATCAATGGTGAACATCTCCATGTTGATCGTATCTTCTATATGACTCATGTTCGACCTTTCGGTCTCTCGTGTTTTGAGTCCATGTCTGTACATGCTAGGCTCGTCAAGTCAACCTAAGTGTATTGCGTGTGTAAATCTGGCTTACACCCGTTGTATGCGAATGTTAGAGCCTATCACACCCGATCATCACATGGTGCTTCGGAACAACGAACCTTAGCAACGGTGCACAGTTAGGGGGAACACATTTCTTGAAATTTTAGTGAGAGATCGTCTTATTTAATCTACCATCGTTCTAAGCAAATAAGATGTAAAACATGATAAACATCACATGCAAATCATAAAGTGACATGATATGGCCAATATCATCTTGCGCCCTTGATCTCCATCTTCTAGGCGCGGCATGATCACCATTGTCACCGGCGCGACACCATGATCTCCATCATCATGATCTCCATCATTGTGTCTCCATGAAGACGTCTTGCCAACTATTACTTCTACTACTATGGATAACGCTTAGCAATAAAGTAAAGTGATTAAATGGCGTTGACACGCATGTCAATTAATAAATTAAGACAACTACTATGGCTCCTGCCGGTTGTCATACTCATCGACATGCAAGTCGTGAAACGTATTACAAGAACATGATCAATCTCATACATCACATATATCATATCACATTCTTTGGCCATATCACATCACATGGCATATGCTGTAAAAACAAGTTAGACGTCCTCTAATTTGTTGTTCGCAACTTTTTACGCGGCTGTATAGGTTTCAAGCAAGAACGTTTCTTACCTACGCAAAAACCACAGCGTGATATGCCAATTTCTATTTACCCTTCATAAGGACCCTTTTCATTGAATCCGATCTGACTAAAGTGGGAGAGACAGACACCCACAAGCCACCTTATGCAAGCAGTGCATCTATGGTGGAACCAGTCTCACGTAAGCGTACGTGTAAGGTCGGTCTGAGACGCTTCATCCCACAATGTCGCCGAATCAAGATAAAACTAGTAACGGCAAGCCAATTGACAAAATCGACGCCCACAACACCTTGTGTTCTACTCGTGCATAGATTCTACGCATAGACCTAGCTCATGATGCCACTGTTGGGGAACGTAGCAGTTATTCAAAATTTTCCTACGTATCACCAAGATCTATCTATGTGAAACCAGCAACGAGTAAGGGGTTTGAGTGCATATTCATACCTTTGAAGATCGCTAAGAGGAAGCGTTACAAGAACGAGGTTGGTGGAGTCGTACTCGCAGCGATTCAGATCGTGGTCGATTCCGATCTAAGCGCCGAACAACGGCGCCTCCGCGTTCAACACATGTACAGCCCGGTGACATCTCCCGCGCCTTGATCCAGCAAGGAGGAGGGAGAGGTTGAGGGAGACCGCTCCAACAGCAGCACGACAGCGTGGTGGAGGTGGAGCGACATGGCAACTCCGACAGTGCTTCAACAAGTACTACGGAGGAGGAGGAGGAGGAGAGGGGCTGCCCGAGGGAGATTGGTGTTAGCCAACAGCCCCCAGGCCTCTCTATTTATAGGAGGAGGAGGAGGGTGGCGCAGCCCATAGGGTTCCCACCCTAGGGCTGGCGTCCAACCCTAGATGGCCCCTTGGGGCGGCGACCAAGAGAGGGAGAGGGGGAGGCGCCCTAGGGTGGGCCTAGGGTCCATCTGCGCTAGGGTTTGCCCCCCCCCCCCTTGCTCTTGCTGCGCCTTGGGCCTTGGGGGGAGGCGCATCAGCCCACCCAGGGGCTAGTTCCCTCCCACTTGAGGCCCATGCAGCCCTCTGGTGCCGGTGGCCCCACACGGTGGACCCCCGGAACCCTTCCGGTGGTCCCGGTACGTTACCGGTGATGCCTGGAACACTTCCGGTGACCAATACCTCACTTCCTATATATTAATCTTTACCTCCGGACCATTCCGGAACTCCTAATGACGTATGGGATCTCATCCGAGACTCCGAACAACCTTCGGTAACCACGTACACTATTCCCATACAACTCTTGCGGCACCGAACCTTAAGTGTGTAGACCCTACGGGTTCGGGAACCATGCAGTCATGACCGAGAAACCTCTCCGGTCAATAACCAATAGTGGGATATGGATACCCATATTGGCTCCCACATGTTCCACGATGATCTCATTGGATGAACCATGATGTCGGGGATTCAAACAATCCCGTATACAATTCCCTTGTCAATCGGTATGTTACTTGCCCGATATTCGATCGTCGGTATCCCTATACCTTGTTCAATCTCGTTACTGGCAAGTCTCTTTACTCGTTTCGTAACACATCATCCCGTGACTAACTCCTTATTCACATTGAGCTCGCTGTGATGGTGTATTACTGAGTGGGCCCCGAGATACCTCTCCGTCACACGGATTGACAATTCTCAGTCTTGATTCGTGCCAACCCAACAGATACTTTCGGGGATACCCGTAGTGCACCTTTATAGCCACCCAGTTACGTTGTTACGTTTGGCACACCCAAAGCATTCCTACGGTACCCGGGAGTTGCACAATCTCATGGTCTAAGGAAATGATACTTGACATTAGAAAAGCTTTAGTAGACGAACTACATGATCTTGTGCTATGCTTAGGATTGGGTCTTGTCCATCCCATCATTCTCCTAATGATGTGATCCCGTTATCAATGACATCCAATGTCTATGGCCATGAAACCGTGATCAACGAGCTAGCCAACTAGAGGCTCACTAGGGACATGTTGTGGTATATGTATTCACACATGTATTACGGTTTCCGGTTAATACAATTATAGCATGAACAATAGACAATTATCATGAACAAGGAAATATAATAATAACCACTTTATTATTGCTTCTAGGGCATATTTCCAACAGTCTCCCACTTGCACTAGAGTCAATAATCTAGTTCACATCGCCATGTGATTAACACTTACATCACCATGTGATTATATCATCATGTGATTAACACCCAATTAGTTATGGGGTTTGATCATGTTTTGCTCGTGAAAGAGGTTTTAGTCAACGGGTCTGCGACATTCAGATCCGTGTGTACCTTGCAAACTTCAATGTCGTACTGTAGATACTGCTCCCACGCTTCACTTGGAGCTATTCCAAATGGCTACTCCACTATACATATCCGGATTTCTACTAAGAGTCATCCGGATTGGTGTTAAAGCTTGCATCGACGTAACCTTTTACGACGAACTCTTTATCACCTCCATAATCGAGAAATATTTCCTTAGTCCTCTAGTTGCTAAGGATAATTTCGACCGATGTCCAGCGGTCCACTCCTGGATCTCTCTCGTACCCCTTGACAGACTCATGTCAAGGCACACACAGGTGCGGTACACAGCATGGCATACTATATAAAGCCCATGGCTGAAGCATAGGGGATGACACTCATCTTTTCTCTATTTTCTGCCGTGGTAGGGCATTAAGCTATGCTCAATCTCACACCTTCTGATACAGGCAAGAACCCTTTCTTGGACTGATCCATATTGAACTTCTTCAAGATCTGTCCAAGTATGTACTCATTGAAATTATTATCAAGCATCTTGATCTATCTCTATAAATCTTGATGCCCAACAAATAGGTAGGTTTATACAGGTCTTCCTTTGAAAAACTTTTTTTCAAACAACCATTTATGCTTTTAAGAAATTCTACATCATTTCCAATCAATAATATGTCAACTACATATTCTTATCAGAAATTCTATAGTGCTCCCACTCACTTTCTTGTAAATACAAGTTTCTCATAAACTTTGTATAAACTCAAAAACTTTGTTCACTTCATCAAAGCTCATATTCCAACTCCGAGATGCTTGCTCCAGTCCATAGAAGGATCACTGGAGTTTGCATACCTTTTAGCATCCTTAGGATTGACAAAACCTTCTAGTTGTATCACATACAACTCTTCCTCATGGAAACTGTTAAGGAAGCCTTGTTTTGACATCCATCTGCGAGATTTCATAATCGAAAAATGCTACAACTGCTAACATAATTTTAACAAACTTTTAGCATCGCTACGGTTGAGAAAATCTCATCGCAGTCAACTCCTTAAACTTGGCGGAAACTTCTTTGTGACAAGTCGAGCTTTATAAACGGTGACATTTCACCATTAGCGTCTGTGTTCATCTCAAAGGTCCATTTGTACTCAACGACCTGCCGTTCAACGGGCAAATCTACCAAAGTCCATACTTGGTTTTCATACATGGATCCTTTCTCAGATTTCATGGTTCCTAGCCATTTGTTGGAATCCGGGCCCACCATCGCTTCTCCATAGTTCGTAGGTTCATCTTTGTCCAACAACATGACTTCCACGACAGGGTTGTCGTACTACTCTGGAGTAGTACACGTCCTTGTCGACCTATGAGGTTCAATTGTAACTTGATCTGAAGCTTCATGATCATCATTATTAACTTCCTTTTCAATTGACGTAGGCTCCACAGAAACATCTTTATGTGTTGCGCTACTCTCTGGTTGAAACAAAGGTTCAACCACCTCATAAAGTTCTATCTTCCTCCCAGTCAATTCTTTCGAGAGAAACTCTTTCTCGAGAAAGGACCCGTTCTTAGTTTGAAGATGCATTTGTTCGAGCTCATTAGGTGAAAACCCATTTTCACATAAGCGTCGCAGCCCCAAACATTAAGAAATGACAGCTTAGGCTTCTGTGAAACCATAATTCTCACGGTGTGATCTCAACAGACTTAGATGGTGCCCTATTAAAGTGAATGGACTTGTCTTTAATGCATAACCCCATAACGATAGTGGCAAAACGATAAGAGACATCATAGTACACACTATATCCAATAGAGCACGACTACGACATTCAGACAAACCATCACACTATGGTGTTCTAGGAGGAGTGAGTTGTGAAACAATTTCCACATTGTCTTAAGTTGCATACCAAACTTGTAACTCAGATATTCATGACCACGATCATATCATAGACATTTTATATTCTTGTCACGACGATCTTTAACTTTACTCTGAAACTCCTTGAACCTTTCAAACATTTCAGACTCGTGTTTCATTAGGCAAATATCCCCATATTTACTCACATCATCAGTGAAGGTAAAGAAAATAACGATACCCACTGTGTGTTTCAACACTCATTGGACCACATACATCAACATGTATTAATTCCAATAAGCCACTAGCCCTCTCCATCATACCGGAAGACGAGGTCTTAGTCATCTTGCCCAAGAGGCATGGTCGCATGTCTCAACCGATTCGAAATCGAGTGAGTCAAAAGATCCATCAACATGGAGTTTCTACATGCGATTTATACCAATATGACATTTAGCGGCAGTGCCACAAGTATGTGGTACTATCATTATTAACTTTGTATCTTTTGGTACCAATGTTATGAACATGTGTACTAGTACTATCAAGATTCAATAAACCATTCCGAGTGTGTGCATGACCATTGAAGCATTATTCATGTAAATAGAATAACCATTATTCTCTAACTTATATGAATAACTGTATTACACTAAACATGATCTAATCACGTTCATGCTCAACACAAACACCACATAACATTTATTTAGGTTTATCACAAATCTTAAAGGTAGAGAGAGCATGCGATGGTGATCATATCAACCTTGGAAACACTTCCAACACACATCGTCACCTTTCATTTAGCTAGCCTTCGTTTATTCCGTAGCTTTTATTTCGAGTTGCTAACACTTAGCAACCGAGCCGGTATCCAATACCCAGGTGCTACTAGGAGTACCAGCAAGGTACACATCAATAACAAGTATATCACATATACTTCTGTCGACATTGCCAGCCTTCTTATCTACCAAGTATCTAGGGTTGTTCCGCTTCAGCGAACATTCTCCTCATAACAGAAGCACTTACTCTCGGGTTTGGGCTCAACCTTGGGTTTCTTCACTAGAGCGGCAACTGGCTTGCCATTCCTGAAGTTTTTCCCTTCTTGCCCTTGCCCTTCTTGAAACTAGTGGCTTTGACTTAACCATCAACACTTGATGCTCCTTCTTGATTTCTACCTTCGTGGTGTCAAACATCACGAACAACTCAGGGATCATCTTATCCATCCCTGGCATGTTATAGTTCATCATGAAGCTCTAGTAGCTTGGTGGCAGTGACTTGGAGAACTGCATTAATCACTATCTTATCTAGAAGATTAACTCCCACTCGATTCAAGTGATTGTAGCACCCAGACAATCTGAGCACATGCTCACCGATTGAGCTATTATCCTTTATCTTGCAGGCAAAGAATCTTGTTGGAGGTCTCATACCTGTCAACA
Organism: Hordeum marinum; assembly: GCA_022496015.1. NCBI lineage: Eukaryota > Viridiplantae > Streptophyta > Magnoliopsida > Poales > Poaceae > Hordeum > Hordeum marinum. The sequence goes on from CM039676.1 coordinate 469,899,414, forward strand.
TAGGCACGGCCCTGAAATCCCAATTTCAGCTCTTAGAACATCTCATATGTTCCATGACGTTCAAAACGTTTTGGAGCCTCAATTCTAAGCCGTAATGCATGACACGCTGAACTATCAAGTAGTCATCAGAAAGTGTCTGTCATATGTTCACAACATCTACAGACAACGCTTGAGGGAGTGGTGCACTTAGCGGTGCATCAAGGACATAAGCCTTCTGTGTAGCAATGAGGACAATCCTCAGATCACGGACCCAGTCCACATTATTGCTACCATCAACTTTCAACCTACTTTTCTCTAGGACCGTATCAATAAAACAGAGGAGCTACAGCGCGATCTATCTACGACATAATTTGCAACGACACTTTTAGACTAAGTTCATGATAATTAAGTTCATCTAATCAAATTATTAATGAACTCCCACTTAGATAGACATCTCTCTAGTCATCCAAGTGACACATGATCCACGTCAACTAGCCCGTGTCCGATCATCACTGGGACGGACTAGTCATCAATGGTGAACATCTCCATGTTGATCGTATCTTCTATACGACTCATGTTCGACCTTTCGGTCTCTTGTGTTCCGAGGCCATGTCTGTACATGCTAGGCTCGTCAAGTCAACCTAAGTGTATTGCGTGTGTAAATCTGGCTTACACCCGTTGTATGCGAACGTTAGAGCCTATCACACCCGATCATCACGTGGTGCTTCGGAACAACGAACCTTAGCAACGGTGCACAGTTAGGGGGAACACATTTCTTGAAATTTTAGTGAGAGATCATCTTATTTAATCTACCACCGTTCTAAGCAAATAAGCTGTAAAACATGATAAACATCACATGCAAATCATAAAGTGACATGATATGGCCAATATCATCTTGCGCCCTTGATCTCCATCTTCTGGGCGCGGCATGATCACCATTGTCACCGGCGCGACACCATGATCCCCATCATCATGATCTCCATCATTGTGTCTCCACGAAGTCGTCTCACCAACTATTACTTCTACTACTATGTCTAACGCTTAGCAATAAAGTAAAGTGATTACATGGCGTTGACACGCAGGTCAATTAATAAATTAAGACAACTACTATGGCTCCTGCCGGTTGTCATACTCATAGACATGCAAGTCGTGAATCCTATTACAAGAACATGATCAATCTCATACATCACATATATCATATCACATTCTTTGGCCATATCACATCACATGGCATATGCTGCAAAAACAAGTTAGACGTCCTCTAATTTGTTGTTTGCAACTTTTTACGTGGCTGCTATAGGTTTCTAGCAAGAACGTTTATTACATACACAAAAACCACAACGTGATATGCCAATTTCTATTTACCCTTCATAAGGACCCTTTTCATTGAATCCGATCTGACTAAAGTGGGAGAGACAGACACCCGCAAGCCACCTTATGCAACCAGTGCATCTATGGTAGAACCAGTCTCACGTAAGCGTACGTGTAAGGTCGGTCCGAGCCACTTCATCCCACAATGCCACCGAATCAAGATAAGACTAGTAACGGCAAGCCAATTGACAAAATCGATGCCCACAACACCTTGTGTTCTACTCGTGCATAGATTCTACACATAGACCTAGCTCATGATGCCACTGTTGGGGAACGTAGTAGTTATTCAAAATTTTCCTACGTATCACCAAGATCTATCTATGTGAAACCAGCAACGAGTAAGGGGTTTGAGTGCATCTTCATACCTTTGAAGATCGCTAAGCGGAAGCGTTACAAGAACGCGGTTGGTGGAGTCATACTCGCAGCGATTCAGATCGCGGTCGATTCCGATCTGAGCGCCAAACAACGGCGCCTCTGCGTTCAACACATGTACAGCCCGGTGACGTCTCCCACGCCTTGATCCAGCAAGGACGAGGGAGAGGTTGAGGGAGACTGCTCCAACAGCAGCACGATGGTGTGGTGGAGGTGGAGCGGCGTGGTAACTCCGACAATGCTTCAACAAGTACTACGGAGGAGGAGGAGGAGGAGAGGGGCTGCCCGAGGGAGATTAGTGTCAGCCAACAGCCCTTAGGCCTCTCTATTTATAGCAGGAGGAGGGGGAGAAGCCCCTAGGGTTCCCACCCTAGGGCTGGCGGCCAACCCTAGATGGCCCCTTGGGGCGGCGACCAAGAGAAGGAAAGGGGGGAGGCGCCCTAGGGTGGGCCTAGGGCCCATCTGCGCTAGGGTTTGCCCCCCCTTGCTCTTGCTGCGCCTTGGGCCTTGGTGGGAGGCGCATCAGCCCACCCAGGGGCTGGTTCCCTCCCACTTTAGGCCCATGCAGCCCTCTGGTGCCGGTGGCCCCACACGATGGACCCCCCGAAACCATTCCGGTGGTCCCGGTACGTTACCGGCGATGCCCGAAACACATCCGGTGACCAATACCTCACTTCCTATATATTAATATTTACCTCCGGACCATTCTGGAACTCCTCGTGACGTCCGGGATCTCATCCGGGACTCCGGACAACCTTCGGTAACCACATACACTATTCCCATACAACTCTTCCGTCATCGAACCTTAAGTATGTAGACCCTACGGGTTCAGGAACCATGCAGTCATGACCGAGACACCTCTCCGGTCAATAACCAATAGCGGGATTTGGATATCCATATTGGCTCCCACATGTTCCACGATGATCTCATCGGATGAACCACGATGTTGGGGATTCAAACAATCCTGTATACAATTCCCTTGTCTGTGGGTATGTTACTTGCCCGAGATTCGATCGTCGGTATCCCTATACCTTGTTCAATGTCGTTACTGGCAAGTCTCTTTACTCGTTCCATAACACATCATCCCGTGACTAACTTCTTAGTCACATTGAGCTCATTGTGATGATGTATTATCGAGTGGGCCCCGAGATACCTCTCTGTCACATGGAGTGACAATTCCCAGTCTTGATTCGTGCCAACTCAACAGATACTTTCGGGGATACCTGTAGTGCACCTTTATATCCAGCCCGTTACATTGTGACATTTGGCACACCCAAAGCATTCCTACGGTACCCGGGAGTTGCACAATCTCATGGTCTAAGGAAATGATACTTGACATTAGAAAAGCTTTAGCAGACGAACTACACGATCTTGTGCTATGCTTAGGATTGGGTCTTGTCCATCACATCATTCTCCTAATGATGTGATCCCGTTATCAATGACATCCAATGTCCATGGCCATGAAATCGTGACCATCTATTGATCAACGAGCTAGCCAACTAGAGGCTCACTAGGGACATGTTGTGGTCTATGTATTCACACATGTATTACGGTTTCCGGTTAATACAATTATAGCATGAACAATAGAAAATTATCATGAACAAGGAAATATAATAATAACCACTTTGTTATTGCCTCTAGGGCATATTTCCAACACCTCAACCGTGGACGAGCCACCGTGATGAGGAGAAAACGTGCATGACGAACAATGGGCTCCAAGACGGCGCCTTCAGGAAGGGAACGACACCAGAGCATCGGCACCACCCAATCGAAGGATTAGGGTTTCCACCGGAGCACCACGGCGACAAGTGAGATACCGTGACGACACCGTCAAGAAGGGGACGGCGCTGGAACGCCATCGCCGCCGGCTTGTCAAGTCAGAGCGGATTTCAACTTTGGCAGCCACACGGTGCGGCCGCTAGATGCAACGGAGGGGCACCCTGCCCCCTTTCTGAAGTCCCCTACCACCTCCGGCAAGCTCTCGCACACACCAACACCGCGCCATGGAACCACCCCTGCCAATTGAGCATGTACCTGGATCCACAGAGGAGGGAGGAAGCCCAACCGAGTGAGCCGCAAACGAACAGACGCCGAAGCAAGTCTCGTCATCGTCACGAGAAGACCGACCGACCACGTGGTAGCAACCACACCGCTGCCAGCCACCTCCACACAGAGCCCACGAGGACCTCCGCCGCCACCCCGCACCAGCCCGTCACCGCCCGATCTGACCTTATCACTGCCGCCGCGTCGCAGACGCCCACCAGGTCGTCGTTGTGCCACCATCAGGGGCCCCAGACGCCATCCCGACACGCTAGCCCTTTCCATAGGCCAGCGCCCCGCGCGCGAAGCCGTCCCGCACCGGCCATGGACCACGGGCGAAGGGCTCGAGGCTAGGTGGTGGGAAGTTTAGTATCACCCTTATTTGAAGGATGTTTTGGACCTCCTTAAGAGAGCGCCTCTTCTACATGCTATTATAGCTTGAGAAGAGGAGTGGTTCCCACCTGCTCCTCCTCCGCCGCTTGCCTAGCCTGCATCGTGTTTCATTATCAAGTTGAGCTCATACCTATGTCATGTGTCACAATTTTTGCCGGTCAAGAACAGATAATTAACTAGACATTAATTAGGAGTCGTTAACAAACGTGCCCGAATCTGAGACGTCGGATCGTGGGTTATTGCCGACTTAGACGTGCGTCCAGCTCACGTCTCCCAATCTGCCCATGCCTATGTATTGGATGCGTCAACAACCCTAGCTTCACTTAGATCAGATCGCATCCTCCGGAACCTCGCCCTTTGAGTTCATGCATTGAGAGAAGGCAATTAGGTTTTTTGGGAGTGTCTTGGACATGACGGCTCGCTACTCTTCATTTTCTCCGCTACTTCGACTATGTCCTTGTCATCTTCGGCATCACCATGTACACCATAGCCAATAAGAAGACCGTCGAGGACGCTGCCGTCACGGCTTCGACCTGGCCGACTGGAGGGTATGATTGGTTTATCCCTCTCTTGTTTTTTTTTTGAGAGAATCCCTCTCCTGTTTGTATGCATCTTTCCCGTAGTGGTTATTTATGCATATGTTTTTTTTGCGGGTATTTATGCATATGTTTCTGCTATGCATTTAGTACATGCTTACGTGAACAAATATTAGTACGAATTTAATACTTTTAGTGACGTGCTCATGATTTATTCTTAAGTAAATCAATCAAAAAATTGCAAATATACTCCACACAAACAATGTACTGATTCGATCCACATACGTGCTGAGATTCGACCAAACAATCGGACGGCCTAACAATTGACCTCAAGCCAAATCGAAATCAGTCAGATTGAAATTTAGTAAAAATGTGAAAAAGTGTGATTTTTACAGTGAAATCAGGACGGCTGGGCTCAATTTATCGGGGGGAAATTTGAAGAGGAAATTAAGGGAGAGGGAAGCGGTTCCAAAATGTATCCGCCTCGGTTGGATTTGGGTAAAAGTAACTCTGGCTGTCAAGAAGAGTGGAAACCCAAGGCCCCTCTTTGGTCACTTCGGCTTCTTCCTCTCCGGCCGTCCTCCGCACCGCCGCCACCGCCGCCATCTACGGTCACCAACTGAGGTCTGGAGGTTCCATCTACCCCCCCCCCCCCCTCCCCGCATATTCTTTTTCCCTCCGCTTTCCGTCGGGTATCAATGCGCTTTTCTTTCACACCAATCAGATTTGCACGCGGCGGCTCCGTCGCCAAGATTCTTTCTACTCTGGCGGGCAATCTTGTCGCCGGTCACCGGAGACCAGATGGAGGCATGCAAGACGGTGTCCGCGTGCACCGCGGGGGCGGCTCAAGCTACACACGTGTTCGATATCTTGGGTTACAGCAAGCTCAGGGGCATGGGGAACGACCCCGAGAGCTTCATACTGTCCGGGATTTTTGCTGTCGGCGGTCACGAATGGGCCATCCGCTTCTACCCGGATGGGAATGGCAAAGAATTCCGAGATTACATCTCAGTTTATGTCGAGCTTTTGAGCAAGAGCACCAAAGTCCGGGCGTCCAGCGACCTGAAACTAGTCGACCACTGCACCGGTTATCGTCTTCAGTGCATAAAACAGAGCCCAGGATTTTCAGCTCCGATGATACGACTGCGTTTGCTCCACAGACTTCTCAGTTCATGAGGCGAAGCGACATCCAGGGATCCGCGTACCTTAAGGATGACCACCTCAAGATCGAATGCATCGTCACTGTTTTCGAGAAGCCGCACGTTACCGATACCAGATCGGGGCTCCCTAAAATCGGCATGCCACCATCTGACATGACTGAACATGTTGGCAGGCTGTTGGAAGACAAGGAGGGATTCGATGTCAGTTTCATTGTTGGAGGAGAGACCATTGAAGCACATAGGCTCGTTCTTGCTATGCGGTCGCCTGTTCCGAAGGCAGAGCTCTACGGGCCTATGCGGGAGGCGAGGCCTGGGCAGTGCATAACCATTAAGGACATGCAGCCTGCTGTTTTCAGGGCCCTCTCCATTTCATCTATACCGATTCTCTGCCTGGTGGCGAGGATGAGGATACCGAGATGGCCTGGCTTTTACTGGTGGCTGCGGACAGGTATGCCATGGAGAGGCTCAAGCTGGTTTGCCAAAGCATACTTTGCGAGGATCTGAATGTGGACACTGTGGCAACCACATTGGCTTTACCTGACCAACATAACTCCGATGAGCTTAAGGATGCTTGCCTTGAATTAATTGAAATATCAGATTGCAATGCTATGGATGTTGTGGTGGCAACCCAAGGCTTCAAGGATCTGAAGCAGACTAGCCCATCTCTCATTCTGGGCGCATTAGAGAAGAGAAGGAAGTTTCATAACGCATGAACAACTATGTTAGTAGATTTTCTACCAATCTATCGTACGAATGATCAGCCGCAATGTTAGATGAATCTAAGAATGGTTAGATTAAGTCTCATGTCACACCAATGCCGTGAATGAAAGTTCTCCTAGATCAACCCGTCCAAAACTGAACCTTCTAACTTATCAGGTTTGCTGATTTTATCTGTAGAGCTTCTCTGCAACCGTGTAACACTTGCTATTAACCTTCTCGCAAAATTTCCTTGTGTGTGAAACTTTTGTTGAACATTTGATGCTCTACATTAGCATGCAATGCTATGATGGCCTCATCTATTAGAATGAAGCAAGATTAAACACAGCAAAATGCTATTGTCGGAATATAACATTATAAATAGGACAGTTTTTTCAAGCAAACAACCCCGGAGCGCTAGATTCCATTGATATAGCATTGTAAGTTACATAGTTTTATGCGCAGAAGCAGGATAGAATGATATTGTGCTACATTAGACAAGATACACAAGAGTGGGTAAATAGGGCCATGATTAGGATTACAACGCTGAGCTCTTAAAGACATAGCAGCTCTAGTAGGAAGAAGTGCCTTGGCTAGACTAGCAGCATTTGTATGTATATCTGCTATTTTCTTGGTTTCCAATGTCAAGCTGGTCTGAGCATCCTTTCCATGTTTTAGTTGCTTCCCTGTTCGGCATTCAGGCTGTTGACAGGTTTGAGGTTATCTGAAATAATTGTCCTATGAAAAAATATATGTGCAGACAGCAAGATCTGCATAGGCCTCTGCGTGGGAAGGAGAGACATAAACAGACCCAACGGTTTCGATTAAAATGTTAGCTTGAGTATTGAGAGTTGTGATGGAGATGCAATTGGCATTGGGTTGTGAAAGAAGCACCACAAGAGCAGAAAATCGAAGGAGCTCGGTGCTGTGATGAGGTCATTTTTGTTGATAGGAGGATCCATAGTACTCCCTCCGTTCCTAAATATTTGTCTTTTTAAAGATTCAACTACGAACTACATACGGAGCAAAATGGATGAATCTACACTCTAAATTATGTCTATATACATCCGTATATAGTCCTTAGTGAAATCTTTATAAAGACAAATATTTAGGAACGGAGGGAGTATATAAGTAGGACACATGTGGGCTTACATAGGTTGCAAATAGTGCAGATCATTTTGCACATGCTAGTTTTTTAAGATATATATAGAGAACATAAATGGTAAAAATAATTTTCAAATATTCGCGTGTTGTAAATATTATTGTGGGGATATAAATTAATATACATAAAAATGATGATTAAAATTAAAACATTTAAATATACACCCATGTATTATATAAATTCTTTTAGTAAATATGGACACTTAAAATGGTTGATAAAAATGGTAATTGAATAAAAAATATATACACTTGCAGCCTATATTTAAATTATACAGAATGATGAATACAAACCTTTATGAAATATTTACTTGTGTATAGTTTTCCCTCGTGACTTATATTCAAAAGACAATTATAATTTAAACATTAGCCATGGTTGAATATTCATATGAACATTTTAAATTTTAAATTACCAATATCTTAATTATGGATATACAATTGTGTGTACAATATTTGAAATAATTGTAGATTTAAAATAATATGTCTGAATTGCAATGTTATAAATGCTTTAATTCTCTTAAATTATACAGACATTTTTATAACTCGTAAATATTATTTTAAACATATGCATATTTTAAATAATATGTGCTTTTTGAAGTAATTCCTTTGTATGTATACAATATTAATACCTCATGAATTGCACCTGGCCATGGGTAGCCCAGCCCGGTCGGCCCGGCCCGAAAAAGCCCGACCTGGCACGGACCGACCTTGTCCAAGGGCCGGGCTCGGGCCTAGATTTTGAGTCCGGTGATCGGGCCGGGCCGGGCTCAGGCCCGATGAAACTGAAGATTAGGCCTACTCGGGACGGGTTTTTTTAGGCTCAGACCGGGCTTGGGCCCAAAAACTAGTCCTGACGTCCAGGCCGAGCTGGGCTCGGGCCTGGATTTTAGCGCCGGGCTTTTTCGGCCCGGCCCGGCCCGAGATATGGCCAGGTATATCATGAATATTTGAATGGTAATTTTATTACTAAGATTAGAATTTACATACCTTCGACAAATATGTAAAAAAAAAGAGCAGGTGCAAATTGGCCGCACTGACCACAGTCAATTTCTGCTGCAAGAGCGTCTTTGTTCAACTGCATTAAGTGAACTATAAAAGCACATTAAGCCTAATTAGACATGAAGGTGGGCCTGGTGGAGAGCCTACCAGGACTGTGTGTTAGCCACGGGTCGCTGGTTTGAGACGCAGAGGTCACGTTTTTTTACTCCCTCCATTCATTTTTATAAGTACTTTCAGACAACTAAAATTGAACTATTTTGCATTATGTCTGAAATGTCTACAAGGACTTATAAAAGTGAACAGAGGGAGTATTAATTTTAAGAAATTTGAAATGCCTCCTCTCCAACATCGACATGGTTTTTTTTATGAGAAATAAAAAAGACCAAATACCAAGCCAAGTTGTTGCACCAGTTTGATGTATACTAGAAATTGTAACATTAAAATTGACAGTTTGCATCAAGCTCTAGCACCATTGGTGTAGTTGACTCAAAAAGAAAAGGTGGTCCTGGTGGGCCATGTCCGACACGCCCAAACAATCTCATGTTCTCCCCACTTATGGAGTGAATTATGTTTTGCAAAATCGATGGACTTTTTTTTAAATACATAAATCTTCTTTTCAAATTTTGCAATAAAAATTAAATCTTGTACCTTTTCTAAACTCTTAAACTTTTATGAATTTCTAAAGATTTCTTCCACCATCTTTTTTGTAACTCGCGAACTTTTTCAAATTAATATTTTTTTTGTTTTTTCTAACTATTTGCAATGTTTTTCCATTTCTTCGAGAAGTTAACGGCTCACCGTCAACCCAGGGAACCATGACTACATGATATATGTGATGAGCAACCTAAATTATTAAAAGAAAACCCAGCAAACCATGGAGGTACGGTATTTTGTTGTTGTTGAGAAACTCCATGGACGTGCGGTGGACCAAGTTGGCCCTGTCATTGGCCGGCCAATGACGAGAGTGTTTTTTCTTGTTTTGAGACGAGGGAAGCAACTAGTTAGCGAGCATTCCTTCATAAGCCTTCCAGCGAGTATTCTCACACGCCACCATTTGACGCATTCTCAGCGTCATCATGTGTCGTCCTCTAAGCGTTTCTTTTGGATTTTTTAATTTTATTCGCATGCGTTTTTGTCTTTTTGGAATGTTTTTTTAAAAAAAATTGGTGTTTCGGTTTTCCTCCTGTCTTTCATAGCTTTTGGGCAAAAAAATCATTTTTTTGCGCGAAAAAACGTGTTTCTTCTGCGAGAGGCATGGTCGTGCCCCTTGGAAGAAAAAAAACCTCATTTTTTTCGCGAGAGGCACGGTTTTGTCTTCATGAGAGGCACGACCGTGTCTCTCGGAAAGAAAAAAACGTGTTTTTTGCTCTCTCTCTCTCTCTCTCTCTCTTTCGTGAGAGGCATGGTTTTGCTATCACGAGACGCACGTCACGTGGCTCTCGGAAAGGGAAAAACGCGTTTTCTGTTTTTTTTCCTATCGTGTGAGGAACGGTTTTTTCGTTTGGTTTTTTTTTTGAAAAGAAAAGTTCGTCAAAACCTATCAACATGGGATTTAGTTTTGAAGATCTGGACGCAAGAAATCTAATGATGAAAACGGTTCGAGATTTAAACGTACGGTTTAAGAGATAAAATGTTTTGAAAATATGGATCTACGATAAAAAAAAAACTCTTAGGTTGCGACAAGTAACACGCATGCAGTGTGCCACTTGTCGTAACCTGAGAAGGTAAGAGTAATCGTCGAAAGGTGTACTTCTCAACTAGTTTTGACCTAGCCAACTTCTTTGGGCCACTGGTGGGCTATCGGAAATACATTAGGCTCATCATTTAGGCTTGTTCCTCTTCCTGTCATCTTCCCCCCAAAATCAACCGACTGAATCTCTGCTCCTTGAAATCGGTTGCTCTGACCGTCGTCTATATAGCCTTCCTCGCCGTCCCTCCTCCCCTCCCATCGCTTCTCGTAGCTTCCTTCCCTCCCTCTCTTGTTCTTCTGGGCGTTCTTGCGAAGCTGTTCGACCGAGGCGAGATGGCGCCGCCCAAGCGGAAGGCCGACGACAACCTTACCGGGACAAGGCATCCGGCTGCGCGGACGGACACTACAGCCGGCGAAGACCTCGCTGGTACATCGGCTCAGACAAAAGTGCCGACGGCGAATGCAGCCGGCGACGGCATTGCCGGGATTTCGCAGGCGCTCGCGAGGCTGACGGTGGCGACTACAGGCTCCGCCGGCCGCTCTTCCCAGTCCGATGGAGGTGGGTGCCCAAGAAATCAAGGCATACGACCGATCGCGGGGTTCGTTCTTGCGTTGATGCCCGCTTCTTGGATTGTAACCTCCGGTAACTTCGTTTCTTGCAGTTCTCGGGCGCGGGGAAGGGGATTCTCCGCCGCACCGGCAGGCTTTTACCCAGTTCGGTGGAGGTGGGTGCCCAAGAAATCAAAGCATACGAGCTGGATTGATCATGTCGCTTCTTGGATTGTAACATCCCATTGCTTCGTTTCTTGGCTTCTTGCAGCTGCTCGCGGGGCAGGGGGCGTGTCGGGTTACAGGGGATTCTCCCAGCCGCATGGAAGGGCGCCATCTCATGGGATGCTCCGGCCGCCGGTGGGCAATCCAGGTGGGTTCACTCCCAAGGAAAAGCGCCAAATTCATTCTGATCCGTGCGGTTCTTGGTTCTTCATTGACGTCGGAGTTGGATTTCTTGGTTTCTGTTGCAGCCGGTGGGCGTCCGCCCTTCAGCCACCAGTACCCCGCGCCGAACGGCCATGGTCAGCTCCCCAGCCAGAACCAGATCGCCGGCCCCTTGCAGATAGAAACTGGGCAGCCGCAGATGCCATCTCAGGGAATGCTCCGGCCGCCGCTGGACAATCCAGGTGGGTTAGCTACCAAGAAAAGCGCTAGATTCATTCTGATCCGTGCGGTTCTTGTTCTTCACTGATGCCGGAGTTGGATTTCTTGGTTTATGTTGCAGCCGGTGGGCGTCCGCCCTTCACCCACCAGTACCACGCGCCGAACGGCCATGGTCCGCTCCCCAGCCAGACCCAGAACCACGTCGCCGGCCCCAGGCAGACAGGAACAGGGCACCCGCGCGGCCACTCCGGCGGGGTAATTTGCGACGCGTCATTTTCCATTCATTCCTTATTGATTTGGGCTTGTCCTGCCGCCATGAACTAATTGATTTCTTCTTGGATCTTCGAATTGGTGAGCAACCTTCGTCGGCGATCTCTAGCGCAAGCGTGCCAGCTGCTCCAGCTCCAGTCAGTCCCCTCTTTCGGCCGTGCCCTCGTTGCAACAGGCCCACGATCGTGTTTTGGGGATTGGCGCCATTGTGCGTGGATTGCTACACCCATCTCCTCATCAGCAACGTGCTTCAGCAGCACCCGGAGATCGAGCACCGCCTCCGCCCGCAGCCTTCTTCCGCGGAGCCGGCACGGCTTGCCGTCGGCCCTGGTCCATGGTGCGTTGTTTGCCTAGCGGCCACCATGCGTGTTTATGGCTCGTCGCCCTTATGCGAGCTTTGCTACAACCGTCGCTTCGTCACCGGCGACGTGCCTCCGCAGCACGCGCAGACCGGCCACGTGCTTCCGAGCCACGCGAGTGCGCCTCGAGGGGATGCGGCCATTAGGCCTTCTTCCAGCTCGAGGTCGGCCGTTGGTTCGGGCCCGATTTGCCAGGCTTGTGGCCACCCCTTGGGCACCGACAACAGGGCGTGCAGGTTTTGCCACAGCAACGGCCCGCCGCCGCCGCCGCCAGGGCTCGGCTAGCTCATACCTCGTCGCTCTGAACTCTCTGAGCCTTTTCTGCTTGCTCTGTTTTGGCAAAGAGGCTTGCTCTGTTTTGGCAAAGCATACATACAGTAGATCAGGGACACTATATTCTTGATGATTGTTTCCTTTGTCAGTGACATTTAAAATGATACTCTGTTGTGGATGTCAGTGTGCAATCTGATTCTTTAATCTTTGGTTCCTTTCCTGCGCTTTGATTTTGCCTCAATTGTGTGGCTGGATCACCTTCGGTTCAACCAAATGAGTACTCGCCAGCTTCTTCCTTGGTACTGGTTCAGTTTGAGACTACACTTTATTATACAGGTGACGATCAGTTCAAATCCTAACAGTATGCTATGGCCAATACATACATATAATAGGTCATTAATTCTGGTTATTTTCCTTTATATCTTTCTGTCCTTTGTCGTCTGTAAATGATGATTTGGGCAGAGAATAGGTTGATTCGTTAATACGAAGTAATATTTTGCTGTTTCCTGGCGCTTTAGTGTTGTCTCATTTGTTTGACAGATTCAGTCTCTGTTAAATCGAGTGAGTGCTAAAAAAGTAAGGATTATATCATGATTTCTAAACTCAGGAGTTTTGGCGATATAACATCACCCGATATCTAGGTTTACCATTTTTAAGCAACTGATTTAGAGAGGAGTCTCGCAATGATTTTTGCAATATACATAAATTTCTGCAAAGTTTCGCTAGTATTATGCACTAATGATGTACATCTCCGAGTTGCACATTAATGCTATATTCATGAAAGTCCTTTAACCTATTAAGCATGTAGTTTGCTAATTGCGATAAATGTCCAAAGAATCACCAACTACAGCATGGGCCGACAGCATTGTGAACGTTCTTCCTCCGTTTTTGCAACTTAATCTCAGATTAGGGGTTAAGTCTTCTTTTTTACTCTACACCAGATTTCTTTGTTTTTGTTTTTATTTCAACTTACATTTTTTGTTTTCTCACTTTTCTTAATTCACCTTTTCACTTTTTTAAATTCATGATTTTTTTTTAAAATTCATGAATATTTTTCATATTCGTGAATTGTTTTCTAAATTATTAATTTACTTAAAGGACCAACATTTTTACAAGAATAAAACCTTTGAAATTTTGTAAACATTTTCAAATTTATGAACATTTGTTTGAATCCAAGAACATTTGTTGAATTCGAAAACTGGTCTGCTAACATTTCTTCAATGAGTGCTATTTTTTTTTGTAATATGTACCATGGTTTTTAAACAATGGAGTTTGGCTGTATAAAATCACCCGATATCTAAGTTTACTTTTTTAAGCAAGTGATTTAGAGTGGAGTCTCGTGGTGATTTATGCAATATATGTAAAGTTCTGCAAATTCTTCTCTAATACTCCCTCCATCCTAAAATTCTTGTCTTAGATTTGTCTAGATATGAATGTATCTAGTCGCGTTTTAGTATCTATATGCATCTATATTTAGAAAAATTTAAGACAAAAATTTTGAGACGGAAGGAGTATTATGCATTAATGATGTACAATTCCGGGTTGCACGGTAATTATATTGTCATGACGGTGCTTTAACATATTATTTGCTATGTACGTAGTTCGCTAACTGTTATACATGTGAAAGAATCGCCCACTAGAGCGTGGTCTGGCCCATTAGTGGGAGTGTAGGAAACCTCTTTTTTAATGAGTGTAGGAAAAAGTGGTATAGTGAAGGGTTTTCCTCCGGTTTTGCAACTTAGGCTTGGTTTTGGGAAGGTTCCTTCCTTTTTTATTTTATTTTATACACTATTTTTTTGGGGTTTATTTTTATATTTTTCTTGGTTTCTAGTTCCCGCCTTTTCTTTTTCTTCTTGTTTTACTTCACTTTTTCATCTTTTTAATTCATGAATATTTATTTATATTCGTGAGCATTTTCTACATTCTCCATTTTTTTTGAAAAGTTAATTACCCGATTCAAACACAAATATAAACAAAGGTACACAAGTCGATACATTGCATCACATGAACTTAAACTACTCGATCCAGATAACATAAAACTACTAAGATCATATACTAAAAACTACTTAATCTTCTTCGGGCAAGACATTCTCCCGATTCACTCCACCCTCGTCGTAGCCGTCGGAGTCAGAGTCGTTGGAAGAAAGATCGGTCATTTTTGGTCCGGACTCATCGTCGAACCGCCCCACCAGATGGCCTGCATCATTTGTAGTCTTGTTCTAGAGCTCGTAAACCCAAATCCCCTTGGCGACGAGCTTCAGATAATTCGCTCGGATCTCGGCCATGTAAGTCTTGTTGGTGTCCGCGGCCTAGATTTGCTCAAGGGCTTCCCGATTCTACCGTACGTCGCGGCAGGAGAGCACTCGGGGACCGACTACGACCAAATCTAGGACAACACTGCTGCCAAGGGGTACGTTTATCTTTGCCCGGTTGCTATGAAGGTGGACCGCCGTCACACCATAGGCACGAGCCGCTTGCTGTGCTGACTGGAACGGCCTATCCAGTGTCGCTTCCCATGTGTTGATCGGTAATCTCCAATACCCACATCCCAACTACCGCCGCTACATGCCGTGTTACTTCTTCTTCAGCAAAGGCTTGCAAGACATGGATCGGGAACTTGGTGCCCGGTGCATGCTCGGGGTAACCGCCTGATAATATTCCGGTCTAATGTTGATCCGACGACTCCCCCATCCCGCGTTGATTCGGCGGCGGTGACCTTCGATGGCTCGATCTATACCTGGCCATGGGAAGCCCGTCCCGGATGGCCCGACCGGACCCGGCCCGAAAATCATGGGCCAGACTGGGCCTAATCTTGCCATCGGGCTAGACTAGGGCCTACAAACCAAGCCCGCGGTTGGGCCGGGCCGGACTCGGGCTTATAGAAACATAAATTTAGCCTAGGTCGGGCAAGGCCGGGCTTAGGCTTATAGAAAACATAAGTTTAGCCTAGGTCGGGCCGGGCCTGTCGGGGTGCGTCGGGATTTCTCGGGCTCGGGCTGGGTTCGAGCCCAATTTTTAGGCCCGACTATCGAGTCGGGCCGGGCTCGGGCCTGAGTTTTTAGCACCGGGCTTTTTCGGCCCGGCCCGACCCGTCTTATGCCCAGGTATAGCTGGATCTGACCATTCGAGCGGCCAGGGGTTCCTCCAGTCAATTGTAAGAGGGTGGGGGGAGACCGGGTATGCCCTGTGGGCGAGGGTGCTGGTGGGAGCTGTGGGATGGCTTTGGGTGCCGCCAGCGTGGCTGTGGTGCGAGCAAGGGGGGCGGCATGGAGGAAGGGCCAAGATTATCGTGAGGCTCAGCTAGGGCCGCTCAAATGTAAGAGTTACCTGACCCATCGCTTAAACTTTTGTGTGAAGTTAGACCAGATAAGGTTTCATCTAGGCTCGATTTAACTCTTCAAAACGACAATTTATAGGAGTTATGCAGTTTAAAGGGATTGGAAAGAGATGTTCCAAGGAGAGCCAAGCTTTTTGACCCATCTGGCAGCTAAAATGAGGTGAAGGGTGCGATCTACAGAAGTGTTGTTGGTGTCGGAGTTCCTCAGTTTTAAGCCCCAAGTGAGATGTGATTTGAACCGGATTGCTTTAGCATAAAGGTTTGAATTCTGAGTTGAATGTGTTTGTTTTTGTTAGGTTGTCTGTATAATATCAATTGATGTTGCTGGTCAATGGATGTTTGACATTGTGGCAGTCCAGTTTATAAACACAACGAGAGGCTTTGGGAAGTCCAGTCCAGTTTGTGTGTGGGTGGAAAACATGGAGTTGGCCAAGGTGTAGGCAGCCCATATGTTTTTTCAAACGAAGGCAAAGGATTTGCCTCATCTCATTAATAAAGAAGAAGATTGACAAGGTTTTGCTTAAGAGGAGGGCATTACTTCTCAACAAATGCACTCATGCACGACTAGCATACTCTTGCGGCATCATAGGACCCACATGCTTGGCGCCGGTGGTGACCCACAACCCAGCGTATTCCCTAACATGTGCAAATACAATGGAGGGGAGCGTCGATTTGATGCGAGAAACCCTCATGTTCCTCTCGTTCCACAGCGCCCACGCGACAAGCATGACTGTGGTGGCAATAGATTTCCTATTGTGGCCCTGAGTGAGGACCATGGAGCTCCACCTGTCATGCACCGAAGGCATCACTGTCCAGAGGTCGAGACACAACTCCAGAGCATCTAGCCAACCCTTGACGGCCTCCCACGCCCTCATGGAATATCTGCATTTTAAGAGAATGTGCGCCGCGGATTTCGGGTCCCTGCGGCACAGAGAGCCTAGGCCATAGTTGGGCAACCTCTCTTCTGTAAAAGATATACGATCCAGATCCTATTCTTGATGACGAACCAAACAAATAACTTGCAGTTAAGAGGTGCCCAATTATCCCATACCATGGGTTTCATTCGCGTGGTGACACCGCCCTCAAACTGCGCTAGGTAGGCACATGCAGCGGAGTATGAACCATTAGACCTGCGATCCCAACGAATGGTGTCCGGAGTGTCATGTGTTGGAAATATGCCCTAGAGGCAATAATAAAATGGCTATTATTATATTTTCTTGTTCATGATAATTTTTTATTACCCATGCTATAATCGTATTGATTGGAAACACATTGCATCTGTGGATATATAGACAACACTTTGTCCCTAGTGTGCCTCTAGTAAACTAGCTCGTTGATCAAAGATGGTCAAGGTTTCCTAGCCATTGAAATGAGATGTCATTTGATAAGGGGATCACATCATTAGGAGAATGATGTGATGGACAAGACCCAAACTATAAATGTAGCATATGATCGTGTCAGTTTATTGCTACAGTTTTCTACATGTCAAGTATATGTTCCTATGACCATGAGATCATGCAACTCACTGACATCGGAGGAGTGCCTTGTGTGTATCAAATGTCGCAACGTAACTGGGTAACTATAAAAGTGCTCTATAGGTATCTCCAAGGGTGTTTGCTGGGTTGGCATGGATCAACACTAGGATTTGTTACTCCGTGTGACGGAGAGGTATCTCAGGGCCCACTCGATAATACAACATCACAATAAGCCTTGCAAGCAATGTAAATAAGTGTTAGCCACGGGATCTTGTATTACAGAATGAGAAAAGAGACTTGTCGGTAACAAGATTGAACTGGGTATGGAGATACCGATGATTGATTCTCCGGCAAGTAACATACCAAATAACAAAGGGAACATCATACGGGATTAACTGAATCCTAAACAGAGAAGTTCGACAGATAAAGATCTTCGTAGAATATGTAGGAATCAATATGGGCATCCAGGTCCCACTATTGGTTATTGACTGTAGAGGTGTCTTGGTCATGTCTACATAGTTCTCGAACTCGCAGTGTCTGCACACTTAAGGTTCGGTGACGTTTCGATAGTATAGAGTTATGTATGGTGGTGACCTAAGGTTGTTAGGAGTCCCGGATGAGATACCAAACGTCACGAGGAGCTCCGGAATGGTCCGGAGGTAAATATTGATATATAGGAAGTCCTGTTTTGGTCACCGGAAAAGTTTCAGACTCATCGGTAGTGCACGGGGAGTGCTGGGAGGGTGCCCGGGGACCATCGAGAGGGTTATTTCGATCCAAGAGGCTACATGGGCTGTGGGAGGAGGAATACCAGCCCTTAGTGGGATGTCCGAAGTCCCACAAAAGGCCCATGCGCTTGGAAAGGAAACCCAAGGTGGAAAAAGAGGCCCAAGTGGGAAAAGGAGGAATCCTAATCCTACTAGGAGTGGAGGAGGAGGACTCCTCCCTCCTACTTCGGCCGAACCAAGGCTGGCCCCTTGGGGCCCAAGTCTCCTCCCTTCCCTCCTCCTATATATACTAGAGGTTTTGAGGGTTTTTGACACAGAAATTTAGCCACGTGCTGCCCTCTCCTCTAGATCGTAGTTTCTCCTCTAGATCGGTTTTCAGTGGTGCTTAGGCGAGGCCCTGCTGGAATAGCTCCACCACCATCGCCGCAACACAGTCGTGCCGCCGGAGAACTCGTCTACCTCTCCGATCCCTCTTGCTAGATCAAGAACCCGGAGATCACCATCAAGCTGTACGTGTGCTGAACGCGGAGGTGCCATCCGTTCGGTGCTAGATCGGGACGGATCGTGATTGGATCGCGGGACGCTCGGCGATTTGGATCGTGAAGACGTTCGACTACATCAACCGTGTTTCTTAACGCTTCCCGCTTAGCGACCCACAAGGGTATTTAGATCAACTCTCCCTCTCCTAGATGCTCATCACCATGGATAGATCTTGCATGTGCGTAGGAATTTTTTTGTTTCCCATGCAACATTCCCCAACAGTGGCATCATGAGCTAGGTCTATGTGTAGATGAGATATCGAGTAGAACACAAAGGAGTTTGTGGGCATTGATGCTTAGATTGCTTCCTCCCTTGGTCGTGTTTTGGTTCAGCGGTATTGTGGGATGAAGCGGCCCGGACCAACATTACTCGTACGCTTACGAGAGACCGGTTCCATTGACTAATGTGTAACTTCGTTGCCCAAAGATGGCTGGCGGGTGTCTGTTTCTCCTACTTTAGTTGGATCGGATTTGACAAAGGCGGTCCTTGAGAAGGTTGAAAAGCAACTTATGTATCACCGTTGTGGTTTTGCGTAGGTGAGAATTGTTCTTGCTAGATACCTGTAGCAGCCACGTAAAACTTGCAACAACAATTAGAGGACGTCTAACTTGTTTTTGCAGGGTATGTTGTGATGTGATATGGCCAATTACATGATGAGATATATGTGATGTATGAGATGATCATGTGTTGTATAGAATATTACGACTTTCATGTCGATGAGTACGACAACCGGCAGGAGCCATAGGGTTGTCTTTAATTATTGTATGACCTGTGTGTCAATCATTAAGCGCTATGTAATGCTTTACTTTATTGCTAAGCGGTAGCAATAGTAGTATGAGCATGGAGGGCGTGACAACCCCGATGGCGACACAATCATGGAGATCATGATGATGGAGATCATGGTGTTATGCCGGTGACGATGAAGATCATGCTGGTGCTTTCAAGATGGAGATCAAAAGCACAAGTTCATGGACATATCATGTCACTTATGATTTGCATGTGATGTTAATACTTTTTGCACCTTGTTTTTCTTAGGAAAATGGTAGCATTATAAGGTGATCCCTCACTTAAATTTCAAGATAAATTGTGTTCTCCCCGAGTGTGCACCATTGCGAAAGTTCATCGTGTCGAGACACCACATGATGATCGGGTGTGATAGACTCTACGTTCACATACAACGGGTGCAAGCCAGTGTTGCACATGCGGAACACTCATGTTAAACTTGACGAGCCTAGCATGTACAGACATGGCCTCGGAACACAAGAGACCGAAAGGTCGAACATGCGTCATATAGTAGATATGATCAACATGATGATCTTCACCATTGAAACCACCTCAACTCACATGATGATCGGACTTGAGTTGGTGAATTTGGATCATGTATCACTCGGATGACCTGAGGGATGTCAATTTGAGTGGGAGCTTTAGTAATTTTATTAACTAAACTCATTATCTTGAACAATAGTCTTAGTAACATTTGCTTATTTATTTTGTAGATCAATGGCTCGTGCAGTAGCACCCCTGAATTTTAATGCGTTCCTAGAGAAAGCTAAGTTGAAAGATGATGGAAGTAACTTTGTGGACTGGGCCCGTAATCTGAGGATTATCCTCACGGATTCCCAGAAGGCTTATGTCCTTGATGCACCGCTTGGTGACCCACCCGCTCCCATGTCATCCGAAGACGTTAAGAACGCTTGGGAGGAACGTTCTGGAGATTACTCAATAGTTCAATGTGCAATGTCGTATGGCTTCGAACCAGGACTTCAAATACATTTTGAACGTCATGGAGCATATGAGATGTTCCAAGAGTTGGAGTTTATCTTTAATAAGAATGCCCGGATCGAGAGGTATGAGACCTCCGATAAGTTCTATGCTTGCAGGATGGAGGAGAACGGGTCTATCAGTGAACATATACTTAGAATGTCTGGGTATTCAACCCGTCTGGCGGAGTTAGGGATGCCCCTTCCGCTAGAGGCGATCACTGACAGAGTTCTTCAATCATTGCCACCTAGCTACAAGAGCTTCGTGATGAACTATAACATGCACGGGATGAACAAGTTAGTCGCTGAGCTGTTTGCGATGCTGAAAGTCGCTGAGTCTGAAATCCAGAAAGAACATCAAGTGTTGATGGTCAATAAAACCACTAGTTTCAAGAAGAATGGCAAGGGAAAGAAGGGTAGCTCCAAGAAGGGTGGCAAAGCAGTTGCTCCTCCTGTGAAGAAACCCAAGGATGGACCCAAGCGAGAAACTGAGTGCTTTCATTGCAAGGGAACTGGTCACTGGAAGCGGAACTTCCCTAAGTATCTAGCTGACAAGAAGGCGGCCAACAACAAACAAGGTATATATGATATACATGTTATTGATGTGTACCTTACTAGCTCTCGTTGTAGTGCATGGGTATTTGATACCGGTTCGGTTGCTCACATTTGCAACTCAACGCAGGACCTATGGAATAGACGGAGGCTGGCTAAGGACGAAGTGACGATGCGCATGGGAAATGGTTCCAAGGTTGATGTGATTGCCGTCGGCATGCTCTCTCTTCGATTACCATCGGGATTAGTAATGAACCTGAATAATTGTTATTTAGTGCCTGCGTTAAGCATGAACATTATATCTAGAACTTCTTTATTGTGAGACGGTTACTCATTTAAATTAGAGAATAATGGTTGTTCTATTTATATGAGTAATATATTTTATGGTCATGCACCAAATGTGAGGGGATTATTCATGTTGAATCTTGATAGTGACGATACACATGTTCATAACATTGATGCCAAAAGATGTAGACTTGATAATGATAGTACCACTTTCTTGTGGCACTGCCATTTGGGTCATATTGGTGTAAAACGCATGAGAAAGCTCCATGCTGATGGACTTTTGGAGTCACTTGATTTTGAATCACTTGACACATGTGAACCATGCCTCATGGGAAAGATGACTAAAATGCCGTTCTCTGGAACAATGGAACGGGCGAGTGATTTGTTGGAAATCATACATACTGATGTGTGCGGTCCGCTGAACATTGAGGCGCACAGTGGATATCGTTATTTTCTCACCTTCACTGATGACTTAAGTAGATATGGGTATATTTACTTAATGAAACCCAAGTCTGAAACATTTGAAAATTTCAAGCAATTTCAGAGTGAAGTTGAGAATCATCGTAACAAGAAGGTTAAATTCATGCGATCTGATCGAGGAGGTGAATATCTGAGTTATGAGTTTGGCAGTCACTTAAGACCGTGTGGAATTGTTTCACAATTGACACCGCCTGGAACACCAAAGCGTAATGGTGTGTCCGAACATCGTAATCGAACCTTATTAGATATGGTGCGTTCTATGATGTCTCTTGTCGATTTGCCACTATCATTTTGGGGTTATGCATTAGAGACATCTGCATTCACTTTAAATAGGGCACCATCGAAATCCATTGAGATGATGCCATATCAACTATGGTTTGGCAACAAGGCAAAAAATTTGTTTCTTAAAGTTTGGGGATGTGATGCTTATGTCAAAAAGCTTCAGCCTGAAAACCTAGAACCCAAAGCGGAGAAATGCGGCTTCATAGGATACCGAAAAGAGAAAGTTGGGTATACCTTCTACCTCAGATCCGAAGGCAAAGTGTTTGTCGCTAAAAACAGAACATTTCTTGAGAAAGAGTTTCTCTCAAAAGAATTGAGTGGGAGCAAAATTGAACTTGATGAGGTTATTGAACCTTTGCTTCAACTAGAGAGTAGCGCAATCCAGAAAGATGTTTCTGTGGAGCCAATGACGGTTGAAGAGGAAGTTAATGATGATGATCATGAAACTTCAGATCAAGTTACTATTGAACCTCGTAGGTCGACAAGGGCGCGTACTGCTCTCGAGTGGTATGGCAACCCTGTCTTGGAGGTCATGTTGTTAGACAACGATGAACCTACGAGCTATGGAGGAGTGATGATGGGACCGGATTCTGAGAAATGATTAGAGGCCATGAAATCCGAGATGGGATCCATGTATGAAAACAAAGTATGGATTTTGGAAGTATTACCTGAAAGGCGAATGGCCATTCAGAACAAATGGATATTTAAGAAGTAGATGGTCGCGGACGGTAATGTCACCGTCTATAAAGCTTGACTTGTGGCAAAGGTTTTTTCACAAGTTCAAGGAATTGACTATGATGAGACCTTGTCACCCGTAGCGATCCTTAAGTCCGTCATAATCATGTTAGCAATAGCTGCATATTTCGATTAGGAAATTTGGAAGATGGATGTCAAAACAGCGTTCCTTAACGGTTTCCTTGAGGAAGAGTTGTATATAATGCAACCAGAAGGTTTTGTCGATCTAGAGAATGCTGAACATTTTTGCAAACTCCAGCGATCCATTTATGGACTGGTGCAATCATCTCGGAGTTGGAATAAGCGCTTTGATGAGGTGATCAGAGCGTTTGGGTTTATACAAGTTTATGGAGAAGCTTGTATTTACAAGAAAGTGAGTGGGAGCTCTATAGCGTTTCTAATATTATATGTGGATGACATATTGCTGATTGGAAACAATATACAAATGCTAGAAAGCGTGAAGGAATATTTGAACAAGAGTTTTTCAATGAAGGACCTAGGAGAAGCTGCTTTCATATTAGGCATTAAGATCTATAGAGATAGATCGAGACTCTTGATAGCACTTTCACAAAGCACATACCTTCATAAAGTTTTGAAGATGTTCAAAATGGATCAGTCCAAGAAGGGGTTCTTGCCTATGTTACAAGGTGTGAAGTTGGGTAAGACTCAATGCCCAGTGACTGCAGAAGATAGAGAGAAGATGAGTGTCATCCCCTATGCTTCAGCCATAGGCTCTATCATGTATGCGATGCTGTGCACAAGACCCGATGTCAGCCTTGCCATAAGTATGGCCAGAAGGTTTCAAAGTGATCCTGGAATGGAGCGCTGGACGGCGGTCAAGAATATCCTTAAGTACCTGAAAAGGACTAAGGAAATGTTTCTCATTTATGCAGGTGAGCAAGAGCTCGTCGTAAAGGGTTACATCGATGCAAGCTTTGACACTAGTACGGATGACTCTAAGTCACAAACCGGATACGTATTTATTCTGTGGGGGAGCGGTAAGCTGGTGCAGTTCCAAGCAAAGTGTGGTACCGATTCTACATGCGAAGCAGAGTATATCGCAGCCTCGGAGGCAGCGAAGGAAGGTGTCTAGATGAAGGAGTTCATGACAGATCTTGGAGTAGTGCATAGTGCACTGAATCCAGTGGATCTGTTCTGTGATAACACTGGTGCCATTGCCCTGGCCAAGGAACCAAGGTTTCACAAGAGGACCAGACACATAAAGCGACGCTTTAATTCCATTCGCGAGTACATCAAGGAGGAGGACATAAATATGTGCAAAGTGCACACGGATCTGAATGTTGTAGACCCATTGAGTAAACCTCTTCCAAGGGCTAAACATGATCAACACCAGAACTGTATGGGTGTTCGATTCATTACAATGTAAATCACATAGTGATGTGAGATAGATTATTGACTCTAGTGCAAGTGGGAGACTGTTGGAAATATGCCCTAGAGGCAATAATAAAATGCTTATTATTATATTTCTTTGTTCATGATAATTGTTTATTATCCATGCTATAATTGTATTGATTGGAAACAAATTGCATGTGTGGATATATAGACAACACTTTGTCCCTAGCGTGCCTCTAGTAAACTAGCTCGTTGATCAAAGATGGTCAAGGTTTCCTAGCCATTGGCATGAGATGTCATTTGATAACGGGAGCACATCATTAGGAGAATGATGTTATGGACAAGACCCAAACTATAAACGTAGCATATGACCGTGTCAGTTTATTGCAATAGTTTTCTGCATGTCAAGTATATGTTCCTATGACCATGAGATCATGCAACTCACTGACACCGGAGGAGTGCCTTGTGTGTATCAAACATCACAACGTAACTGGGTGACTATAAAGGTGCTCTACAGGTATCTCCGAGGGTGTCTGCTGGGTTGGCATGGATCAACACTGGGATTTGTTATTCCGTGTGACAGAGAGGTATCTTAGGGCCCACTCGGTAATACAACATCACAATAAGCCTTGCAAGCAATGTGACTAAGTGTTAACCACGAGATCTTTATTACGGAACGAGTAAAGAGACTTGCCAGTAACGAGATTGAACTAGGTATGGAGATACGGGCGATCGAATCTCGGGCAAGTAACATACCGAAGAACAAAGGGAACATCATACGGGATTAACTGAATCCTTGACATAGAGGTTCGACCGATAAAGATCTTCGTAGACTATGTAGGAATCAATATGGGCATCCAGGTCCCGCTGTTGATTATTGGCTGTAGAGGTGTCTCGGTTATGTCTACATAGTTCTCGAACCCGCAAGGTCTGCACACTTAAGGTTCGGTGATGTTTCGGTAGTATAGAGTTATGTATGATGGTGGCCTAAGGTTGTTCGGAGTCTCGGTTGAGATCTCGGACATCACGAGGAGCTCCAAAATGGTCCGGAGGTAAAGATTGATATATCGGAAGTCCTGTTTTGGTCACTGGAAAAGTTTCAGACTCATCGGTAGTGTACCGGGAGTGCCGGGAGGGTGCCGGGGAACCATCAGGGGGGGGGGGTATTTCGACCCATGTGGCTACATGATCTATGGGAGGAGGAATACCAGTCCTTAGTGGGCTGGACGAAGTCCCTAAGAAGGCCCATGCGTCTGGGAAGGAAACCCAAGGTGGAAAAGGAGGCCCAAGTGTTGGGGAACGTCGCATGGGAAACAAATTTTTTCCTACGCACACGCAAACCTATCCATGGTGATGAGAATCTATGAGAGGGAGAGTGGATCTACATACCCTTGTAGATCGCTAAGCGGGAAGCGTTAACAAACGCGGTTGGTGTAGTCGAACATCTTCGCGATCCAAATCGCCGAGCGTCCCGCGATCTCATCACGATCCGACCCGCGATCCAATCACGATCCGTCCCGTGAACTCATCACGATCCGTCCCGCGATCTCATCACGATCCGTCTCACAATCTTGATCACGATCTGTCCCGTGAACTCATCACGATCCGTTCTGCGATCTCATCACGAACTGTCTCGCGATCTCGATCACGGTCCTTCCGATCTAGCGCCGAACGGACGGCACCTCCGCGTTCAGCACACGTGCAGCTTGATGACGATCTCCACCGTCTTGATCCAGCAAGAGGAGGTGGAGAGGAGAGAGAGTTCACCGGCAGCGTGACGGCGCTCCGGTAATGGTGGTGGAGTGATTCCGGCAGGGCTTCGCCTAAGCGCTGCGGAAAACCGATCTAGAGGAGAAACTGTGCACCGGTGAAACGGGTAGCACGTGGCCGGAAATTCTGTCCAAAACCACCCAATCCACTAGTATATATAGGAGGAGAGGAGAGGAGAGGCAGCCAAGGCCTTTGGGTCGGCCGAAATAGGAGGTGGGAGCAATCCTACTTCACCTCCAATCCTAGTTGGAGTAGGATTGCCTCCTATTGGCTGATTTTCCACTTTTTGCTTTAGGACTTTCTCTCCTGCGCCATGGGCCTTTGTGGCTGTTTTCCCAGCCCACTAAGGGCTGGTTATTATTCTCCCACAGCCCATGGACCTCTTGGGGTCGAAATACCCCTCCCGGAGGTCCTCCGGTACACTACCAACACTCCCGGTACAATACCGATACTCCCGGTACACTACCGATGAGCCCGAAACTTTTCCGGAAACCAAACTGGGACTTCCTATATATGAATATTTACCTCTGGACCATTCCGGAGCTCCTCGTGACGTCTGGGATCTCATCCGGGACTCCGAACAACCTTCGGTCACCACCATACATAACTCTACACTACCGAAACGTCACCGAACCTTAAGTGTGCAGACCCTGCGGGTTCGAGAACTATGTAGACATGACCGAGCCACCTCTACGGTCAATAACCAATGGCGGGACCTGGACGTCCACATTGGTTCCTACATATTCTACGAAGATCTTTATCGGTCGAACCTCTATGTCAAGGATTCAGTTAATCCCGTATATCGTTCCCTTTGTTCTTCGGTATGTTACTTGCCCGAGATTCGATCGTCGGTATCTCCATACCTAGTTCAACCTCGTTACCGGAAAGTCTCTTTACTCGTTCCGTAATACAAGATCCCGCAACTAACAATTAGTCACATTGCTTGCAAGGCTTATTGTGATGTTGCATTACCGAGTGGGCCCCGAGATACCTCTCCGTTACACGGAGTAACAAATCCCAGTCTCGATCCATGCCAACTCAACAGACACCATCGAAGATACCTGTAGAGCACCTTTATAGTCACCCAGTTATGTTGCGACGTTTGATACACACAAGGCACTCCTCCGATATCCGTGAGTTGCATGATCTCATGGTCATAGGAACATATACTTGACATGCAGAAAACAGTAGCAATAAACTGACACGATCATATGCTATGTTTGTAGTTTGGGTCTTATCCATCACATCATTCTCCTAATGATGTGATCCCGTTATCAAATGACATCTCATGTCCATGGCTAGGAAACCTTAACCATCCTTTGATCAACGAGCTAGTCCATTAGAGGCATACTAGGGACATGGTTTTGTCTATGTATCCACACATGCATTTAAGTCTCCGATCAATACAATTATAGCATGGATAATAAACGATTATCATGAACAAGGAAATATGATAATAACTAATTTATTATTGCCTCTAGGGCACATTTCCAACACCAAGTGGGAAAAGGAGGAGTCCTAAGCCTACTAGGAGTGGAGGAGGAGGACTCCTCCCTCCCACTTCGTCCGAACCAAGGCTGTCCCCTTGGGGGCCAAGTCTCCTCCCTCCCCTCCTCCTATATATACTAGAGGTTTTGAGGGGTTTTGACGCAGAAATTTAGCCACATGCTGCCCTCTCCTCTAGATCGTAGTTTCTCCTCTAGATCGGTTTTCAGCGGTGCTTAGGCGAAGCCATGCTAGAATAGCTCCACCACCATTGCCGCAACATCGTTGTGCTACCGGAGAACTCATCTACCTCTCCGCTCCCTCTTGCTGGATCAAGAAGGCGGAGATTGTCATCAAGTTGTACCTGTGCTGAACGCGGAGGTGCCGTCCGTTCGGTGCTAGATCGGGACGGATCGTGATTGGATCGCGGGAGCTCGGCAATTTGGATCGCGAAGACGTTCGACTACATCAACCGCATTTCTTAATGCTTCCCACTTAGCGATCTACAAGGGTATGCAGATCAACTCTCCCTCTCGTAGATGCACATCACCATGGATAGATCTTGCGTGTGCGTAGGATTTTTTTTGTTTCCCATGCAACGTTCCCCAACATCATGTTGTAGGAGGACATTCTCGAGCCTCTCCCACAGGGTGCAAAATTGATGAATGTGGTCTACCAACATCCCTTGAACCATGTCAATGTGCGTGAGCCAGGCATTGTTGAGAAGAGC
This sequence comes from Hordeum marinum, assembly GCA_022496015.1. Classification (NCBI taxonomy): domain Eukaryota; kingdom Viridiplantae; phylum Streptophyta; class Magnoliopsida; order Poales; family Poaceae; genus Hordeum; species Hordeum marinum. The sequence goes on from CM039676.1 coordinate 469,927,377, forward strand.
ATCTCTCATTGAAGAGTTCTTTCTAGCAGAAATCTAGAACACTAGGGACACGATATCCTTAGGCTTATCCTCATTAAGCCAAGGGGACATCCAGAACTTTGCCAGGCGATTGTTACCGATGGTGATCTGACTTATTTTTGTTGACAATTTTCACTATGATAAATGAGTTGGGAGGCAAAACATTAAGCCCCTATCTTTCCGTGTGTTCGATGGATGGCATTTGTTCTAAAAATATGCTTTGAGTACTAGCAATCATAGAAGACTATATGATGATTGAGTATGTAGAGCTCTTACTTAGACTTTGTTGAGAATAAGTTGAATTGCAATTGTTTGTGACTAAGAACATAGGTTGTTAAGTTTCAAGAAAATTCATTGTTTGAAGCATGACATGTGAATTGGTTGCTACTTTATCATGATGAGTTTTATGAAAAAGAGTTGTTGTTATGATGCTACAAAAAGTGGTTGAAATTATCATTGATCAAACTTATGTACTATGCTAGCATTCACACTTCATAAATTATTACTTTTATCATTTACCTACTCGAGGACGAGTAGAAATTAAGCTTGGGGATGCTGAGATGTCTCCAATGTATCTATAATTTATGAAGTATTCATGCCATATTTACAACAATTGTATATAGTTTTGGTATGATTTGCATGGAACTAACCGTGGTCTTGTTTTTTGTGAAGAAATAAAATTTCTCCAAATGCAACGAAACTTTTTGACGATTTTTTTGGAACTAAAGAGGCCCTAGAAGCTTTGTGGGAGGGCTAGAAGAGCCACGAGGTGGGCACAACCCACCAGGGCGAGTCAGCCCCATTTGGCTCGCCCTGGTATCTTGTGGCCGACTCGTGGCCCATCTTCGCGTGAAACCGACGCCCAAAAATCCTATATATTCAGAAACCCACAGAAATAACCCTAGATCAGAAGTTCCGCCGCCACAAGCCTCTGTAGCCACCAAAAACCAAACTAGACCCCATTCCAGCACCCTGCTGGAGGGGGAAATCATCATCAAATGCCATCTTCATCATCCTTATGGTCTCCATGATGAAGAGGGAGTAGTCCACCCTCGGGTCTGAGGGTTTGTACCAGTAGCTATGTGTTTAATCTCTCTCTCTATCTCTCTCTCTCTGTGTGTCTCTCGTGTTCTTGACTTGGCACGATCTTGACGTATCACAGGCTTTGTTAATATAGTTGGATCATATGTTGTTTTCCCCTCTCAATCTTGTTATGATGGATTGATTTTTCCCTTTGAGATTTTGTTATTACCGGATTGAATACTTTTATGGATTTGAGAACACTTGATCTATGTCTTGGCACTCAACTCGCGGATTCTCGAGGTGACATTGGGGTAATATATGCATAGGGGTTGGTGCATGTTTCCATCATAATTTCTCCGGTAGAAATCTTGGGGAAGTCTTTGAGGTTCTTTGTGTTTTGCTTGGGTATTATGAATCTAATTTTTTTGATGCATATCGTATAATTAACTCATGGATACTTGTGGTGACATTGGCGTATCTAGGTGACATTATTAGAGTTGGTTGATGCATATCATATGGTGTTATTTTAGTGCGAACTCGTAGATAGATCGATCGGAAAGGATAGCTTGGTGTTATTTTAGTACGAACTCTTGGATAGATCGATCAGAAAGGATAACTTTAAGGTGGTTTTGTACCCTACAAACAATTTCTTCTTATATTCTCCGCTAGATAAGAACTTTGGAGTGATTCTTCGTTGCATTTAGAGGGATGGTTATGTGATCCAATTATATTAGCATTATCGAGAGATTGCACTAGCGAAAGTACGAACCCTATGCATTGTTTTCAACCATTGCAATACCATTTGTGCTCACTTTTGTTCCTTGCTACCTTGCTGTTTTTATTGTTATTATTACAAAAATCAATATCTACTATCATTACTACACTTGTATCACCATCTCTTCGCCGAACTAGTGCGCATATACAATGTACCATTGCATTTAGTGTGTTGGGAATACAAGTGACTTTTTATTATTTGGTTTCAGGGTTGTTTAAATGAGACCATCTTCATCCTACACCTCCCACGAATTGATAAACCTTAGGTCATCCACTTGAGGGAAATTTGCAACTGTCCTACAAAACTCTGTGCTTGGAGGCCCAACATGAGTCTACAAGAACAAGTTGTGTAGTAGACATCAGTGGCTAGTTGTAACTATACCTGGCCATACTTTGGGCATAACAAAGCCCGTGGCAGAAAACCCAGGGCCGACCCAGATTTTCGGCCCAAGCCCGGCCCATAAGTGAAAAAGCCTGTCGGGCCTCGGGCTGGGCCTTTTCCCTAAATGAAAAAAACCACAAGCCCGAGCCCAGGCGGCCCCGGTCATTAGGCTCAAACTCTAGGCCCGATCCCGACCCATGGGCAAGGTCGGGCCAAGCCGGGTCGGTCTTTTTCGGGCCGGGCCGACCGGGCCGGGTTTCCTATGGCTAGGGCTAGTTGCAACACATGCAAAGCCCTAACAAGAAACGCTGAAGTAGATAATGGATACGTGTGTTCTACCTCCACTATATATTAGCATCCTCGCGGTCACATCACATGGCCACACATGAATCTTAAAACCAACAAGTGTACTTGGCCCAGCTCTAAGTTCAGGTTGGATCATATCCAGCCAGTGAAGTCGGATCCAATCTCATAAGTTCCTTCCCTTAAATGCCCGACCCTTTAGGTTCAAGTCAGTTTGGTCGTAGGTAGGATGACATCCGACCTACTCAGCTGGTATTAGCTTCTGGCAAAACGTGTCAACACTAACTGGACAATGAAGCTCGTTTTGCGAACCTGTGATGACCCAAAATTATAGGGGATTGCGACAATATTCGATGGAAGTATTTCAACCCAAATTTATTGACATGAGAGGAGCAAAAGGATATTTATTAGACTTAGTAGTTGACTTGTCAATTCAATCACACCTGGACTAATAACTTCCAGGTAACAATTTATTAGTAGCACAGTAATATGATAGTAAATTTTCAAGATGAGTTGGGAGCAATAGTTGTAATTGTAACTAGAGCAATAGTGATAGAAAGCATAGGCATGGAAGTAGATAGTGGGATTTGCTTAGATCAGATTCAATATCTATCCATTCGACCACCTCACCATCCGCATCCATTCGACAACCTCGTCGTCGCCAAGGAGCACCGCAACATCGAGTTCGACCATGTCTGAGCCGCCCTTGTGTTTTCCGATGAACTTTTGGTGACCTAGCCACCGCGGTGAGCCCACATCCAACCCCGCCTAACCGATCTTGATCCAACGCGTAGGATTGGATCGTTTAAACGAACCAGTACATTTTGAGAACAACCATTAGATCTAGATCTAACACATGCATATTAATTTTATTCCGAAATGTGTACCGATAAATCAAAGAGCGCCACATGTACAACCTTTTCCAAAACATTATCCAGAATGAATTCGGTTAATTGAAAGAAATGAAAATTTTACAAAAAAGCCCCTGAAACTTCAGAAGATTTTCTAAAGTCCAAATTGAGTGATTCTTTTTGCACATTAAATCTTAGGAGATTAACTTTTTGTAGAATTTTAGAAAAAAATTTGATTCTTTTTCAAATCCAATTTTCAAACATAACATTTTGAAACTTAAAATGGGCATAACTTTAAAATTATAAAACCAAAATGAATGATTCTTTTTGCATTTTGAAATAGTGAAATGTACGTGAACTTAGTCAGCTGTTAGATAATTTTTGATAATTTATAAAATTGTTTCTTGATAGATCCTTAACAACACTAGTTTCACTTATAAATAGGTTTAATGAACAACTAAAAATTTGGTAAAAATAACCATATTTTTTAATTGAAATTGTAGAATTTAGTTTTGTGAGAGAATTGAAATTGTAGACTTCTTGTACCTAATAGAGAACCTAATAAAATTATTTGATGTATGTTGAAACTTGGTTTAGAATTAATGGAACCTAGTTTAAGTAATATGAAACCCTAGCTAATCTTATCAAAAGAATATGTAAGAAAATACTTCAACTAAGTTGAACTTAATGATTTGAATCATGATGACTTAAAGAATAAAAAATTCACACAAATAAAATTTAACTTAGCCAAGTTTAATTCAAATAGACTTGAGTCAAATATTAAGTGAAAGAAATTGAGCCTAGTTGAACCCAAACTGGCAACTCAAAATTGGATGGTCAATTAAATGAGATCAAACAAAAACCATATCAACACCTTGTGATGTGTGATTGCTTATTTTGCATTCATATAAGTGCTACCTTTTGCATGAATTGAGTTCTTATGACTGCTATATGTTATTTCCCGACAACGTTAGATTATGAGGAGTGCAACCCCTCTGACTATGAGGAGTGCATCGGTGAAAACAACAACCAAGGCAAGTTTCCCTTTTACCATGCTACCCAGTGTTTTTCATGCATTGTAGAATTGCCATGATAGGTGTGTAGTTTAGGATGCTATTCTTTTTGTACAACCCAGTTGCTGATAACTTAGGTCCAAACTTACCCTAACCTTGTAACCATCAAGTAGAAGCTTAGCTACTATAACGTGGATTGAGAAACAACAATTATTTCTTACAAGACTACAACCACATGGTTGACTACTTAACCATAACTAAACTAATGAAACAATCCGTATGGACTAGCTTTTATTGTGTCATCTTAGTGTTGTCATTGGTGGGGAATGCCACCTAGGTACCAAAGGGAATGTACATGCTCAAAGTTGAGTAGTGTACATCTGTAACCGTGAGACAATATGGGCTCGTCTGGACCAAGTACGTCATGGGAACCCTCCCGACATGAGTAGCAGATGTTGGTGTGTAGGTTCGACTGGGTCTGCCATTGGGAGAAGGCTACTACTTCCCAAAAGTCTCGTCTAGATCTACCTAACTACTTCACAAGTGAAGTTTAGTAGCATGAAGGTGTGATGGGAAATCACGGATAAAGTACACAAACCTCTACAGAGTGTATCAAACCTATCATGATTAGTCGTGTTCCCGATTACGGACAGTTTTTAGCAACTCTCAGAGAATTGTCAGATTGATCTCATCACCTCTTCTAATAAAACTTGATGGGTTGAACCAAAGGGGAGTTTGGACCAACTTATATACCTGGCGTGATACCAGGCGGATTATCTGTAAGTTTGGTTCGGGTAACCTTGTGATGCAGAAGCCCACATACGCACTTGCATTATGGACGATCGTGTGATACGATTTGTCCATGACTACTATGTGATATGGTATGTCCAGCTATTAGATTAGACCACTATACAAAAAAGTAGGGCAAAACTATTTCTGCAAAGAGCCTTGAGCCGCACTAGCCAAGTGCATGTAGGTGAACAAGTTTCCATTTATTAACCGTGGACTTGTGAATACTACGAGGAGTAACTTACATAGGGTTTCATGCCTTCCCTCGACATGCCTTCCTATGCTGTTGATGGAGCTTACCAAGACGTCTACCTTAGATTGTTTTCGTTTTCACTTGTCATGACCTCTGTTTGCTTATTGTAAGACTATGTATTTGACTAGCCTATGGCTAGAGTCTGTAAGGTTATTTGCTTTGTGAAGCATGCAGTGTAATAAAGGACACATTTGTGTATGATACACCATCATTACTGTTTATGTCGACGATTCGATCCATGGGTTAACATAGAAATACTCGGAGATCGTATGCCTGAAAAGGTGGGCCGTGACATGTCTGACGCATATTTGTGACTATTCAGTCGCGAGAACGGTGCGGTGCACCAAAGAATCTTGAATTGGATTTTGGCATTGTAATTGACCTTCCTTCTTTGTTGGGGTCACGGAAAATAGAGGTGATGAACACATGATGACTTTGATTGGTGTTGCTTCTTGAGTGCGTGGTTTTGAGCTCCAAGATGAAAATCACTAGGTTTGGCCCTACTTCGTTGTACCTAGCGATGGTTGTGTTTTTGCGTCATAGCTTGTTGAAGGCATTGCCTGAAGTTTGGTCAGACTTGATCTTCATAGGATGAAAACTCATAATCCCATCTTTGATGGCTGGATCTGACATCAGTGATGCTTACTCATTGTTTTCTTTCAGGAGGCGTTGTTGTTGGAGAACATTTATCATATTCCTTGTGTTGTTATAAGACACTTGGTTTCAATGATGGTTGTTGTATTGGGTCGATTGGTTTGGAATCTTATTTTCCTTTTCTTTGCATACGCGATACTTTGTGTGTGTTGGTGTTGGTCACGTGCATCTTAATTATAAAGAGTACGCAGGCGTGTGCTCGTTGTGTTTTGCTACGGTCAATAAAAACGCCATTTTATCCGAGATAAGTAATGTGCGCGCCACTCTTCACGCACCACCGCACCGATGCTTTCCAAGGCGAAAGGCACCGTGTACCGGCCTACACTAAGGAATTGACCAAATTTTTGGACCATCATGGGAATCAAAGACGATGGAATGGAATGGACGCGACCACCCAACCACCGTGTGGATTAGCACGTCAGACCTCACTCACTAAACCCCGTCCTAGTCTGAGCTCCTCTGAGGCGTCCAACGAGAATTAATGGCGCGCATTCTGCATCTCTTCCTCCCGCTTCTATGCTGCCTCGCCGCCGCCCGCGGCTCGGTAGACTTCCGAGCAGACCTTAGCCACCCCTACGCCGTAAGCTCGCTCTCTGCAGCCCATGTCATCGGCCATGCCGCCCGCGCCAGCAAGGCCCGGGCGGCGAGGATCACCGCGAGGCTCTCTCGCGCCCTCGCCAAAGCCGGAGACATCTCAGCAGCTAACGTGCCGCTCGCCCCGCTCGGCGACGAGGGCCACTCGCTGACCGTGGGCGTCGGCACGCCGCCGCAGCCGCGCACGCTCATCGTCGACACGGGCAGCGACCTCATCTGGACGCAGTGCGAGCTGTCGCGCGGCCGCACGGCGACGGCGAGGCAGCGCGGGCCGCCGCTCTACGATCCCCGCAAGTCCTCCTCCTTCGCCTTCCTCCCCTGCGGCGGCAGGCTGTGCCAGGAGGGCCAGTTCAGCGGCAAGAACTGCACCGGCAACCGGTGCATGTACGACGAGCTCTACGGCAGCGCCGAGGCGGACGGCGTCCTCGCCTCCGACACCTTCACCTTCAGCAAGGTCTCCCTCCGCCTCGGCTTCGGATGCGGCGCGCTCTCGGCGGGGTCCCTCGTCGGCGCCTCCGGCCTCATGGGCCTCAGTCCGGGGACCATGTCTCTCGTGTCGCAGCTGTCCGTGCCAAGGTTCTCCTACTGCCTCACCCCCTTCGCCGAGCGCAAGACCAGCCCGATGCTGTTCGGCGCCATGGCCGACCTGCGCAAGTACAACACGACGGGGCCGATCCAGACCACCGCCATTGTCCGGAACCCAGCAATGGACACCTTCTACTACTACGTGCCATTGGTCGGGCTCTCGCTGGGGACCAAGCGGCTGCGCGTGCCGGCGGCCAGCCTCGCGATAAACCCCGACGGCAGCGGCGGTACCATCGTCGACTCGGGCAGCACCATAGCGTACCTGGCGGGGACGGCGTTCGACGCCGTGAAGAAGGCAGTGCTGGAGACCGTGACGCTCCCGGTCTTCAACGGGACCGTCGAGGACTACGAGTTGTGCTTCGCGCTGCCCAGCGGCGTGGCCATGGCCGCGGTCAAGACGCCACCGCTCGTGCTGCACTTTGACGGCGGCGCCGCCATGGCGCTGCCTCGGGATAACTACTTCCAGGAGCCCACAGCCGGGCTGATGTGTCTCGCGGTGGCCAGGTCGCCGGAGGACCTCGGCGCGCCCATCTCCATCATCGGCAACGTCCAGCAGCAGAACATGCACGTCCTCTTTGATGTGCGCAACCAAAAGTTCTCCTTCGTGCCAACCAAATGTCACGACATCTGACTAATACAATTCCAAGCACAATTGCAGTCATCGATAAGCAAGTGTAAGTCTTTCTCAATTTGGAAAACGATGAGGATAATCTTTGAACTGTGTTCTCCTGTGGCACATATATGAAAAGCTAAGTTGTCACGGAAATAAACCAGATCGAGTCCCTCGTCATTTTTCCCATGCCCACATACATGATTCTTAAACCAACATAAATCCAAAAAAGAAATCTCAAACTGAAAAATCGACGACAAGTAGTGGACTAGTATTTATCACTTTATCATTGTCTTCTCTCGACAAAAAGCCTCTAAATATGTGGGGTTTGCAAGTTGGTCCTGCCTCTTACTCTTTATTGGCATCTCAATTATGAATCTAATGCTTTCAGGTAGATCTCTCTCAAGCAATCAACCATATGGCCATCGGAGATATTGCTTCGCGAATCGACTATGTGCCAAATCAAGTATCAAGTCCAAGGGAAAATGAATAATGAATCATCTAGCCCCAACAAGGCCACAACGTTCTCCATTAGCATCGACGGCTTGGAAAAGCTAGTCATGCGTCTCTTTCCTGTTTAGTAGCAAATAATTTTCTTCAATAATGTTATAATCCTATGCATTCATATAAAACTTTTGTGGCGTGCCAGATGGGTCAAAAAGCTCGGCTCTTCTTCAAACATCTCTAGCCGATCCGTTTAAACCGCATAGAAAAAAGTCCATTTTATTAAACTAAATAAACTTTATGGTTCACATAATCCCATGATGTTTATTTCTGCTCTTTTGCCCCCCAAAACTATCCCAATCCGGACAAAAACCATCCCTGGCTTGTCTGCCGGCCGATTTGGACAGGGTCAAAGGTTGTATTTGACTAGTGGGCCCAAGGCCCACACCCCACCGAACCCTAAATCCTCTTCATCCTCCTTTTTCTTGTGTCGTAGCCACCAGAAACATGAGTTGTGCCCACCGCCCAATTCCGTCGGCCATGCCCACCCCCGCGAAGGGCAACTACCCCTGTGCCCCAGTTCACCCGCTCCCTTGTCCTTTTCCCGTGGGACACTAGTTCTGCGCCGCCCACACGTGCCTCGGCTCACCTACTCAAGCCCCGCCACCGAAGCATTACCCTGCTCCACTGGCCCGCCAACTCAACCACCCAGCTGCCGCCCTGCTCGCCCGTCGGCCCTTGTTGCCACCTCCACGTCCATAGCCGGCCCTTCCTGCTGCCTTCACGTCCAGGGTTGGCCACCTTTGATTGACGTGAGGTCACACCCTCCGCAGCCGCCATGACCTTCGGCCCGAGCTGCTCTGCACATGGTTGGACCTGAGCACCACCACGCCGAAGCGCTGCCGCTAAAGCCCTCCACCACTTATGTTCCGTCGCCAGCCGCTTCACCACTTCTTCTCCGACTAGGAGCTCGCCGCCGGCCACCTTCTGGCATCCTGTGGCATCTTTCCGCCTTCTGCGCCCTTACCTGCTACTCCAATCAGCCACACCACCACACCCCGTACGGGGCCGCCAAGAGATAGTCATGGGTCTCTGACGAGGTCCACCCACTGGTCAAATACCTCTTTGACCTCATCCACGTCAGCATCAGACCAAGGAAAACCAGCCAAGGAAGCTTATTGAACGGTATGAAATATTTGAGGGGGGTAAAGGAGTAGAAAAATAGATCGGAGGGTAATGTAAACCACCAACTTTGTTCGTTGTAGTAAAATGGACTTATTTCAAATGCATAACACCTACAATTTTTTGTTTTGAAGAGTTAAACCGAACCTAGCCGAACCCTTGTATTTTTTAACTGCTCAAAAAATTTAAGCGACGAGTCAGCTGACTCTTACATTTGAGCGGCCATAGTCGAGTTTGAGGATGATTTCGGAACGGGTGCCGGCCCACCTTGCTCGCATCGTAGCTATGTCGGTGACAGCCAACAGCATCCCGTAGCTCCCACCAGCACCCACGTCCGCAGAGTAGACCCTGACCGCCCCCAAGCCCTCTTCCAATTGACTGGAGTCACCCCTGGTCTCCTAGAATGGCCGGATCCAGCCGTCGGCGAATCGAGCAAAGGGATTAGCGTTGTGGAGGATCATGGCCACACAGTCGCCCCGAGCATGCACCGGGGCACTAAGCTCTCAATACATGTCATACTTGCCAGCGCCAAAGAAGTGCCACATTGTGTAGCTGCGGCCGTAAGGGACGGGGGTGTTGGAGGTTACAGATCAAACATGGGAAAGCGGCAGTGGATCGACTCGTTCTAGTCGGCGGAGCAAGCGTTCACCAGAGTTGGGTGAAGATAAACTTCCCACCTTGGGAGTGGTGATGCCTCAGAATTGGTCGCAATCGATCCCCGAGTGGTCTCCCGCTGCGAGGTGCGGGAGAATTGGGAGGACCTCAAACAGATCAAGGCCGGGGACGCCAACGAGACCTACACGGTCGTCCTTCGACCGAATCATCTGAAGCTCGTTGCCAAGGAGCTCTAGGCCTACCAACTCTAGAAGAAGACTAGAGATGAGGCGGGCGTCCGGTGAGGAAGTTTGAGGATGAGGCACACCCAAGTGACCGATATTTGTTCTAACAATTCTGACACTGGCGGCTCCGCCGAATCGTGGAGTGGGTTGGGAGAAATCCTCCCCTAAGAAGGTTAGGTAGTTTTTAGTATGCTAGTAGTAGTTTTATTTTGTTCGAACCAAGTAGTTTAAGTTAATGCGATCCAATGTATCAAAATGCATGTGCTACCTTTGTTTATATTTGTGTTTGAATGTGATAGTTCAGTTTCGTGAATTTTGAAAATTAAATCAAGAATTTAGACAATGTCCACAAATAAAAATAAATACTCATGAATTCCAAGAAATGTTCATACATTAGAAAGATGAAAACGTGAAATAAAACAAGAAGAAAAAGGAAAAAAAGAAGAACTAAAAACCAAGAAAAATACAAAAAAATAATAGAAAACTGGTGTATATAATGTTGAAAAGGACGAAACCTTTCCGAAACCGAGCAATACGACCTGAAGGTTTCCTACACTCCAGCTAATGGGCCATCCCACGGTCTAGTGGGCGATTCTTTCGACTTGTATCGCAATTAGCAAACTACAGACCTAATAATAGTTTAAAGGACTTTCATGACTATAGCATTGCAGTGCAACTCGGAAATGTACACCCTTAGTGCATAATATTAGAGAAGATTTTGCAGAACTTTATGGATATTCCATAAATCACCGTGAGACTCCACTCAAAATCACTTGATTAAAAAAGTAAACATAGATATGGGGTGATGTTATAACGCCAATCTAGGGGGTTTAGAAATCATGATACATTTGAGCGGCTTGAAAAACCTAGTCATGCATCTCTTTCATGTTTAGTAAATATTTTTCTTCAAAAATGTTATAATCCTTTGCGTTCATATAAAACTTCTGAGGCATACCAGATGGGTCAAAAAGTTCGGCTCTATTTCGAACATCTCTAATCAATTCCTAAAACCGCATAACTCCTACAAATTGTCGTTTTGAACAGTGAAATCAAACCAAGCCGGATCATTATTTGGCTTAACTCCTCAAAAAATTTAAGCGGCGGGTCAACTACTCTTACATTTGAGCTGCCGCAACCGAGTCTCGGGATAATTTCGGTCCTTCCCTCGTATCAACTCCCCTGCTCCCACTGGCACCCCGCTCATAGGACATACCCCCCTCATCTCTTTTCCAATCGTGTGGAGCCACCCCCGGTCGCCCCGAATGGTCGGATCTAGCCGTCGGAGGTCATCGACGTGGGTGAGGGGTGGCTATGTTGGGTCAGCGTTGGGGCCGGAACATGCCCCAAAGTTGCCCCGAGCACGTACCGGGGCACCAAGCTCCCGATCCATGTCCTACATGCTGCCGCCAAAGAAGAAGTACCACGACATGTAGCAGAGGCCATGGGGACATGGGTGTTGGAGATTACAGATCGTACATGGGGAAGCGACACTGGATCAGCTCGCACCTACGACGTGACAATGGTCCACCTCCATGGCAGCCAGCGAAGATAAACTCCCCCCCTCGCCAGCGGCACCATCCTAGAATTAGTCGTAGTCGATCCCCGACTGGTCTCCCGCCGCAAGGTGAGAGAGAATCGGAGGCCTCCGAGCAGGACGAGGTCGCGCATGCCGATGAGACCTACATGGACGGGTTCTAATCGAATCATCTGAAGCTCAAGCCGGGGAGCTCTAAACCTATGAGTTGTAAAAGAAAACTACCGATGAGGCATGATGTCTGGTGGGGCGGTTTAAAAATGAGGCATGACCAAAGTGACCGATCTTTCTTCTAGTGACTCCGAGTCCGGCAGCTTTGGCGAGGGTGGGGTGGATTGGGAGAACATCGAGCCTGAAGAAGATTAGGTAGTTTCTAGTATGGTAGTAGTAGTTTTATTCAATTTGTTCGAATCGAGTAGTTTAAGTTAATGTGATACAATGTATCAAATTGTGCTACCTTTGTTTATATTTGTGTTTGAATGTGATAGTTAACTTTTTTTTTAATCTTGAGAAAAATCTAAGATTTAGAAAATGTACACGAATGTAAATATGTATTCATGAATTCCAAGAAATGTTCTTGAGTTAAAAATATGAAAAAGTGAAGGAAAACAAGAAGAATGAAGAAAAAACATGAACTAAAAACCAAGGGAAAATTTAAAAATGAAAAAACAAGATAAGTGGTGTATAAAATAAATCTTCCAAAACCTGAGCTTAACTTGCAAAACCAGAGGAATAACCTTCGCAATACCACCGGAAGGTGTCCTGCACTCGCACTAATGGGCCAGCCCACGCTCTAGTGGGCGATTCTTTCGACATGTATCACAATTAGCAAACTACATACCCAATAATAGTTTATAGGACATTCATGACTATAGCATTACTGTGCAATTCGAAAATGTACATCATTAGTGGATGATATTACAGAAGATTTGTAGAACTTGATGTATATTGCATAAATCACTTCCAGAGTCCACTCTAAATAACTTTCTTAAAAAGGCAAACCTGGATATCGCGTGATGTTATACCACCAAACTCAGTGATATAGAAATGACGATACATAGTCCAAAAACATAGTTAGCACTCATTCGAGAAATTTTAGCACACCAATTTTCAAATTCATGAATTGTTCATGGATTGAAACAGATGTTCATAAATATAAAAAATGTGCACAAAATTTTATAAGTTCAATTTTTGAAAATGTTTGTAAATTTTGGAAAACAAATCATTACGAAAAATGTCCATGAATATGAATAATTATGAATGATTTTTGAAAGTGTTCACGAATAAAATAAAATAAAATGTGAAGTAAAAAAGATGAAACAAGAAAAACATTAACAAAAAACCGTTAAAAATAGGAAATAACCAAGAAAACTGGTGTAGAATAAAAAGGATGGAACCTTCCCAAAACCGAGCTTAAGTTGCAAAACCGTAGGAAGAACCTCCACAATACCACTGGAAGGTTTACTACTCCTGCTAATGGGCCGGACATGTTAGATGTGTTAGATGTGTATAGTTAGTCCCTTTTCTGTTTATCCCCAGATGTAGATGTATATGTACTGGCCTTTGGCCCTAGTGAATGTCAGTTGCTCATTCCTAACATGGTATCAGATGCTTAGGTTTGCTCTCCCGTTCCCGCTCCCGCACGCTCGCAGCTCCGTGCCTCGCTCCCCCGTCGCCGGCCACCCTCTCCCTCGTCACCGGCCACCACCTCCCCCGTCGCCGGCCGCCTCCTCTGCAGTAGCCGCCGGCCGTCCGCGCCTCCTTGCGCCCGGCCCGAGCTGCTCTGCCGCCGCGTGCCGCGCTGCCCAGCCCGCGCCCCCGCCGCTGCGCCCTGGCCGCTCCCAGCCCGAGCCCCGATCGCGCCCCTCCTGCCCCGCCCGGCGCTGCGCTTGTCCTTGGTCGGCCCTCCTCCTGCCTCCGGCGGCCGTCGCCTGCCGTTGCCTGAGGCTGCCGCCTGTCGTCGCCTGCCTCGCCCGGCCCGCGCTGCTCTGCCCCGCCCGGTGCTGCGACCGGGGCCACGCCCGATCCTGATCCCGATCGGGGTCTCCTGTAGCAGTTGACCAAAAAAAGAGAGAGCTCCTGATGTCCTCTTCGGTGCTCGGTGATCTTCGATGGCACCAACTATGCTGAGTTTGCGGGCTTCATGCGGATCCACATGCGCGGCCTTCTTCTATGGGGCGTTCTTTCTGGCGAGGTCCCCTGTCCGCCCTGCCCTGTCGCTTCCGTGGCTCATACCCCACCGGTGTCGCTTCCGTGTCGGGATGCAGCCAAGGCTCTCGATGATGCTGTGGTGGTTGCTTATGATCAACAAGTATCAGCCTATTCCGATGCTCTTTCTCTCTACCGGGATGGTCTGTCTGCTTACACTCAGTGGTGCAATGATGATGCTCGAGCTGCTGCTGTTCTCACTGCGAGTGTCCTCCCTCAGTTTGCTTTGGAGTTCATGAGCCTCGGTACTATTGCAGCGATGTGGTCTTACCTTTGTCAGCGCTATCAGCCCTCTGGTGATGCGCTCTACTTATCTGTAGTGCGTCAGGAGCACGCTCTTCAGAGGGGTGATTCTTCTGTTGATGAGTTCTACACACAGAGTTCTGCCATCTGGCACCAGCTTGACTCACTTCGAATAGTTGTTTGTGAAACTTGTCGTTGCTGCCAGACTATGAGGTCCGACTTGGAGGTTCAGCGTGTCCATGAGTTCTTATCTCGCCTCCGTTCTGAGTTTGAGCCTCGGCGCGCTCACTTGCTTGCTCGTGGTCGTGTTCCTATCTCGGAGGTGCTGGCTGAGCTTCGTGCTGAGGAGACCCGCCTCCGTTCTGCTGGGTTGCTTGCGGTTCCCTCTGTGCTGGCTGCTCGAGCTCCTATGTCGTCTACTCGTCTCACTGCTCCACCGCTTCTGCCCACACCTTCAGGGGGGTGGGTCGCCCTCCTTATGCTGAGAAGGGCCGGTCACGACGTGACACTTGCTGTGGCTACAGCTCCAGGCGAGGTCACCCAGAGTCTGATTGCCGCCAGAAACAGCGAGACCAGAGGCGCTCTTCTTCCAGTGGGACTCATACGTCTCCCTCGACTCCGTCACTCACTGACCAGGATATTATGCGACTCAAGCGCATGCTGGCTTTCTCTGGTTCTTCCTCAACGGGTTCTATTGCTGCTGTGACTGCCACCACCACTCCGCCCCTGCCGGAGCCTACTCAGTCAGGTACATCCTCGTGGGTTCTAGATTCTGGAGCTTCCTTTCATATGTCCTCTGATTCTTCTGCTTTATCTTCCCTTCGACCTCTTGATTTTCCTCTTAATGTTCTCACTGCCGATGGCACATATCTTCCTGTTGCTAGTCGTGGCATTCTTTCTACTCCATCTTTTTCTGTTCCTAGTGTTTCTCATGTTCCTCGTCTTACCATGAATCTTTTTTCCGCTGCCCAACTTACTGATTCTGGTTGTCGTGTCATTCTTGATACCGACTCTTGCTCCATTCAGGATCGTCGCACCAAGGCTTTGGTTGGTGCTGGCCCCCGGCGCCGTGAGTCAAAGGGCCTTTGGGAGGTTGACTGGCTTTGTATTCTTTCCGCTGCCACTACTTCTGCCAGCTCTCATGCTCTTGCTACCTCTTCATCTGCATCCTTCCAGCAGTGGCATCATTGCCTTGGTCACATCTGTGGCTCTCGCTTGTCTTCTTTAGTTTGTCAGGGCCTCTTAGGGTCTGTATCTGGAGATGTCTCCTTACATTGTAATGGTTGCAGACTTGGCAAACAGACCTAGTTACCTTATCCTACCAGTGAGTCCGTATCTCAACATCCTTTTTACTTAGTTCATTCTGATGTCTGGGGTCCTGCTCCCTTTGATTCGAAAGGTGGTCATCGCTACTATGTTTTGTTTATTGATGATTTATCTCGCTATACTTGGCTCTACTTCATGAAATCTCGTAGCGAGGTTCTCTCTATATACAAACGATTTGCTGCCATGGTTCACACCCAGTTTTCCACGCCCATTCGTATTTTTCGTGCTGACTCCGCTGGAGAGTATATCTCTCAGTTGTTGCGTGGTTTTCTCGCGGAACAGGGTACTCTTGCCTAGTTCTCATGTCCTGGTGCTCATGCTCAGAATGGCGTTGCTGAACGTAAGCATCGTCATCTGCTTGAGACGGCTCGTGCGCTGATGATTGTCGCTTCTCTTCCACCCCACTTTTGGGCTGAGGCTATTTCTGCATCCACCTATCTCATCAACATTCAGCCCTCGACTGCTCTACAGGGTGGTATTCCTATGGAGTGTCTCACTGGTCGATCTCCTGACTACTCAGCTCTTCGTATGTTTGGATGTGTGTGCTATGTCCCGCTTGCCCCGCGAGAACGCAGCAAACTGACTGCTCAGTCGGTTGAGTGTGTTTTCCTTGGCTACAATGATGAGCACAAGGGCTATCGCTGTTGGGACCCTGTTGGTCGTCGCTTGCACATCTCGCGTGATGTGACCTTTGATGAGTCTCGCTCTTACTACCCCCGCCCTTCCTCCTCGAGTTTCTCTGTGGACGATATTTCTTTCCTTCTCCTTCCTGATACATCCTCCTCTGTGCCTCAGGTCTCTCCCCTTCCTCCGACCCGTCTCACTCTTCCTCACATGCCACCGA
Source organism: Hordeum marinum (assembly GCA_022496015.1). Taxonomy (NCBI): domain Eukaryota; kingdom Viridiplantae; phylum Streptophyta; class Magnoliopsida; order Poales; family Poaceae; genus Hordeum; species Hordeum marinum. Next base: position 469,943,846 of record CM039676.1, read on the forward strand.
CACCACAATCCCCTCCATCCACCTCTCCACCATCCTCCTATCCGTCGGCCTCTCTCTCCTTTTCCTCTCCACTACACTCGCCGCCCTCGTGTTGAGGATGATTCTCCTGACACATCTTCCACTTTCGATGTTCCTCCTCCCACGCCTTCACCAGTTCATCATCTTCGTGCTCGACCTTGACCCCCTCTTGATCGCTACTCTCCTGCCAAGTACGGCCTCTCTGTTGTTGCTGAGCCGACTTCCTATCAGGCTGCCCTGACTCAGCCTGAATGGCAGCTTGCGATGGCCCAGGAGCTTGCTGCCCTTGAGCGTTCTGGCACGTGGGATCTGGTTTCCCTTCCTTCTGGTGTTCGTCCCATCACCTGCAAGTGGGTCTATAAGATCAAGACTCGCTCTGATGGTTCTCTTGAGCCCTACAAAGCTCGTCTTGTGGCTCGTGGTTTTCAGCAGGAACAAGGACACGATTATGATGAGACATTCGCTCCTGTGGCCCACATGACCATTGTCCGCACTCTCCTTGCTGTCGCTTCTGTTCGTCATTGGTCTGTCTCTCAGCTTGACGTTCAGAACGCCTTTCTCAATGGTGAGTTGCGTGAGGAGGTTTATATGCAGCCACCTCAGGGTACTCTGTTCCTAATGGTATGGTCTGCCGCCTTCGCCTCTCTCTCTATGGTCTTAAACAAGCCCCTCGTGCCTGGTTCGAGCGGTTCGCCTCCATCGTGACTGCCGCGGGCTTCTCGCCCAGTGATCATGATCCTGCTTTGTTCGTTCACACGTCTCCTCGTGGTCGGACTCTTCTCCTTCTCTATGTTGATGACATGATCATCACTAGTGACGACTCTGAGTACATTGCCTTTGTTAAGGCTCGCCTTCGCGACCAGTTCCTCATGACTGATCTTGGTCCACTTTGCTACTTTCTTGGGATTGAGATCTCCTCGACCTTTGATGGCTTCTACATCTCCCAAGAAAAATATATTCAGGATCTTCTTTCTCGTGCTGCTCTCGGTGATGAGCGCACTGTTGTTGTGACTCCTATGGAGCTCAACGTTCAGCTTCGTGCCTCTGATGGTGACCCTCTTCCTAATCCCACTCACTATCGTCACCTCGTTGGCAGTCTTGTCTATCTTGCTGTTATGCGTCCTGACATCTCCTATCCTGTTCACATCCTGAGTCAGTTTGTTTCAGCCCCCACCTCTGTCCACTATAGTCATCTCCTCCGTGTTCTACGATATCTTCGTGGCATGATCTCTCAGCGCCTTTTCTTTCCCCGCTCCAGCTCTCTTGAGCTCCAGCCCTACTCTGATGCTACCTGGGCTAGTGATCCCTCTGATCGACGCTCGCTGTCTGCTTACTATGTCTTTCTTGGTGGCTCTCTTATTGCCTGGAAGACAAAGAAGCAGGCTGCTGTTTCCCGCTCGAGTACAGAGGCTGAGTTACGAGCCATGGCTATGTTGACGGTTGAGGTGATCTGGTTACGGTGGTTACTTGAGGATTTTGGTGTGTCTGCTACCACCTCGACTCCCTTACTGTCAGACAGTACCGGTGCTATCAGTATTGCACGTGACCCGGTGAAGCATGAGCTCACCAAGCACATCGGTGTGGATGCCACTTTGTATGTGCTGCTGTGCAGGATGAGGTTCTCGCTCTTCACTATGTGCCCTCTGAGTTACAGCTGACGGACTTCTTCACGAAGGCACAGACTCGAGCGCAGCATGAGTTTTTTCTCTCCAAACTGAGTGTTGTTGACCCACCATGAGTTTGAGGGGGGAGGGTGTTAGATGTGTTAGATGTGTATAGTTAGTCCCTTTTCTGTTTATCCTCAGATGTATATGTACTGACCTTTGGCCCCGGTGAATGTTAGTTGCTCATTCCAAACAGGACCATGCTGTAGTGGGTGATTTTTTCGACATTTATCGCAATTAGCAAACTACAGACTTAATAGGTTAAAGGGCTTTCATGACTATAGCATTAGTGTGCAAACTCGGAAATGTACAACATTAGTGCATAATATTAGAGAAGACTTTACATGACTTTATGTACTCACTCTGTCCCATAATGTAAGATGTTTTTTGACACTACACTAGTATCAAAAAGCGTTTTACATTAGGAGACGGAGGGAGTATATTGCATAAATCATCACGAGACTCCGCTCTAAATCACTTCCTTAAAAGAAATAAACCTAGATATCGGGTGATGTTATATCGCCAGACTCGTGGGTCTAGAAATCATGATACGTAATCCAAAATTGTTTTAGCACTCATTCAGTAGCAGAAACTGAATCTGTCAGAAAAATGAGGCAACAATAAAGCGTCAGGAAACAGCAAAATATTACTTTGTATTAACGAATAGACCTATTCTCTCCACTCATCATTTACAGACGACAAAGGACAGAAAGATACAAAGGAAAATAACCACCGAATGGAGTGTAGTCTCAAACTGAATAATAAAGTGTAGTCTCAAACTGAACCAGTAGCAAGGACAGTAAGATACTGTATAAAGGAAAAAATGATCCAGCCACAATTGAGGCATAATCAAAGCGTAGGAATGGAGCCAAAGATTAACGAATCAGATTGGACACTGGCATCCACAGCAAGTATGAAGAGTATAATTTTTATAATGTCAGAGCATTGACAAAGGAAACAATCAAGTATATGATCTACTGTATGTATGTATGTGTTGCCACATTTGGCCACATCATCTATCACAAGAATCATCACTAGTCAGTCAGAGCAGGATCTTTGTCAAAACAGAGCAAGCAGAAAAGGCCGAAGGGGTGGCCACAAGCCTGGCAGATCGAGCTCGAGCTGGAACTGGAAGAAGGCCTAATGACCGCAGCCCCTGTAGGAGCACCGCCGTGGCTGGGGACTGGACGCGGATGCACGTAGCGGATCTCCGGGTGCTTCTGAAGCACCTTGCTGAGGACGAGATTGGTGTAGCAATCCGCGCACACTGGCCCCAATCCCGAAAACACGATCATGGGCTTCTTGCAACGAGGGCACTCTTGACCGAGGGGACTGACGGGAGCACCTGCCGCGCTCGCGCAAGAGATCGTCCAAGAAGGCTGCTGACCAATGCAAAGATCCAAGAGGAAATCAATGAGTTCATGGCGGCAGGACAAGACCAAATAACGAACGAATGGAAAATATTGCATAGCGAATTACCCCGCCGGAGCCTGAGTGGCCACGCGGCTGCCTTGTTCCTGTCTGCAAGGGGCCAGCGATATGGCTCAGCGCGTGGTACTGGTGGGTGAAGGGCGGACGCCCACAGGCTGCAACAGAAACAAAGAAATCGAACTCCGGCGTCAGTGAAGAACCAAGAACCTCACGGATCAGACACAATTTGGCGCTTTTCTTGGGAGCTAACTCACCTGGATTGTCCAGCGGCGGCCGGAGGATCCCCTGAGATGGCATCTGCGGCTGCCATGTTCCTGTCTGCAAGGGGCCGGCGATCTGGTTCTGGCCGGGGAAGAAACCATGGCCGGTCGGCGCGTGGTACTGGTACGGGAAGGGCGGATGCCCCCCGGCTAAAACAGAAACCGAGAAATCCAACTCCGACGTCAATAAAGAACAAAGAACCGCACGGATCAGAAACCAAGAAATCCAACTCCGACGTCAATGAAGGACCAAGAATCGCACGGATCAGAATGAATTTGGCGCTTTTTCTTGGGAGGGAACTCGCCTGGATCGCCCAGCGGCGGCCGGAGCATCCCCTGAGATGGCGCCCTTCCATTGGCTGGGAGAATCCCCCGTACCCCGACCCGCCCCCTCCCCCGCGACCGCGAGCCGCTGCAAGAAGCCAAGAAACGAAGCAATGGGATGTTACGATCCAAGAAAGACGATCTCGCTCGTATGATTCGATTTTTTGGGCACCCACCTGGTGTAGTCACCGTCTGCCCTGCAAAAGCATGCTCGTGCGGCGGAGCGAATCCCCTTCCCCTCTGCCCCGACAAGGCCCCGCCCCCGAGAACTGCAAGAAACGAGGTTACCGGAGGTTACAATCCAAGAAGCGGGCATCAACGCAAGAACGAAGCACGCGCTCGTCGTATGCTTTGATTTCTTGGTCACCCACCTCCACCGGACTGGGAAGAGCCGCCGGCGGAGCCTGTGGTCGCCGCCGTCAGTCCCGCAAGCGCCTGCGAAGTCCCGGCAATGCCGTCGCTGGATGCATTCGCCTTAGGCACTGATGTCTGCGCCGATGTACCGGCGAGGTCGTCGCCGGCTATAGTGTCCGTCCGCCCAGCCCGCTCCCTTCTCCTGTTAATGTCGTCGCCGGCCTTCCGCTTGCCCGCCATGTCGCCTTGGTCGAACAGCTTGGCAAGAACGCCCAGATGAATAGGAGAGGGAGGGAAGGAAGCTACGATCGAGAGACAATGGGAGGGGAGGAAGGACGGCGATCGAGGGAGGCTATATACACGACGGTCAAAGCGTCTCCCGCTGTAACCGATTTCAAGAAGCAGAGATTTAGTCGGTTGATTTTGGGGGGAAGATGGTAGGAAGAGGGACGAGCTTAAAACATGGGCCTAATGTATTTCGCGTAGCCCAGCCAGTTGCCCAAATAAGTTTGCTAGATTTTCAAAGTTTCTACAAGCCTTGAATGAGCACCATCAAACGGGCGGACCAGATCGCTCGCTAGGGCTCACCCACCACACCTCCAGTTAGTCAAAAAAAAAAAAAAAACACCACACCTCCATGGTTCCTTAGGTTTAACGGTTGCCAGTTGATCTGTCAGCCGTTGTCTTCTGGAAGAAATGAAAAGAATTTCAAAAAGTTCGGAAAAATAAAAAGAAATCGTGAATTACAAAAGTTCACGAGGTCAAAAAAGTATATTGTGTATTTGAAAAAGTAGCCACAATTTTTTAAAAATAGAAGAAAATACAAATTGTAATTTTTAAAAAGGTTCATGTATTTGAAAAAAAAGTTCCTTGATTTTGCAAAACAAAATTCACTCTATAAGTGGAGAGGATATGGGGTTGTCCAGCCATGTCGGATGTGGCCATCCAGACCACCTTTTTTTATCTGCATCTCCATCAGTTATATGCATGTGACTAAACAATTTAGTCGACACGGCTGCATGGACCAACAAACATAAGTTCAAATGGATCTGTCTGTTCGAACATGTCCATGGACGTATGTATAAAATTGACCCAGTGGAATTGTAGATGCTACAACATCATGCCAGCCAAGCATGTGTCTAGGGCGTGGACGAAAATTGCTGGGGTGTCTCTTCTGGCTTCGCTCCTATGTACAACCACACATAGTTAATTTGAGTTGTCAAACTTCCGTGACTGCGGTCGGGCGCGTCTCCGCGGACGGTGACCCATCATATCCCATATTTCACCTTCCACAATTACAGTACTCATTTCATGATTTGCATTTCCAAACAAAAGCATGCGACATGATCTACGTACTAAACTACTACAAACTGCACTACTCATCCTCGTCGTTTGAGATGTTGATGAAGTTCGTGCCGGAGCCGCCGGCCTCGTGGTAATATGTGGTCACACGCAAAAGCGGCTCCTCCTCCTTGTCCTCCTCTTTGGCGAAGACGTTCTCTGTTGACTGACCTCCTTCGCGTCTTCCATCGGTGATCCTGCATACACATTTTGGCTCAAGCTCACTGTTACTGTTCGCGATGTCCTCATGTCACCCACAGGGCTACACCTTGCTCTCACGCGAAAATGAACCGAGATCGGCAATAAATTTCACCTGTTTGAATAATATCAAACATGTTAATGAAAATATATGTTTAATTGGATGACTCGCGTGAACAAAGAGGATGTTGGATAACTTAGATTTCCTATGGTCAATGGCAAGCATGGTGGACACAAATCCGACCACACCAGAGACCAGATTCACCAACGAGAGATCTACAATGCAGTATTCTCTTGTGAGGCTAACAACAAGTTCTCTGTGCGGTCTACATATGCCGCCAGGTTTTCCTCCTCGATGTAAAGATGTAAATGATTGAACCAATGATATGTTGATAGTGATTATTGTCTCTTGATAACTCACATGAGAAAAAGCTTCGAAGAAGGAGAAATTTATTAATGAGCTTAGAGAACAATAAATATGCATTAGCTACTTTCCTTTATTAACCTTCATAGGAAAAATGGAAAGTATAGTATATGATCTTTATGAAGATATTGCCTCGTTAAAAATATCATGAGAGAAATTTTCAAAGGAAACTCAAAATAAAAAGAGTGCAATGAGATGTGCCATGAGAAACTCCTTTAAAACATAATAGGAAAAATATGAGGAGAAATATGATATGACATGCATCAACGCTTGTATTTAATTGTCTCGTTGAAAACCTCTTATAGAAACCTAGGTCTGTGAAACTTAGAAGGATGCGTGTAGATTAGGATACAAGGTGCATCCTCAATTACAATTGTAGTATTCATAGATAGAACGAGTGTGGCTCGTCCTAAACCAATAATTGATGCATCGTAACCGACGATGGTCATAATATTTCCTTTTTCTTAGTTAGAGTTTGGAAACTATTTTATTTCCCTTAATATTGTGTTAGTGGTACAACTGTCCACCAACATATTTTTTCTTCCATTGGATTATCTTCCTATAAAATCTTTCTTCTTCTCTCGGGTGCTCTTGACAGAGTCTAAACGTGCATGATAACGTGTGAAGATGTAAATGATCGAACGAGTATTCTGTTGCTTTCATTGATTGAGAATCGTGTTTTTTTTAGAAAAGGAGGATACACCCCCGGCCTCTGCATCTTGGTGATGCATGCATCCATTTTATTAATTATTCACAAAGACCGTACAAAGTAATACATCAGTAAGCCTGAAGCCATCATCTGTGTAACACCTGTTGCTACTCCTATTCCGTTGATGAAGGGGTGCCGAATATCCGAGCCGAATACCAAACAGATATCGCACCAAAGCCTAACATCTAAAGCCGGATGTCCCAGCCCAGCCATATACCGGGACTGTGTCACACACCGGTCCGGCACACTCTCAGAAGCCGCCGCCGCCATCTTCCACCGATCCATCTCCAGAGCAAAAACTGACGCACCGACCCTGCCAGACATGCCGTCAATGCCACCACGGTGCCAGACAGCGCCACCATCCTGCACGTATCCATCCATCCGCGTCAGTCTCCGAAACTCCGAAGCGCCATGCCACCGGGATCCGCCGTCGGCCTTGCGGTAGATGAAATACCGCTCCTCCTGTAGTCCTCTCCATCCGGCACTTGCTCCAAAACGATGCCCCCGGGAGGGAGAGTGACACCAAAGGCGACGTAATCGTCCGATCTGGAAGACCCAGATCTAGGGTTTCCCCCGGAGCATCCCGAGCCTGATGACGCAAACAACAATGACGATGCCTCAACAAGGAAACGACATCGGAGACGCCGCCATCATCTGCCATGACCGGAGTCGGCGCGATATTCATCCGCAGTCGCGCCATCAGGCCGTGCGCCACCGACGTCTGGTCTCTTTAGCCTGAGCAAACTCCAAAGACGATGCCCTCAAGAGGGACTACGAGCAGAAGCACCGTCATCGCTCGATCCCAATGGGACCTAGGGTTTCCCCTGGAGTTGCCCGCGGTGTCAAGGACCCGGGCCAGGATCCCGACGTGATCCGAAGAGCCCGTCAAGATCCGCCACTGTTGCCGACGTGCCGCACCCATCACCGCGCTGTCCGCAATCTGGTGACCATGGACAGTCACCAGACCTCACGAGCGCGTCCAGCCACCAGCCGCGGCTAGATCTGACCAAAACCAACGATCCCATCCAGCGATCCCAAAGGATTGGAGCGCCGCAGCAGGGGCGACCACCGGAGCAAGCCACCACAAGGGCCTAGGCCACCCGAGCCACCGCCGCGTCAGATCTGGGCCGAGCCCAAAGCCGCCGACGCTGGGAGCGGAGCACGCCCCCAGCCCACACCAGCCACTCCACGTCGCCGCCTGTAGGCCGCGCCCCCGTCGCCAGCCGTCGCTCCCTGAGCCCGCGCCGCGTCGCCGCCCAACCCAGATGGCCCGCGCCATCCAGCGCCGCGCGGAGGGAGGAAGAGGCCCCGCCGCCGCCCGAGCTGGCCGGGCTTTGCCCGCCAGCACGTCGGGGCGGCGACGAGGGGAGGGAGGATCAAGGAGGGGGGCCGAGCCCCGCGAGTTAGGGTTTCCCCCCCGACGGTGCTCGCGGGAGCGGCCAGGAAGGACAATTCAAATTGAGAATCACGTATTTATACAAAAATTTGAAACGCATTGTGTAGGCGTTGTATGGGCAGATGCATTCGTACGACACTTGGATACTAATAACTGACTAATGATGTTTTGCTAACAGTTCTTCGGAATGGTCGGTTCGTAACACTTGAATCACAAACCAAGAAATATTCTCCTACATCCACAAAAAAAAACAGCTATTTGTCCACCTTGGCTGGTTTCTACAGTGATTTTTTGGTCGTGGCACCATATCATCCATGCTTGCTGGCAACATGTTTGGTTGGCCCACAAGGCAGCCTCCTTTTCCCTGTCAGGCTGTCACTCCCACAAGTCAGCCTCCAGTGTGGGCTCATGTGTCATTTCACTTTCCCCAGTACACACTAATGTCTCTAGCTGTTGCAGCTACGAATATCCTAGGGCCTCGCACGTATAAAGGGCAACACAATGAGGTAACAAGCTAGGGCACCATACCGCCCTGCTGCTTCGACGACATCACAGTCGGGTCAGTTGGCCAGTTAGTCATAAAAATGCATCACAGACCATCGTCCGTCCAGTGATAACAATTCTATCCTTCTATCTAGATTACCTTTGTTTCGGTTTTGTTACCAGCGATGCAAGTGTAATTGATAAAAAACATACACACACAACACACATGCACACATTATTTATCTCATAACGCACAAGCATATAATTAGGAGTTCAAAGCCAACATGTATATTAGACACACTTCATAACCAACATATTGAGTATACTTGTAAAACCTACAAAGATAAGTATGATGCACTCATACTATGTCGGTGCCCCGAGTAGTTGACCCGCCTCGCCTTTAGTACGTATCCGTATAATTGTTTTGTGATGTGCACAATAGGTGCATGGGCGAGGAAACGGAACTTTGTATTTTTGTGAGGCGCCCCCAAAAATGTAATTTGTCCAAAACATATTCACAAGCAAATTGTGATTTATAATAAGCACATATGAGTATAATTGAACTAAATGAAGATTTATTAGAATGATTATAACTTCCAGATGTATACATTTGCAGGATCATAAGTTCATAATTGCCTCCAGATGAGAAGCTGATTGAACAAATCCAGAGGGTAACAGTCCTGAAGGCAATTTATAAGTCCTGGAGGCAAACTTAACTGTCCGGAGTAGGAAGTGCTTCTCCCGACCCTTCCTCTTCTCTCCAGAAATTTTTGTTTAGTACAAATAAAATATAATGTCATCACCGTCTTAACATTGCAATGACATTATACAAAACAAAATTGACTCATCGTTACTACATCAAGTGAGGTATGCCTTAAAATAAGACCAGAAGCTGCCCCCCCCCCCGCCCCCCCCATTTTTCAAACAAGATACTCTGGGCACATGTTTTGTTTTTAAAATAAAGGAAATCTTCTTGGTTGCACAACTCGGCATACAACAATGGGGACCAGCTGTGTTATGGTGCAGCGACATCTGGGCTACCTGTCGGCAGGGAGAACCCCTATCTCCCCTACTCTTCTTGCTTGCGATTGACCCGCTGTAGAACATCCTTGACCTGGCAATGCAACATGGGGAGCTTCAAAAGATTGGCGGGAGGGGCGCGACCGTCCGCATTTCGTTGTTCGTGGATGATGCAGCTATCTTTATGGCCCCGGTTAAGGCTGACGTCGAGTGTCTAACTGAGATTCTTGGATGCACAAGTAGTATTTCTACTTAGTACGAAGTTTTGGCTAGACAAAGATTCTAAACAAGCACCACATGTTGGAGGATCCATAACAATATAACTTCTATGCAAATATACCCAAACATAACCATTATGTTGTCTTCCTTGCCCAACTTCAACTAATTTCCTCAAGTTTGAAAATAATTAATGGGTATTCATAATCATAGAAGATGTCCAAGACAATATATTTGTATGTGAAAGTTCTCTTTCTTATACTAATCATTCATGAATTGCTTGTATGACCAATTTGATGATTGCCAAACTTCAATAGATTTTACTTTATAAACCAGATGTGAAGCTACCACTAAGCATAAAGTACATTGATAATTTCATATTTACGATATTTCATTGATTCACAATTTGCTCATAGGATATAATTGAAGCACAAGAGTAAATGAAAAGGTACTCCAAAAAGATATAAGTGAAGATCAAGCATGTAGTTAAGTAAATGGGTAGCCATTTGAGAATTCTCTCATCTAAAAACTTTCAGATCTAAGTATTTTATTAAAACAGCAAGCAAAACAAAATAAAATGACATTCCAAGTATAGCACACAACATGTGAAGAAGCAAAAAAATTAGGCTCAACTGATACTAACCGATAATTGTTAATGAAGAAAGATGGGATGCCTATCGGGGCATCCCCAAGCTTAGATGCTCGAGACTTATTGAAATATTATCTTGGGATGCCTTGGTCATACCCAAGCTTGAGCTTTTGTGTCTACTTCAATTCTCTCATATCACGGTTTCATCTATTATCAAAAACTTCATCCACACAAAACTTGAAAAGAACTTGTGAGATAGGTTAGTAGACATAAGAATAAATAAACACTTCATGTACTGCCAAGACAAGTTGAAAAATAGTTTTCAAACATCATCTACTGTTCACTATCATTTTCACGATTTATATCTACCAATATAGTCTATGGAAACTATAGGATAAGTAGATAACAAAACTATGACAGCAATATGTCCAAACAGAATAGCCTGTAGAAATCTATTAAACTAGTGTATTTATGTAACCCAAAAAATTGTCAAATTTAGGAAATGATAAAGAATTTATATGAAAATACTGTGTAAAAATTTCAGAAACTTTCCATGTTCCAGTAAAATATGAAAATTTAAACACTACAACAAAAGTTTCTGTTTTTATACAACACACATCAAAAGTTGCGATGGAAGCATCTTAAGGCAATTCTTAGAAGTTTTTATTGAAAAACAAGATTATAAATAACATATAACAGAGAACAAAAAGATAAAATGTCGCTCCAAGAAAAACACATATTATGTGACGAATAAAAATATAGCTCTAAGTAAGATATACCAATAGTGTTGAAAACGAAAGAGAGGATGCCTTCCGGGGCATCCCCAAGCTTAGACACTTGAGTCTTCCTTGGATATTACCTTGGGGGGGGGGTGCCTTGGGCATCCCCAACCTTAGGTTCTTGCTACTCCCTATTCACCTCATATCGATATCTCACCCAAAACTTGAAAAATTCAATTACACAAAGCTTAACGGAACTTCGTGAGATGGGTTACTATAGTAAATATAGATTGATGACCCACAAGTGTAGGGGATCAATCGTAGTCCTTTTGATAAGTAAGAGTGCCGAACCCAACAAGGAGCAAAAGGAAATGATAAGTGGTTTTCAGCAAGGTAATTTCTATAAGCACTGGAATTCTAAGTAGCAAGTAGTTTGATAGCAAGGTGATTGGTAACGAGCAAGTAACGGTAACAATAGGTAAGGTGCAGCAAGGTAGCCCAATCCTTTTGCGGCAAAGGACATGCCAAAACTATCTCTTTTAATGAGCAAAGTGTTCTTGAGGGTACACGGGAATTTAGTCTAGTCACTTTCATCATGTTGGTTTGATTTGTGTTCGCTACTTTGATAATTTGATATGTGGGTGGACCGGTGCTAAGGTGATGTTCTTACATTAACTAACAACCTACTTATGATTAACCCCCTCGCAGGCATCCACAACTACGAGAAAAGTATTAAGACAAAGTCTAACCAAAGCATTAAACATGTGGATCCAAATCAGCCCCTTATGAAGTAGCGCATAAACTAGGGTTTAAGCTTCTGTCACTCTAGCAACCCATCATCTAATAACTACTCCACAATGCCTTCCCTTAGGACCAAGGATGGTGACGTGTCGTGTAGTCGATGTTCACATGACACCACTAAGGGAATCACAACATACATATCATCAAAATATCGAACACATATCAAATTCACAAGATTATTTGCAACATGACTTCTCCCGTGACCTCAAGAATGAAGGTAACTACTCACAAATAACATTAATGCTCAAGATCAGAGGGGTATTGAATAGCATAATGGATCTGAACATATGATCTTCCACCAAATAAACCATATAGAAATCAACTACACAAGGTAATCAACACTACTAGTCACCCATAGGTACCCATCTGAGGTTCCGGTACAAAGATTGAACACAAGAGATGAACTAGGGTTTGAGAGGAGATGGTGTTGTTGAAGTGTTGGGGAACGTTGCATGGGAAACAAAAAAATTCCTACGTTTCATCAAGATCAATTTAGGATATGAGCATCTACGAGAGGGGACAGTGGATCTACATACCCTTGTAGATCGCTAAGCGGGAAGTGTTAAGAAATGCGGTTGATGTAGTCGAACGTCTTCGCGATCCAAATCATCGAGCGTCTCGCGATCCAATGACGATCCGTCCCGATCTAGCGCCGAACGGACGGCACCTTCACGTTCAGCACACGTACGGCTTGATGACGATCTCCGCCTTCTTGATCCAACAACAGGGAGCGGAGAGGTAGGCGAGTTCTCCGGCAGCGCGACGACATTGCGGTGATGGTGGTGGAGTTATTCCAGCAGGGCTTCGCCTAAGCTTCGCCTAAGCCATACCCAACTGTCTCTTTTGGGTATCCTATGAAGACGCATTTCTCCGCTTTGGGTTCCCGCTTTTCAGGCTGAAGCTTTTGGACATAAGCATCACATCCCCAAACTTTAAGAAACAACAATTTTGGCTTCTTGCCAAACCATAGTTCATATGGCGTCGTCTCAACGGATTTCGATGGTGCCCTATTTAAAGTGAATGCAGCTGTCTCTAATGCATAATCCCAAAAAGATATTGGCAAATCGGCAAGAGACATCATAGAACGCACCATATCTAATAAGTTTCGATTACGACATTCGGACACACCATTACACTGTGGTGTTCCAGGCGGTGTTAATTGTGAAACAATTCCACGCTGCCTTAAGTGACTGCCAAACTCATAACTCAGATATTCTCCTCCTCGATCATATCTTAGGAATTTAATCTTCTTGTTACGATGATTCTCAACTTCACTCTAAAATTGCTTGAACTTTTCAAACGTTTCCGACTTGTGTTTCATTAAGTAAATATACCCATATCTAGTTAAGTCATCATTGAAGGTGAGAAAATAACGATATCCACCACGCGCCGCAACATTCATTGGACCGCACACATCAGTACGTATGATTTCCAACAAGTCACTTGCCGTTCCATTGTTCCAGAGAACAGCGTTTTAGTCATCTTCCCATGAGGCATGGTTCACATGTGTCCAGTGATTCAAAACCAAGTGACTCAAAAAGTCCATCAGCATGGAGCTTCTTCATGCGTTTTACACCAATATGACCTAAACGACAGTGCCACAAGAAAGTGGTATTATCACTATCAACTCTACATCTTTTGGCATCAATGTTATGAACATGTGTATCATCACTATCAAGTTTCAATATGAATAAACCCCTCACATTGGGTGCATGACCATAAAAGATATTAGTCATATAAATAGAACAACCATTATTCTCTGATTTAAATGAGTAACCGTCTCGCAATAAACAAGATCCAGATATAATGTTCATGCTTAACGCAGGCACTAAATAACAATTATTCAAGTTCATCACTAATCCCGATGGTAATCGAAGAGAGAGCATGCCGACAGATATCACATCAACCTTGGAACCATTTCCCATGCGCATCGTCACTTTGTCCTTTGCCAGCCTTCGTCTCTTCCGTAGTTCCTGTTTTGAGTTGCAAATATGAGCAACCGAATCGGTATCAAATACCTAGGCACTACAACGAGAGCTAGTAAGGTACACATTAATAACATGTATATCATATATACCTTGTTTGTTGTTGGCCGCCTTCTTGTCAGCCAGATACCTGGGGCAGTTCCGCTTCCAATGACTAGTTCCCTTGCAATGAAAGCACTCAGTTTCTGGCTTGGGTCCAGCCTTGGGTTTCTTCATGGGAGGAGCAACTGCTTTGCCACCGTTCTTGGAGTTACCCTTCTTTCCCTTTCCATTCTTCTTGAAACTAGTGGTTTTATTGACCATCAACACTTGATGTTCTTTTTGGATTTCAGACTCAGTGACTTTTAGCATCGCAAACAGCTCGGCGACTGACTTGTTCATACCATGCATGTTATAGTTCAACACGAAGCTCTTGTAGATTGGTGGCAATGATTGAAGAACTCTGTCAGTGATCGCCTCTGGCGGAAGGGGCATCCCTAAATCCGCTAGACGAGTTGAATACCCAGACATTCTGAGTATGTGTTCACTGATAGACCCGTTCTCCTCCATTTTGCAAGCATAGAACTTATCGGAGGTCTCATACCTCTCGATCCGGGCATTCTTCTTAAAGATAAACTCCAACTCATATGCTCCATGACGTTCAAAACGTCTTTGAAGTCCCAGTTCTAAGCCATACAATATTGCACACTGAACTATTGAGTAATCTCCAGAATGTGCCGCCAAAGCGTTCTTAATGTCTTTGGATGACATGTCTGCGGGTTGGTTACCAACCGGTGCACCAAGGACATATGCCTTCTGGGAAGCCGTGAGGATAATCCCCAGATTATGGGCCCAGTCCACAAAGTTACTTCCATCATTTTTCAACTTAGCTTTCTCTAGGAACGCATTAAAATTCAGGGGTGCTACTGCGCGAGCCATTGATCTACAACATAAATAAGCAAAGGTTACTAAGACTATTGTTCAAGATAATGAGTTTAGTTAATAAAATTACTAAAGCTCCCACTCAAATTGACATCCCTCAGGTCATCCGAGTGATACATGATCCAAATTCACCAACTCAAGTCCGATCATCACGTGAGTTGAGGTGGTTTCAATGGTGAACATCATCATGTTGATCATATCTACTATATGACTCATGTTCGACCTTTCGGTCTCTTGTGTTCCGAGGCCATGTCTGTACATGCTAGGCTCGTCAAGTTTAAACCGAGTGTTCCGCATGTGCAACACTGGCTTGCACCCGTTGTATGCGAACGTAGAGTCTATCACACCCGATCATCACATGGTGTCTCGACACGACGAACTTTCGCAACGGTGCACACTCGGGGAGAACACAATTTATCTTGAAATTTAAGTGAGGGATCACCTTATAATGCTACCTTCGTCCTAAGAAAAACAAGGTGCATAAAAGGATTAAAATCACATGCAAATCATAAGTGACATGATATGGCCATGAACTTGTGCTTTTGATCTCCATCTTGAAAGCACCAGCGTGATCTTCATCATCGCCGGCATAACACCATGATCTCCATCATCATGATCTCCATCATTGTGTCGCCATCGGGGTTGTCGCGCCCTCCATGCTTATACTACTATTGCTACCGCTTAGCGATAAAGTAAAGCATTACATAGCGCTTAATGATTGACACGCAGGTCATACAATAATTAAAGACAACCCTATGGCTCCTGCCGGTTGCCGTACTCATCAACATGCAAGTCGTGATATTCTATACAACACATGATCATCTCATACATCACATATATCCCATCATGTAATTGGCCATATCACATCACAACATACCCTGCAAAAACAAGTTAGACGTCCTCTAATTGTTGTTGCAAGTTTTACGTGGCTGCTATGGGTATCTAGCAAGAACAATTCTCACCTACGCAAAACCACAAAGGTGATACATAAATTACTTTTCAACCTTATCAAGGACTGCCTTTGTCGATTTCGATACAACTAAAGTTGGAGAAACAGACACCCGCTAGCCATCTTTGTGCAACGAAGTTACACGTCAGTCGATGGAACTGGTCTCTCGTAAGCGTACGAGTAAGATTGGTCCGGGCCGCTTCATCCCACAATACTGCTGAACCAAATAATGACCAAGGGAGGAAGAAATCTAAGCATCAATGCCCACAAACTCTTTGTGTTCTACTGGAGATCTCATCTACACATAGACCTAGCTCATGATGCCACTGTTGGGGAACGTTGCATGGGACACAAAAATTTCCCTACGCTTCACGAAGATCAATCTACGAGATGAGCATCTACGAGAGGGGAGAGTGGATCTACATGCCCTTGTAGATTGCTAAGAGGGAAGCGTTAAGAAACGCGGTTGATGTAGTCGAACGTCTTTGCGATCCAAATCGCCGAGCGTCCTGTGATCCAATCATGATCCGTCCCGATCTAGCGCCGAACGGACGACACCTCCGCGTACAGCACACGTACGGCTTGATGACGATCTCCGCTTTCTTGATCCTGCAAGAGGGAGCGGAGAGGTAGACGAGTTATCCGACAACGCGAAAACATTATGGCGATGGTGGTGGAGTTATTCCAGCAGGGCTTCGCCTAATGAAAACCGATCTAGAGGAGAAACTACGATCGATCTAGGGGAGAGGTAGCACGTGGCTGTTTTTCTGTGTCCAAAAAACCCTCAAACCTCTAGTATATATAGGAGGAGGAGAGGAGGAGGCTTGGCCTCCAAGGGGCCAGCCCTTTTCTTCGGCCGAAGTGGGAGGGAGGAGTCCTCCTCCTCCACTCATAGTAGGATTAGGACTCCTTCCTTATTTCCCACTTTTGCCTTCTTTCCACCTTGGGTTTTCTTCTCTAGCCGCACGGGCTTCCTGTGGGCCTTCGTCCAGCCTCCTAAGGACTGGTATTCCTTGTCCCACAGCCCATGTAGCCTCTTGGGTCGAAATACCCCTCCCGATGGTCCACTGGCACCCTCCCCGCACTCCCAGTACACTACCGATGAGCCCGAAACTTTTCCGGTGACCAAACCAGGACTTTCTATATATAAATCTTTACCTCCAGACCATTCCAGAGCTCCTCGTGATGTCTAGGATCTCATCCGGGACTCTGAGCAACCTTCGATCACCACCATACATAACTCTATACTACCGAATCGTCACCAAACCTTAAGTGTGCAGACCCTACGGGTTCGAGAACTATGTAGACATGACTAAGACACCTCTACGGTCAATAACCAATAGCGGTACCTAGATGCCCATATTGATTCCTACATATTCTACAAAGATCTTTATCGGTCGAACCTCTATGTCAAGGATTCCGTACATCCCGTATGACGTTCCCTTTGTTCTTCGTTATGTTACTTGCCCGAGATTCGATCGTCGGTATCTCCATACCTAGTTCAACCTCGTTACCGTCAAGTCTCTTTACTCGTTTACGTAATACAAGATCCCGTGGCTAACACTTAGTCACATTTCTTGCAAGGCTTATTGTGATGTTGTATTACCGAGTGGGCCCTCAGATACCTCTCCGTCACACGGAGTAACAAATCCCAGTGTTGATCCATCCCAACCCAACAGACACCCTCGGAGATACCTGTAGAGCACCTTTATAGTCACCCAGTTATGTTGCGACGTTTGAGACACACAAGGTACTCCTCTGGTGTCCGGGAGTTGCATGATCTCATGGTCATAGGAACATATACTTGACTTGCAGAAAACTGTAGCAATAAACTGACACGATCGTATGCTACGTTTATAGTTTGGGTCTTGTCCATCACATCATTCTACTAATGATGTGATCTTGTTATCAAATGACATCTTATGTCAATGGCTAGGAAACCTTGACCATCTTTGCTCAACGAGCTAGTTTACTAGAGGCACACTAGGGACAAAGTGTTGTCTATATATCCACACATGCAATGTGTTTCCAATCAATACAATTATAGCATGGATGATAAACAATTATCATGAACAAGGAAATATAATAATAATCACTTTATTTATTGCCTCTAGGGCATATTTCCAACATGAAGATGTTGATGAAGAATGGCCTCCCCAAGACGAGAGGGTTGTTGGTGATGATGATGGCTTCGATTTCCTCCTTCGAGAGGGAAGTTTCCCCGGCGGAATCGCTCTGCCAGAGGGCAAAAGTGCTCCTGCCCAAGTTTTGCCTCGAGACGGCGACTCTTCATCCCTAAAGTCCTCTCCTGATTTTTTCTAGGTCAAACCTCAATATATACTAGAAGATGGGCTCCGAAGGTGGGCCTGGGTGAGCATCACCCACCAGGGCACGTCCGGGGTAGATTTTTCTTCCAGTATTTTTCATATATTCCATAAAAATTCTCCGTAAAGTTTCAGGTCCATTGGGGATGTGCAGAATATGTATCGCTGGTATGCTTTTCAGGTCCAAAATTCCAGCTGTCGGTATTCTCCCTCTTTGTGCAAACCTTGCAAATTATGAGAGAAAAGGCACTATAATTACTCCCCAAAACAATATTATGCATTAAAACTTTATAAATAACACTAGGAAAACATGATGCGAAATGGGCGTATCAACTCCCCCAAGCTTAGACCTCGCTTGTCCTCAAGCGAAAGCCGATATTGAAGAACATGTCCACATGGTTTGAGAGAGAGGTGTCGATAAAAAAATATGAACATAGTAGCATCATGCTTATTATCACAACATCAACAAACTTTAACATCTAACACTTTCACATAACTTTGATTTCATAACAACATTATATAACTTCTTATGAACAAGTAACAATTCATCACAACATGGAAGTATAAAGCATAAATCTTATTAGAAACCAACAAACTATGTTCTCAGTCAACTTTGCAACTACAATTCATCATAATTTTAGGAAGGGTCTCATGTTGGAGCCTTTTGGCAAGTCCGCATACTCAACCATCATTTAGTCTTTCATGATTGCTAACACTCACGTCATACCCATGAGCAAAAGGTTTCAAATGGACACATAGAAAGATAGGGGCTTATAGTTTTGCCTCCCAACAAATTCACCTCAAGGGTCATGTCAACAATAATAACTCATGCTCACTCATATTCAACTAGATATATGTGCCTAGATCTTTCCTCACCACATGATGCTTGCAAAAGGAGAAAAATAAAAAAGGAATAGGGAAGAATACTTTGCTCTTGCATAAGAGTAAATACTTAAAGGTAAAAGATAGGCCATTTGCAGAGCGAAGCAGAGGTTGGCATGCGCTTTTTAATTTGTATGCCAAATCCCTTAGTGCAAAAGAATGTCACGTTGTATTGCCCCTTGTGATAGCAACCTTTATTATGCAGTCTGTCGCTTTTATTACTTTGCCATCACAAGTTCGTGCAATTCTCAATTTTCTCTTATACTAATCGATCCAACACTTTTAGAAGTAATTTTAATTAACTTGGTGCACCGATGACAACTTATTTGAAGAATCTTATTCAATCCATAGGTAGGTATGGTGGAATCTCAAACATGAGTTTGGGTTTGGGATTTTTGGATGCACAAGTAGCATCTCTACTTAGTGCGGAATTTTTGGCTAGAAAAGATATTGAGCAAGCACCACATGTTGAAGGATATATGACAATATAACTTCTGTGTGAATATGAACAAACATAAATCATTACGTTGTCTTCCTTGTCCAACGTCAATTTTGTTGGCATATAATATTTAATGGGCGCTAATAGTCATAAAAGATGTCCAAGATAGTATATTTGCATGTGAATCTTCTCTTCCCCAATTAGTTATGTCATGAGTTGCTTGCTACCTCTTGAGCTTGCGTTGGTTTTCCCTTGAAGAGGAAAGGGTGATGCAAAAAAGTAGATAAGTATTACCCTCAGTTGTTGAGAACCAAGGTATCAATCCAATAGGAGGAACAAGCAAGTCACCAATGGATGCACCTACACAAACAATCAAACTCTTGCACCCAACGCTATAAAGGGGTTGTCAATCCCTTCACGGTTATTTGCAAGGATTAGATCCGATAGAGATAGATGTAAATGAGAATGAAAAGTAAAAGGTAAAGAAATTTTAGCTAAGTATTTTTGGTTTATATAGATATGAAAATATATTATGGAAAGTAGACCCGGGGGCCATAGGTTTCACTAGAGGCTTCTCTCTTGAAGGCAAATATCATGGTGGGTAAACAAATTACTATCAAGCAATTGATAGAAAAGCAAATAATCATGTAGTTATCAAAGGAAATGATCATGCATATAGGCATCACGTCCGTATCAAGTAGACTGAAACGATTCTGCATCTACTACTATTACTCCACACATCGACCGACTCCTGCCTGCATCTAGAGTATTAAGTTCATGAACAACAGAGTAACACATTAAGAAAGATGACATGATGTAAAAGGATAAACACAAGCAATATAATGAAAACCCCATCTTGTTACCCTTGATGGCAACAATACAATACGTGCCTCGCTACCCCTACTATGTCATTGGGTGAGGACACCACAAGATTGAAACCAAAACCAAGCACTTATCCCATTGCAAGAATTACCAATCTAGTTGGCCAAACCAAACCAATAACTCAAAGAGACTTGCATGGATATAAAATCATGCATATAAGAATTCAGAGAAGATTCAAATAAGATTCATGGATAATCTGATCATAAACTCACAATGCATCAGATCTTGACAAACACACCACAAAACAAGGTTACATCGGATAGATCTCCATGAAGATCATGAAGAACATGGTATTGAAGATCAAAGAGAGATAAGAAGCCATCTAGCTACTAGCTATGGACCCGTAGGTCTGTGGTGGACTACTCACGCATCATCGGAGGGGCAATGGAATTGATGTAGATGCCCTTCGTGATTGAAACCCCCTCCGACTGATTACCGAAAAAGGCTCCAAGATTGGATCTCTCGGGAACTGAGGCTTCTGGCGGCAAAAAAGTATTTGCGTCGTTCTTTTTGATGTTGGGGGAATAGTTGGGAATTTATAGGAAAAAGATTTGGGTTAGGAGACCTACCTGGAGAGACGGCAAGCCTCCTAGGCACGACCAGGGGGCATGCCTAGGAGGCTTGTGACTCCCTGGCAGGTTTCATGCCGTGCACTCCAAGCCTTGTTGATTTGTTTCCTTCCAGAAAAATTCCTTCCGAAGGTTTTATTCCGTTTGAACTCCGTTTAATATTCCATATATGCAAAACTCAAAAACAAGGAAAAAATAGAAACTAGCACTAGGCTCTAGATTAATAGGTTAGTCCCAAAAATAATATAAAATAGCATATTAATGCATATAAAACATCCAAAACAGATAATATAATAGCATGCCATCATAAAAAATTATAGATTTGTTCGAGACGTATCATTGCATCCTTGACTAATGCTATGTTTGCCAATCTCCAATAAATTTTACAACTTATACTTTTCTTTATGTGATGTCATTACTCACCATAAGATTAACATATGATCTTTTCTCATTTATTCTCTTTTTATTTTGATTGCAACAAGAAAGTAAAGGGGCAAAATCTCAAACTAACCTCTATTATATAACTCTCACTCGATTACATAGATAGGTAGATCACGAAACTAGCACTCAAAAATAGATCATACTAAACTTTTATTCAACTAAATCATGAAAAGGCTAAGGATCGAAACAAAAAGCAAAGGTAAAAAGTGATGATGATACGATACCTGGGCACCTCCCCCAAGCCTTGCTCAAGCCAAGGGGAGTGCCCATACCTGTGTACTCAAGTCTCCTTTCGTGGTGATGATGATGAATGTGGCGGTGATGAAGTAGTAGGTTTATCCTTGTTCTTCAATTTACGCTTGAGGATGAAGTTTTATTCCCTTAAGTCTTCATTTTCCTGTTCAAGTTTCAACATCCTCTTGCATAGAGCTGCCTTGCTCTCCTGCAGAAAACAAGAAGGGATAAAAGGAGTATTGGGTTTATTCCCATCATTAGGAAGGCTTGACTTCTTGAACTCCACGAGCATATATCCAAGTTGAGGTAGTGGATCTTCATCTTCATCTGAGCTAGCGTCCGGGCCTGCGTCTTCTATTTCCTCCAGGTCGGTGTCTTCTTCCTCCTCCGAGGACCACAAATAGGATAAATTTCCCCGAAGATCTTTGGATCAACAACATAATTGGATACATAGCTCTCTCCCTTCGAATCTTGAGATGACATATTTTCAAATCTGTCAGGAAAATAGTACAGAACAAGAATAGAGGAAAATCCCGCGATGCGGTGGTCAAAACAATTGGGGGTATATATAAAGAATTTTTATTCTTGGAAATCAAGAAAACAGAAGGAAAATGGGGTCAGGTAGGTTCCCGAGGTGGGCACCACTCACCAGGGCGCGCCAGGGAGGGCAGGCGCACCCTGGTGTATCGTGCTCACCTCGATTGCCTTCCTATTTATTTTTTATTTCCCAAAATCCTAAAATATTCCAAAATTGACAAAAAATAGTTTTGCGGATTTTTCGGAGTCCGTTTACTTACCGTATCATGTACCTCTTCTTTTTCACGATTCTAGAGTGTTCTAGAAGGTTTCTCTTATGTGTTCCTCCGGTGTCATGGTTTGGATAACATTGCTTTCAACATTAATTGGCATACGTGAGATATAGTGTTTAATTCTTTGTCCATTGACCACCTTGGGGTTAGTACCATCAGCATTACTAATCCTGATAGCTCCAGGGCGATAAACCTTTTCGATAGCATATGGTCCTTCCCATTTGGAGAGAAGTTTTCCTGTACAAAATTTGAAACGAGAATTTTACAAAAGAACATATTCTCCAACTATGAATTCTCCCTTTTGGATTCTTTTTTCATGTAATAGTTTAACTTTTTCTTTAAATAGTTTGGCATTTTCATAAGCTTGGGTTCTCCATTCATCTAATGAGCTAATATGAAATAACCTCTTTTCACCGGCAAGCTTGAAGTCATAATTGAGTTCTTTAATTGCCCAAAATGTTTTATGTTCTAACTCTAGAGGCAAATGACAAGCTTCCCCATATACCATCTTGTATGGAGACATACCATAGGATTTTTATAAGCTGTTCTATAACCCAAAGTGCATCATTTAATTTCTTAGACCAATTCTTTCGAGACCCATTGACAGTTTTTTGTAATATCAATTTTATTTCTCTATTGCTAAGTTCAACTTGACCACTAGATTGAGGATGATAGGGTGATGCAATCTATGGTTAACATAATATTTAGCAAGCATTTTACGGAAAGCACAATGGATAAAATGTGAACCACCATTAGTCACTAGATATCTAGGGACTCCAAACCTCGGGAAAATAACTTCTTTAAGCATTTTAATGGAAGTGTTATGATCAGCACTACTAGTTGGAATAGCTTCTACCCACTTAGTGACATAATCAACATCAACCAAAATATGAGTGTATTCATCAGAGGAAGGAAAAGGTCCCATATAATCAAAACCACAAAGATCAAATGGTCCAACAAGAAGTGAATAATTCATAGGTATTTCCTAAAGCTTACCGATATTACCAATTCTTTGACATTCATCACAAGATAAAACAAACTTACGGGCATCCTTGAAGAGAGTAGGCCAATAAAAACCATATTGTAATACCTTATGACCAGTTCTATCTCCATCAGTCACTAGATATCTAGGGACTCCAAACCTCGGGAAAATAACTTCTTTAAGCATTTTAATGGAAGTGTTATGCTCAGCACTACTAGTTGGAATAACTTCTACCCACTTAGTGACATAATCAACATCAACCAAAATAGGAGTGTATTCATTAGAGGAAGGAAAAGATCCCATATAATCGAAACCCCAAAGATCAAATGGTCCAACAACAAGTGAATAATTCATAGGCATTTCCCGACTCTTACCGATATTACCAATTCTTTGACATTCATCACAAGATAAAACCAACTTACGGGCATCCTTGAAGAGAGTAGGCCAATAAAAACTAGATTGTAATACCTTATAAGAAGTTCTCTCTGGCATGATGTCATCCATAGGCTTCGGAATGACATTTCCATAGGATTTATTCATGTTCATGCTCAGGTACACAACGTCTAATAATCTCGTCTACTCCTTCCTTATAAATATGTGGGTCATCCCAAAAGTAGTGTCTTAAATCATAGAAGTTTTTCTTTTCTTTTCTTGGTATGTGAAGCTAGGTGGTATATATTTAGCACCAATGTAATTAGCATAATCATCATACCAAGAAGTGTTGTGAGAATAATTTATTGCAGCTAACTGTTCATCAGGATAACTATCATCAATATGTAGTGGGTCATCAAGAATATTTTCTAACCTAGACAAGTTATTAGCTACGGGGTTCTCAGCTCCTTTCCTATCAGTACTATGTAAATCAAATTATTAAAGTAAGAGAACCCACCTAATGAGTCTAGGTTTAGCGTCTTTATTTTCCATAAGATATTTTATAGCAGCATGATCAGTGTGAACAATAAACTTGGAATCAAGAATGTAAGATCTAAATTTATGACAAGCAAACACAACTGCTAAAAATTATTTTTTAGTGGTGGCATAATTTCTTTAGCAACTGTCTAGATTTTTGCTAGCATAATAGATAACAATTAATTTCTTATCAACTCTTTGTCCTAGAATAGCCCGAACAACATAATCACTAGCATCACACATAATTTCAAAAGGCAAGTTCCAATCAGGTGGTTGAACAATAGGTCTAGTGGTTAAGGCTTTCTTAACTGTTTCAAAGGCTTCCACACAATCATCATCAAAAACAAAGGGAATATACTTTTGTAAAATATTAGTAAGGGGCCTTTATTTTTTTGAAAAGTCTTCAATAAACCTCCTATAGAAACCAGCGTGACCAAGGAAACTTTGAATACCTTTAATATCTTTAGGACATGGCATTTTCTCAATTGCATCAACTTTAGCTTGATCCACCTCAATACCTCATTCGGAGATTTTATGCCCGATGACAATACCTTCATTAACCATAAAGTGGCACTTCTCCCAATTCAAGACGAGATTAGTTTGTTCACATCTTTGAAAAACTTGATCAAGGTTGCTTAAGAAATAATCAAAAGAAGTTCCATAAATAGAAAAAAAACATCCATGAAAACCTCCATAATCTTTTCACAGAAATCAGAGAATATAGGAGTCATACATCTTTGAAAGGTAGCAGGTGCATTGCATAAACCAAAAGGCATGCGTCTATAAGCATAGGTTCCAAAATGACAAGTAAAGGTGGTTTTCTCTTGATCAGGTTATGACACAGGTATTTGAGAGAAACCAGAATATACATCCAGGAAAAAAGTGTGTGTGTTTAGATAATCTTTTGAGCATTTGATCAATCAAAGGCAGAGGGTAATGATCTTTTCTAGCAGCTTTATTTAATTTTCTAAAATCAATTACTATCCTATGGCCAGTAACAATTCTCTGTGGGATAAGTTCATTTTTATCATTAGGAACAAAAGTAATACCTCCTTTCTTAGGGACATAATGAATGGGACTTACCCATCTACTATCAGCTATGGGGTAGATTATACCTGCTTCCAGAAGCTTTAATATTTCAGTTCTTACCACTTCTTTCATCTTGGAATTCAATCATCGTTGGCGATCAACAACGAGTTTCACATCAGGTTCCATATTGATCTCGTGCTGACAAAAAGTGGGACTAATGCCCTTAAGATCATGAAGAGTATATCCAATAGCAGCCTGGTGCTTTCTCAGAATTTTTCATAATCTTTCTTCTTCATGTTCTGAAAGGTTAGCACTAATAATAACAAGATATATCTTTTTCTCATAAATAAGCATACTTCAGAGTGTTAGGCAATTGTTTTAATTCAAACACAGGATCACCATTAGGTGGAGGAGGACCTCCACGAGTTTCAATAGGCAAATTGTGTTTGAGTAGAGGTTGTTGTTCAAAGAATTTTTTTATCTATTTCACTTGTTTCATGCAAGTGCATATCATTTTCATGGTCTAGCAAATATTGTTCTAATGGATTGGTAGGAGGAACGGCAACAGAAGCAAGACCAATTATTTCATCCTTACTAGGTAATTCTTTATCACATGGTTGTCCACTAAACTTGGAAAAATTAAACTCATGGGACACATCGCCAAACTTAACACTGACGGTTTCCCTTTTACAATCTATCTTAGCATTAACAGTGTTCAAGAAAGGTCTAACAAAGATAATGGGACAAAATTCATCTTGTGGGGAACCAAAAACTAGAAAATGAGTAGGATACTTTATTTTCCCACACAAGACTTCAACATCTCTAATAATCCCAAGTGGTGTGATGGTGTCTCTATTAGCAAGTTTAATAGTAACATCAATATCTTCTATTTCAGCGGGTACTATGTCATTCATAATTTCTTAATATAAAGTAAAAGCAATAGCACTCACACTAGCACCCAAATCACATAAGCCATGATAAAAATGATCTCCTATTATAACTGAGACAACACGCATGCCAACTACGGTCTATGTTTATCTTTTTCATCGGGTTTAGCAATTCTAGTAGCTTCTTCACAGAAGTAAATAACATAGCCATCAATATTTTCTACCAAGAGATCATTAACCATTGCAACACTATGTTCTACTTTAATTTGTTCAGAGGGCTTAGGTTCTCTAATATTACTCTTGCCAACCACACTTGTCTCTTCTTTAGATATGACCGGTTCTTTGATTTCTTCTTTAATAGGGGGATGATATTTAAACCACTTATCTTTAGGTAGATCAACATGAGCAAAAAATGATTCAAAAAAAAGAGGCTACTATCGCAGAGTCAACTCCATATTTAGTGCTAAACTTGTGAAAAGCATCGGTATTCATGAAAGATTTAACACAATCAAACTCAAGCTTAATACTTGACTCATTACCTTCTTTCAGTTCCCAATCATTAGTGTTGCATTTAATTCTTTCCAAGAGACCCCACTTGAATTCAATAGTCTTCTTCATAAATGAATCAGTACAAGAAGTATCGAGCATGGATCGATCATTATGAGAATGCTGAGAATAAAAATTCTGAATAATAACTTCTCTCGAGATGTCATGATTGGGGCATGAATATAACATTGAATTAAGCCTCCCCCAAGCTATAGCGATGCTTTATCCTTCACGAGGTTAAAAATTATATATATAATTCCGATCACGTTGAACTAGATGCATAGGATAATTTTTTTGGTGGAATTCCAATTTCAATTGATTGTAGTTCCATGATCCAATATCATCACATGGCCTATACCATTTCAATGATTTTACCTTAAATGATAAAGGGAAACCTTCTTCTTAACTTCATCTTTGGATAAACCTGCAAGCTTAAATAATCCACAAATTTCATCCACGGGTATTAGGTGCATATCAGGATGTTCAGTTCCGTCTCCTGCATAAGGATTAGCTAGTAGTTGTTCTAACATACCTGAATGAATTTCATAAACAATATTTTTAGTAGGTGTTGTAGGTTGAGGGGAAATAATTGTGGTTCCGATCGAGGTGAAGATACCCAGAACAAACCCCTCAAAGGATTCCTTTCCATAGTCACAAGTGACAGTAAAGTTTAGCACATAGTACAAGTTTTTCCTTATCGATTTCCACTTACCAAGAGTGCTTCACTACCCTGTAACGACGCCAGAAAAGAGTCTTAATGACCCACAAGTGTAGGGGATCAATCATAGTCCTTTCGATAAGTAAGAGTGTCGAACCCAACGAGGAGCAGAAGGAAATCATAAGCGATTTTCAGCAAGGTAATTTCGGCAAGCATTGAAATTGTAAGTAGCAAGCTGTTTTATAGCAAGATGATTGGTAACGAGCAATTAACGATAAAAATAGGTAAGGTGCAGCAAGGTAGCCCAATCCTTTTGCGGCAAAGGACAGGCTAAAACTATCTCTTTTAATGAGCAAAGTGTTCTTGAGAATACACGGGAATTTCATCTAGTCACTTTCATAATGTTGGTTTGATTTGTGTTCGCTACTTTGATAATTTGATATGTGGGTGGACCGGTGCTAAGGTGCTATTATTACTTGAACTAAAAACCTACTTATGATTAAACCCCTTTGCAAGCATTTGCAACTATAAGAAAAGTATTAAGACAAAGTCTAACCATAGCATTAAACATGTGGATCCAAATCAGCCCCTTACGAAGTAGAGCATAAACTAGGGTTTAAGCTCCTGTCACTCTAGCAAAACATCATCTAATAATTACTCCACAATGCCTTCCCTTAGGCCCAAGGATGGTGAAGTGTCATGTAGTCGACATTCACATGACACCACTAAGGGAATCACAACATACATATCGTCAAAATATCAAACATATATCAAATTGACATGATTACTTGCAACATGACTTCTCCCATGACCTTAAGAATGAAGGTAACTACTCACAAATAATATGAATGGTCAAGATCATAGAGGTATTGAATAGCATAATGGATCTGAATATATGATCTTCCACCAAATAAACCATATAGAATCAACTACACACGGTAATCAACACTACTACTCACCTACAGGTACCAATTTGAGGTTCCGGTACAAAGATTGAATACAAGAGATGAACTAGGGTTTGAGAGGAGATGGTGTTGTTGAAGATGTTGATGAAGAATGGCCTCCCCAAGATGAGAGGGTTTCTGGTGATGACGACGACTTCGATTTCCACCTTTGGGAGGGAAGTTCCCCCAGCGGAATTGCTCTGCCAGAGGAAAAAAGTGCTCTTGCGCAAGTTCCGCCTCGAGACGATGGCGCTTCATCGCAAAAGTCCTCTCCTCATTTTTTCTAGGTCAAACCTCAATATATACCAGAAGATGGGCTCCGTAGGTGGGCCTGGGTGAGCGCCACCCACCAGGGCACGCCTAGGGTAGATTTTTTCTCTAGTATATTTTATATATTCCATAAAAATTCTCCGTAAAGTTTCAGCTCCATTGGGGATGTGCAAAATAGGTATCTCTGATATGCTTTTTCAGGTCCAAAATTCCAGTTGCCAGTATTCTCCCTCTTTGTGCAAACCTTGCAAATTATGATAGAAAAGGCATTAGAATAACTCCCCAAAACATTATTATGCATAAAAATATTCTAAATAACGGTGGAAAAACATGATGTGAAATGGACGTATCATAGATCATGCATCAAACAATTTCAGACTCATAATACTCAATCCAACACAAAGAACCTCAAAGAGTGCCCCAAGATTTCTATCGGAGAAAGTCGGACGAAAACATGCATCAACCCCTATGCATGATTACCCCAATGTCACCTCAAGAATCCGTGAGTTGAGTGCCAAGACATAGATCAAGTGCTCTCAAATCCATAAAAGTATTCGATCCAGTAATAACAAAATCTCAAAGGGAAAACTCAATTCATCACAACAAGATAGAGAGGGGAAAACATCATATGATCCAACTATATTAACAAAGCCCGTGATACATCAAGATCATGCCATGTCAAGAACACGAGAGAGAGAGGGAGAGATTACACACATAGCTACTGGTAAAAACCCTCGGCCCCAAGGGTGGCCCTCATCATCATGGAGACCATATGGATGATGAAGATGGCCTCCGATGATGATTTTCCCCTCCGGCAGGGTGCCAGACCGGGGTCTAGGTTGGTTTTTCGTGTCTACAGAGGCTTGCGGTGGCGGAACTTCTAATCTAGGGTTATTTCTGCGGGTTTCTGAATATATAGGATATTTTGATGTCGGTTTCACACGAAGATGGGCCACGAGTGGACCACAGGACACCAGGGCGAGCCAGAGGGGGCTAGCGCGCCCTGGTGGGTTGTGCCCATCTCGTGGCTCTTCTGGCCCTCCCACGAAGCTTCTAGTGCCTCTTTTGTTCCAAAAAATCATCAAAAAGTATCGTTGCATTTGGAGAACTTTTATTTCTGCATAGAAAACAACACCATGGTAGTTCTGGTGAAAACAACATCATTCTGGGTTAGTTCCATGCAAATCATAACAAACTATATAAAATTGTTGTAAACTGGCATGAATACTTCATAAATTTTAGATATGTTGGAGATGTATCAACCACCTCCACTCGTCTATGGCTGTGCGATCATACCTAGAAGTCTGTCGCCTTATGTTCCTCATGCACATGGTGATACTATTTGAGGAAGTGCACATGTGCTGTGCTGGTGAACCTGTTTGCGGGATCCATGGATCAAGCTATACGAGGGAGATCGACGGGGAGGAGATGACTCCCGTGACACACTGCCCCGCAGCACTACACTACACACCTAGTGGTATTGATCTTGTGATCCATCCCCATTAGCATGTTCCTGGTTGATATGCATGTAGGAAAATGTTATATTGTATTCGATGCACCTAGCATAGCCCAACATGCGAGCCTGTGCGCAAAGCTGCCTAGTTGTCCCCCAGAAATGTAGAAGGGAGGCCTCCTATTCTGAGCCCAAATCCCCCCAATTATATTTTTGTGGGATCCTCGGGGTGCACTTGGAATTTTTTGTTTGCTCAACCAGTTGGAAGGCTAGTCCGTGCTTGGTCTTGTGGGGAAGTGTTGTTATGGCCAGATCGAAAATTTTCTTGATTTGTCCGAGCTCTGTAGAAGCTAGGGCGGCCTCCACAAGCTCGAATTTGGCGATCCCCGCCTGAAGCGCTCGCTTTGAGGTATCGTGGACGGTGATCGTGTGCCTTGGTCCTAACATCTTGAGCTGGAGATAGGTGTATGAGGGAAACATCACGTAGGCACGCCTGCCGAGGATGGCGTTGTAGCCCATGCAAAATGGTGCAACCTTGAAGCGGATTTTTTTCGATCTAAGGTTTTCTTTATCACAAAATATGACCTCTAGATCCAGTTATCCAAGGGGTTGCACCTATTGTCTTAGCACAAACCCGTGGAAGCCAGTTGGTGAGTGTCTGAGACGAGATTTTGAGATCCCCATCTTGTCCATGAAGACCCGAGGGTGGCGGAAGCGTCTAACGACCGGATCTACCACCAGGAAAAATTTGGTCGGGTAGGGGACGCAAGCTGGGTGGTCGGTGTGATCCAAGGTGACTGTGGAGTCGGACTGCTAGCTCTAGGAATTATGTAGAGGTCGTTGAGGTTGCGTATACCATATGGCGCATAAGCTTCTGGGCCTGTCGTGTGTCGATAACCTAGAAGATCATGTGCACACTCTGGGATCGGGTAGGTTGGTGGGTTGGTAACGATCCAACCACCCGGAGAGCGGCAGGGCTGGGCCTCCCCTCACATGCAAAGGGCAATGGAGGAGCACGGTGGGACATAGTGTCACCGTTTTAGTAGAAGTGGAATCCGAGGCTCCCAAAGTGCATAGAGCCGATGAGGGAAGGTGAGCTTTCGTCATAAAGGAGCCCCCGGACTTCGACGACAAATTTGAAGGAGCCGGAAATGAATGGTTGGCCTGACTTGAAGCCATCGGGCATGATCTGAGATTCGATTAGGGATCGATCTCCCGCCGATGCAACCCCTCCCTAGAAGGCCAACTTGTGGTATGATGAATCAATAGTACCTTTGGTATGTTGGAAATATGCCCTAGAGGCAATAAATAAAGTGTTTATTATTATGTTTCCTTGTTCATGATAATCGTTTATTATCCATGCTATAATTGTATTGAATGGAAACACATTACATGTGTGGGCAAATAGACAAACACTTTGTCCCTAGTATGCCTCTAGTTAACTAGCTCGTTGATCAAAGATGGTCAAGGTTTCCTAGCCATTGGCATGTGATGTCATTTGATAACGAGATCACATCATTAGGAGAATGATGTGATGGACAAGACCCAAACTACAAACGTAGCATAGGATCGTGTCAGTTTATTGCTAATGTTTTCTACATGTCAAGTATATGCTCCTATGACCATGAGATCATGTAACACACAGACACCGGAGGAGTGCCTTGTGTGCATCAAACGTCACAACATAACTGGGTGACTATAAAGGTGCTCTACAGGTATCTCCGAGGGTGTCTATTGAGTTGGTATGGATCAAGACTGGGATTTGTTACTCCGTGTGACGGAGAGGTATCTCAGGGCCCACTCGATAATACAACATCACAATAAGCCTTGCAAGCAATGTGACTAAGTGTTAGTCACGGGATCTTGTATTACGGAACGAGTAAAGAGACTTGCCGGTAACGTGGTTGAACTAGGTATGGAGATACCGACGATCGAATCTCAGGCAAGTAACATACCGAAGAACAAAGGGAACATCATACGAGATTAACTAAATCCTTGACATAGAGGTTCGACCGATAAAGATCTTCGTAGAATATGTAGGAACAAATATGGGCATCCAGGTCCCGCTATTGGTTATCGATCGTAGAGGTGTCTCATTCATGTCTACATAGTTCTCGAACCCGCAGGGTGTGCACACTTAAGGTTTGGTGACGTTTCAGTAGTATAGAGTTATGTATGGTGGTGACCGAAGGTTGTTTGGAGTTCTGGATGAGATCCCGAACGTCACGAGGAGCTCCGGAATGGTCCGGAGGTAAAGATTCATATATAGGAAGTCCTGTTTTGGACACCGGAAAAGTTTCGGGCTAATCGGTAGTGTACCGGGAGACCACTGGGAGGGGTATTTTGACACAAGAGGCTTCATGGGATGTGGGATAGTAAATACCAGCCCTTAGTGGTCTGGTGGATGTCCCACACAAGGCCCATGCGACTAGGGAAGAAAAGCCCAAAGGGAAAAGGTGGAAAAAAGCAAAAAAGGAGGAATCCTAGTCCTACTAGGATTGGAGGAGGAGTCGTCCTCTCCTCCCCACTTCGGCAGAACCAAGGAGGCTTGTCCCTCGCGCCAAGCCTCTCCTCCCTCCCTCTAATATATACTGGAGGTTTTAGGATTTTTGCACTAGATTTTCAGCCACGTGCTACCCGTTCCTCCAGTGCATAGTTTCTCCTCTAGATCGGATTTCTGTAGTGCTTAGGCGAAGCCCTGCCAGAATAGCTCCATCACCATCGCCGGAGCGCCGTCACGCTGCCGGAGAACTCTTCTTCCTCTCCGCTCCTTCTTGCTGGATCAAGAAGGCGGAGATCATCATCAAGCTGTACGTGTGCTGAACGCGGAGGTGCCGTCCGTTCGGTGCTTGATCGGGACGGATCGTGATTGGATCGCGGGCCGCTCTGCAATTTGGATCGCGAAGACGTTTGACTACACCAACCGCATTTCTTAACGCTTCCCGCTTAGTGATCTACAAGGGTACATAGATCCACTCTCCCTCTCGTAGATGCTCATCACCATGGATAGGTCTTGCGTGAACGTAGGAATTTTTTTGTTTCCCATGCAATGTTCCCCAACAGTGGAATCATGAGCTAGGTCTATGTGTAGATGAGATCTCGAGTAGAATACAAAGAGTTTGTGGGCGTTGTTGCTTAGATTACTTCCTCCCTTGGTCATGTTTTGGTTCAGCGGTATTGTGAGATGAAGCGGCCTGGACCAACATTACTCGTACGCTTACGAGAGACCGGTTCCCTCAACCGCAACTTGTTGCATAGATGGCTTGCGAGTGCCAGTTTCTCTCACTTTAGTTGGATCGGATACAACAAAGGCGGTCCCTGAGAATGTTGAAAAGCAACTTAAGTATCACCGTTGTGGTTTTGCGTAGGTGAGAATTGTTCTTGCTAGATACCCGTAGCAGCCACGTAAAATATGCAACAACAATTAGAGGATGTCTAACTTGATTTTGCAGGGTATGTTGTGATGTGATATGGCCAATTACATGATGAGATACATGTGATGTATGAGATGATCATGTGTTGTATAGAATGTCACAACTTGCATGTCGATGAGTACGGCAACCGGCAAGAGCCATAGGGTTGTCTTTAATTATTGTATGACCTACGTGTCAATCATTAAGCGCTATGTTATGCTTTACTTTATCGCTAAACGGTAGCAATAGTAGTAGAAGCATGATGGGCGTGACAACCCCGACGGCGACACGTTGATGGAGATCAGGATGATGGAGATCATGGTATCATGCCGGTGCTTTATAGATGGAGATCAAAAGCACAAGTACATGGCCATATCATGTCAATTATGATTTGCTTGTCATGTTAATCCTTTTATGCACCTTGTTTTCCTTAGGACGACGGTAGCATTATACGGTGATCCCTCACTTAAATTTATGGATGAATTGTGTTCTGCCTGAGTGTGCACCGTTGCGAAAGTTCGTCGTGTCGAGACACCACGTGATGATTGGGTGTGATAGACTCTACGTTCACATACAGCGGGTGCAAGCTAGTGTTGCACATGCAGAACACTCGGGTTAAACTTGACGATCCTAGCATGTACAGACATGGCCTCGGAACACAAGAGACCGAAATGTCAAACATGAGTCATATAGTAGATATGATCAACATAATGATGTTCACCATTGAAACCACCTCAACTCACGTGATGATTGGACTTGAGTTGGTGAATTTGGATCATGTGACACTCAGATGACCTGAGGGATGTCAATTTGAGTGCAAGCTTTATTAATTTGATTAACTTAACTCTTCATCTTGAACAATAGTCTAAGTAACCTTTGCATATTTATGTTGTAGATCAATGGCTCGCGCAGTAGCACCCCTGAATTATAATGCGTTCCTAGAGAAAGCTAAGTTGAAAGATGATGGAAGTAACTTTGTTGACTGGGCCCGTAATATGAGGATTGTCCTCATGGCTTCCCAGAAATCATATGTCCTTGATGCACCGCTTGGGGACCAACCAGAAGACATGACCTCCGAAGACGTTAAGAACGCTTGGGAGGCACGTTCTGGAGATTACTCAGTAGTTCAGTGTGCAATATTGTATGGCTTAGAACCAGGACTTCAAAGACGTTTTGAACGTCATGGAGCATATGAGATGTTCCAGGAGTTGAAGTTTATCTTTCAGAAGAATGCCCGAATCGAGAGGTATGAGACCTCCGATAAGTTCTATGCTTGCAAGATGGAGGAGAACGGGTCTATCAGTGAACATATACTCAGAATGTCAGGGTATTCAACTCGTCTAGCGGAGTTGGGAATTGCCCTTCCACCAGAGGCGATCACTGACAGAGTTCTTCAATCACTGCCACCTAGTTACAAGAGCTTTGTGATGAACTATAACATGCATGGGATGAACAAGTCAGTTGTCGAGCTGTTTGCGATGCTAAAAGTCTCTGAGTCTGAAATCCAGAAAGAACATCAAGTGTTGATGGTCAATAAAACCACTAGTTTCAAGAATAATGGCAAGGGCAAGGGCAAGAAGGGTAAAACCAAGAAGGATGGCAAAGCAGTAGATACTCCCGTAAAGAAGCCCAAGCATGGACCTAAGCCAGAAACTGAGTGCTTTCATTGCAAGGGAACTGGTCACTAGAAGCGGAACTGCCCCAAGTACCTGGCTGACAAGAAGACGGCCAACGACAAACAAGGTATATCTGATATACATGTTATTGATGTGTACCTTACTAGCTCTCGTTGTAGTGCCTGGGTATTTGATACCGGTTCGGTTGCTCACATTTGCAACTCAAAACAGGAACAATTGAATTGACGAAGGCTGGCAAAGGATGGTGTGACGATGCGCGTGGGAAATGGTTCCAAGGTTGATGTGATCGCCGTCGGCACGCTCTCTCTTCGATTACCATCGGGATTAGTGAAGAACCTGAATAATTGTTATTTAGTGCATGCGTTAAGTATGAACATTATATCTGGATCTTGTTTATTGCAAGACGGTTACTCATTTAAATCAGAGAATAAATATTGTTCTATTTATATGAGTAATATCTTTTATGGTCATGCACCCAATGTGAGGGGTTTATTCATATTGAATCTTGATAGTGATGACACACATGTTCATAACATTGATGCCAAAAGATGTAGAGTTGATAATGATAGTACCACTTTCTTGTGGCACTGCTATTTAGGTCATATTGGTGTAAAACGCATGAGGAAGCTCCATGCTGATGGACTTTTGGAGTCACTTGATTTTGAATCACTTGACACATGTGAACCATGCCTCATGGGCAAGATGACTAAAACGCCATTCTATGGAACACTGGAACGGGCGAGTGACTTGTTGGAAATCATACATACTGATGTGTGCAGTCCAATGAATGTTACAACGCGTGGTGGATATCGTTATTTTCTCACCTTCACTGATGACTTAAGTAGATATGGGTATATTTACTTAATGAAACACAAGTCTGAAATGTTTGAAAAGTTCAAGCAATTTCAGAGTGAAGTTGAGAATCATCGTAACAAGAAGATAAATTTCCTGCGATCTGATCGAGGAGGTGAATATCTGAGTTATGAGTTTGGCACTCACTTAAGATAGTGTGGAATTGTTTCACAGTTGACACCGCCTGGAACACCACAGCGTAATGGTGTGTCCGAACGTCGTAATCGAACCTTATTAGATATGGTGTGTTCTATGATGTCTCTTGCTGATTTGCCACTATCATTTTGGGGTTATGCATTAGAGACAGCTGCATTCACTTTAAATAGGGCACCATCGAAATCCGTTGAGACGATGCCATATGAACTATGTTTTGTCAAGAGGCCAAAATTGTCGTTTCTTAAAGTTTGGGGATGTGATGCTTATGTCAAAAAGCTTCGGCCTGAAAAGCTGGAACCCAAAGCGGAGAAATGCGTCTTCATAGGATACCCGAAGGAGACAGTCGGGTATACCTTCTATCTCAGATCCGAAGGCAAAGTGTTAGTCACTAAGAATGGAACATTTCTTGAGAAAGAGTTTCTCTCGAAAGAACTGAGTGGGAGGAAAATAGAACTTGATGAGGTTATTGAACCTTTACTTCAACCAGAAAGTAGCGCATCGCAGAAAGATGTTTCTGTAAAACCTACGATGGTAGAAGAGGAAGTTAATGATGATGATCATGAAGCTTCGGATCAAGCTACTATTGAACTTCGTAGGTCGACAAGGGCGCGTACTACTCCTAAGTGGTACGACAACCCTGTCTTGGAGGTCATGTTGTTGGACAACAATGAACCTACAAGCTATGGAGGAGTAGTGATGGGCCCGGATTCGAAGAAATGGTTAGAGGCCATGAAATCCGAGATGGGATCCATGTATGAAAACAAAGTATGGACTTTGGAAGTATTACCTAAAGGGCGAAAGGCCATTAAGAAAAAATGTATCTTTAAGAAGAAGACAGATGCGGACGGTAATGCCACCGTCTATAAAGCTCGACTTGTGGCAAAGGTTTTTTCACTAGTTCAAGGAGTTGACTACGATGAGACATTCTCACCCATAGCGATGCTTAAGTCTGTCAGAATCATGTTCGCAATAGCTGCTTATTTCTATTATGAAATTTGGCAGATGGATGCCAAAACGGCGTTCCTCAACGGTTTCCTTGAGGGAGATTTGTATATGATGCAACCAGAAGGTTTTGTCGATCAAGAGAATGCTGACAAAGTTTGCAAACTCTAGTGATCGATTTATGGGCTGGTGCAAGCATCTCGGAGTTGCAATAAGCGCTTTGATGAGGTGATCAAAGGGTTTGAGTTTATACAAGTTTATGGAGAAGCTTGTATTTACAAGAAAGTGAGTGGGAGCTCTATAGCGTTTCTAATATTATATGTGGATGACATATTGCCGATTGGAAACAATATAGAAATGTTGGAAAGCGTGAAGGAATATTTGAACAAGAGTTTCTCAATGAAGGACCTAGGAGAAGCTTCTTTCATATTAGGCATTAAGATCTATAGAGATAGATCGAGACGCTTAATAGCACTTTCACAGAGCACATACCTTGATAATGTTTTGAAGAAGTTCAAAATGGATCAGTCCAAGAAGGGGTTCTTGCCTGTGTTACAAGGTGTGAAGTTGAGTAAGACTCAATGCCCAGTGACTGCAGAAGATAGAGAAGAGATGAGTGTCATCTCCTATGCTTCAGCCATAGGCTCTATCATGTATGCAATGCTGTGCACAAGACCGGATGTCAGCCTTGGCATAAGTATGGCTGGAAGGTTTCAAAGTGATCCTGGGATGGAACACTAGGCAGCGGTCAAGAATATCCCGAAGTACCTGAAAAGGACTAAGGAAATGTTTCTCGTTTATGGAGGTGATGAAGAGCTCGTCGTAAAGGGTTACGTCGATGCAAGCTTTGACACTGATCCGGATGACTCTAAGTGACAAACCGGATACGTATTTATTCTCAACGAGGGAGCAGTAAGCTGGTGGAGTTCGAAGCAAAGCGTGGTAGCCGATTCTACATGCGAAGCGGAGTACATCGCAGCCTCGGAGGCAGCGAAGGAAGGTGTCTGGATGAAGCAGTTCATGACAGATCTTGGAGTAGTGCCTAGTGCACCGAATCCAATGAACCTGTTCTGTGACAACACTGGTGCCGTTGCTCTGGCCAAGGAACCAAGGTTTCACAAGAGGACCAGACACATAAACCGACGCTTCAACTCCATTCGCGATTACATCGAGGATAAGGACATAAATATTTGCAAAGTGCACACAGATCTGAATGTTGCAGACCCGTTGACTAAATCTCTTCCAAGGGCTAAACATGATCAACACCAGAACTGCTTGGGTGTTCGATTCATTACAATGTAAATCACATAGTGATGTGAACTAGATTATTGACTCTACTTCAAGTGGGAGACTATTGGAAATATGCCCTAGAGGCAATAAATAAAGTGTTTATTATTATATTTCCTTGTTCATGATAATTGTTTATTATCCATGCAATAATTGTATTGATTGTCCCTAGTATGCCTCTAGTGAACTAGCTCGTTGATCAAATATGGTCAAGGTTTCCTAGCCACTGGCATGTGATGTCATTTGATAACGGTATCACATCATTAGGAGAATGATGTGATGGACAAGACCCAAACTACAAACGTAGCATATGATCGTGTCAGTTTATTGCTACCGTTTTCTCCATGTCAAGTATATGTTCCTATGACCATGAGATCAGGTAACTCATAGACACAGGAGGAGTGCCTTGTGTGTATCAAACATCGCAACGTAACTGGGTGACTATAAAGGTGCTCTACATGTATCTCCGAGGGTGTTTGTTGAGTTGGCATGGATCAAGACTGGGATTTGTTAATGCATGTGACGGAGAGGTATCTCAGGGCCCACTCGGTAATACAACATCACAATAAGCCTTGCAAGCAATGTGACTAAGTGTTAGTCACGGGATCTTTATTACAGAACGAGTAAAGAGACTTGCCGGTAACGAGGTTGAACTAGGTATGGAGATACCGACGATCGAATCTCGGGCAAGTAACATACCGAAGAACAAAGGGAACATCATACGGGATTAATTGAATCCTTGACACAGAGGTTCGACCGATAAAGATCTTCGTAGAATATGTAGGAACCAATATGGGCATCCAGGTCCCGCTATTGGTTATTGACTGTAGAGGTGTCTCGGTCATGTCTACATAGTTCTCGAACCCGTAGGGTTTATGCACTTAAGGTTTGGTGACGTTTTGGTAGTATAGAGTTATGTATGGTTGTGACCGAAGGTTGTTCGGAGTCCCAGATGATATCTCGGACGTCACAAGGAGCTCTGGAATGGTCCGGAGGTAAATATTCATATATAGGAAGTCCTGTTTTGGTCGCCAGAAATGTTTCGGGCTAATCGGTAGTGTACCGGGAGTGCCGTGTTGGAAATATGCCCTAGAGGCAATAATAAATTAGTTATTATTATATTTCCTTGCTCATGATAATCGTTTATTATCCATGCTATAATTGTATTGATCGGAGACTTAGATGCATGTGTGGATACATAGACAAAACCATGTCCCTAGTATGCCTCTAATAGACTAGCTCGTTGATCAAAGATGGTCAAGGTTTCCTAGCCATTGACATGTGATGTCATTTCATAACGGGATCACATCATTAGGAGAATGATGTGATGGACAAGACCCAAACTACAAACGTAGCATATGATCGTGTCAGTTTGTTGCTACTGTTTTCTGCATGTCAAAGTATGTGTTCCTATGACCATGAGATCATGCAGCTCACTGACATCGGAGGAGTACCTTGTGTGTATCAAACGTCGCAACGTAACTGGGTGACTATAAAGGTGCTCTACAGGTATCTCCGAGGGTGTCTGTTGAGTTGGCATGGATCAAGACTGAGATTTGTTACTCTGTGTGACAGAGAGCTATCTCAGGGCCCACTTGGTAATACAACATCACAATAAGCCTTGCAAGCAATGTGACTAAGTGTTAGTCATGGGATCTTGTATTATGGAACGAGTAAAGAGACTTGCCGGTAACGAGGTTGAACTAGGTATGGAGATACCGACGATCGAATCTCGGGCAAGTAACATACCGAAGAGCAAAGGGAACATCATACGGGATTAACTGAATCCTTGACACAGAGGTTCAACCGATAAAGATCTTCATAGAATATGTAGGAACAAATGTGCACATCCAGGTCCCGCCATTGGTTATTAACGATAGAGGTGTCTCCGTCATGTCTACATAGTTCTCGAACCCGCAGGGTCTCCACACTTAAGGTTTGGTGACGTTTCGATAGTATAGAGTTATGTATGGTGGTGACCGAAGGTTGTTCGGTGTCCCGGATGAGATCCCAGACGTCACGACGAGCTCCGGAATGGTCCGGAGGTAAAGATTCATATATAGGAAGTCCTATTTTGGTCGCCGGAAAAGTTTCGGGCTCATCGGTAGTGTACCGGGAGTGCCGGTAGTGTACCGGGAGACCTCCGAGAGGGGTATTTCGACCCAAGAGGCTTCATGGGCTGTGGGAGAGTATTAACCAGCCCTTAGTGGGCTGGTGAAATAGCCACAACAGGCCCATGCGGCTGGGGGAAGAGTCCCAATGGAAAAAAGAGTGGAAAAAAGGCAAAAAGGGAGAGTCCTACTCCTACTAGGAGTGGAGGAGGAGTAGGAGTCCTCCCCCTTGGCTTCGGCCGACTCCAAGAGGGGCTCAGCCCTGCGCCAGCCCTCCTCCTCCTCTCCTCCTATATATACTAGTGGAAGAGAAGGGTTTTGCACAGATTTTACGGCCACGTGCTACCCGTTTCACCGGTGCTCCTCTAGATCGGATTTCCGCACTGCTTAGGTGAAGCCCTGCCGGAATTGCTCCACCACCATCAGCGAAACACCGTCACGCTGCTGGTGAAATCTTCTCCCTCTCCACTTACTCTTGCTGGATCAAGACGGTGGAGATCGTCATCAAGCTACACGTGTGCTGAACACGGAGGTGCCGTCCGTTCGGCGCTAGATCGGACGAATCGTGATGAGATCGTGGGACGGATCGTGATGAGTTCGCGGGACGGATCGTGATTGGATCGCGGGATGGATCGTGATGTGATCCTGGGACGCTCGGCGATTTGGATCGCGAAGATGTTCGACTACACCAACCGTGTTTCTTAACGCTTCCCGCTTAGCGATCTACAAGGATATGTAGATCCAATCTCCCTCTCGTAGATGCTCATCACCATGGATAGATCTTGCGTGTGCCTAGGAAATTTTTTGTTTCCCATGAAACGTTCCCCAACAGTGGTATCAGATCTAGGTCTATGTTTAGATGAGATCTCGAGTAGAAAACAAAAGGTTTGTGGGCGTTGATGCTTAGATTGCTTCCTCCCTTGGTCGGATTTTGGTTCAGCGGTATTGTGAGATGAAGCGGCCCGGACCAACATTACTCGTACGCTTACGAGAGACCGGTTCCCTCGACGCAACTTGTTGCCTAGATGGCTTATGGGTGGCAGTTTCTCTCACTTTAGTTGGATCGGATTCGACAAAGGCGGTCCTTGAGAAGGTTGAAAAGCAACTAGTGTGTCACCGTTGTGGTTTTTGCGTAGATGAGAATTGTTCTAGCTAGATACCCGTAGCAGCCACGTAAAACATGCAACAACAATTAGAGGATGTCTAACTTGTTTTTGCAGGGTATGTTGTGATGTGATATGGCCAATTACATGATGTGATATATGTGATGTATGAGATGATCATGTGATGTATAGATTTTCACGACTTGCATGTCGATGAGTACGGCAACCAGCAGGAGCCATAGGGTTGTCTTTAATTATTGTATGACCTGCGTGTCAATCATTAAGCACTATGTACTGCTTTACTTTATCGCGAAACGGTAGCAATAGTAGTAGAAGCATGCAGGGCGTGACAACCCCGATGGCGACACGTTGATGGAGATCAAGATGATGGAGATCATGGTGTCGTGCCGGTGACGATGGAGATCATGCCGGTGCTTTCAAGATGGAGATCTAAAGCACAAGTTCATGGCCATATCATGTCACTTATGAATTGCATGCGATGTTAATGTTTTATGCACCTTGTTTTGCTTAGTACGACGGTAGCATTATAAGGTGGTCCCTCACTTTAATTTCAAGATAAATTGTGTTCCCCCCGAGTGTGCACCGTTGCAAAAGTTCGTCGTGTCGAGACACCACGTGATGATCGGGTGTGATAGACTCTACATTCACACACAACGGGTGCAAGCCAGTGTTGCACATGCAGAACACTCGGATTAAACTTGACGAGCCTAGCATGTACAGACATGGCCTCGGAACACAAGAGACCGAAAGGTCGAACATGAGTCATATAGTAGATATGATCAACATGATGATGTTCACCATTGAAACCACCTCAACTCACATGATGATCGGACTTGAGTTGATGAATTTGGATCATGTATCACTCGAATGACTGGAGGGATGTCAATTTGAGTGGGAGTTCTTAAGTAATATGATTAATTGAACTCATTATCATGAACATAGTCAGTAGTGTCTTTGCAAACTTTGTTGTAGATTACTAGCTCACGATGTAGCTCCCTTGTATTTTTATATGTTCCTAGAGAAATAGAGTTGAAAGATGATTGTAGCAATATTGCGGACTGGCTCCGTGATCTGAGGATTGTCCTCGTTGCTGCACAGAAGTCTTATGTCCTTAATGCACCGCTCGGTGCGCCAACCCCTCTAGCGTCGTCTCTAGATGTTGTGAACATTTGACAGGCACATTCTGATGACTACTTGATAGTTTAGTGCGTCATGCATTACGGCTTAGATTTGAGGCTCCGAAACGTTTTGAACGTCACAAAACATATGAGATGTTCTAAGAGCTGAAATTAGGATCTCAGGCTCATGCCCGTGTTGCGAGATATGAGATCTCCAACAAGATTTTTTGCCTCTAATATGAAAGAGAATAGCTCAATCGTTGAGCATGTGCTCAGATTGTCTGAGTGCTACAATCGCTTGAATCGAGTGGGAGTTGATCTTCCAGATAAGATAGTGATTGATATAGTTCTCCAAGTCACTGTCACTAAAGCTACTAGAACTTGGTGATAAACTATAAAATGCCAGGGATAGAAATAATGATCCCTGAGCTATTCGCGATGTTTGACACCGCGAAGGTAGAAATCGAGAAGGAGTGTCAAAGTGTTGATGGTTAGTTAAAACCACTAGTTTCGAGAAGGGCAAGAGCAAGGAGGGAAACTTCATGGATAGCAAGTCAGTTGCTGCTCTAGTGAAGCAACCCAAAGTTGAACTCAAACCCGAGACTAAGTGTTTCGATTATGAGGAGAGCGGTCGCTGAAGCGGAACAACCCTAGATACTTCGTAGATAAGAAGGCTGGCAAACGTCAACAGAAGTATATTTGATATACGTGTTATTGATGTGTACCTTGCTAGTACTCCCAGTAGCACCTGGGTATTGGATACCGGTTCGGTTGCTAAATGTTAGTAACTCGAAATAAAAGCTACGAAATAAACGGAGAACTAGCTAAGTGTGAGGTGATGATGTGTGTTGGAAATGTTTCCAAGGTTGATATGATCAACATCGGACGCTCTACCTACCTTCGAGATTGGTGACGAACCTAAAATAAATGTTATTTGGTGTTTTTTTTTGCATTGAGCATGAACGTGATTAGATCATGTTCATTGCAACACGGTTATTCATTTAAGTTAGAGAATAATGGTTATTCTATTTACATGAATAATACCTTCAATGGTCATGCCCCCAGTAAGAATGGTTTGTTGAAACTTGATCGTAGTAATACACATGTTCATAACATTGATGCCCAAAGGATACAAAGTTGATAATAATAGTACCACATACTTGTGGCACTGCCGCTAAATGTCATATTGGTATAAAACGCATGAAGAAACTCCAT
Organism: Hordeum marinum; assembly: GCA_022496015.1. Lineage (NCBI taxonomy): Eukaryota > Viridiplantae > Streptophyta > Magnoliopsida > Poales > Poaceae > Hordeum > Hordeum marinum. The sequence continues at coordinate 469,987,761 of CM039676.1, forward strand.
GCTGATGGATCTTTGGACTCATTCGATTTTGAATCGGTTGAGACATGCGAACCATGCCTCTTGGTCAAGATGACTAAGGACCCCATTTTCTGTTTTGATGAAGCAGGCAAGTGATTTATTGGAAATGATACATGTTGATGTATGCAATCCAATGAGTCTTGTAGCGTGTGGTGGATATCTTTATTTTCTTACCTTCACTGATGATTTGAGTAGATATAGTGTATATTTACTTAATGACACACAAGTCTGAATTGTTTGAAAGGTTCAAGCAAATTCAGAGTGAAGTTTAAGATCATCGTGACAAGAAGATAAATATGTTTGTGATATGATCGTGGAGGTGAATATCTAAGTTACGAGTTTGGCATACAACTTTAGACAATGTGAAAATTGTTTCACAACTCACGCCACCTGGAACACCATAGTGTGATGGTGTGTCCGAACGTCATAGTCGTGCTCTATTGGATATAGTGCGTGCTATGATGTCTATTATCGTTTTGTTACTATAATTTTGGGGTTATGCATTAGAGACAACAACATTCACTTTAAATAGGGCACCATGTAAATCCGTTGAGATGACACCGTGTGAACTATGGTTTGATAGAAACCTAAGCTGTCATTTCTTAATGTTTGGGGCTGCGACGCTTGTGTGGAAAATGTTTTCGCCTAATGAGCTCGAACCCAAAGCGGACAAATGCATCTTCATAGAATACCCTAAGAACAGTTGGGTGAACCTTCTATCTCAGATCCAAGCATAAAATGTTTGTTGCTAAAACTGGGTCCTTTCTCGAGAAAGGGTTTCTCTTGAAAGAATTGAGTGGGAGGAGGATAGAACTTGATGAGGTTATTTGAACCTCTGCTTCAACCAGAAAGTAGCGCAGCGCAGAAAGATGTTTCTGTGAAGCCTACGTCAGTTGAAGAGGAAGTTAATGATGATGATCATGAAGCTTCGGATCAAGTTACTATCGACCTACAAGGAAAATAGAACTTGATGAGGTTGTTGAACCTTTACTTCAACCAGAAAGTGGCACAGCACAGAAAGATGTTTCTGTGAAGCCTACGTCAGTTGAAGAGGAAGTTAATGATGATGATCATGAAGCTTCGGATCAAGTTACTATCGAACTTCGTAGGTCGACAATGATGTGTACTGCTACTGAGTGGTACGACAACCCTGTCTTGAAGGTCATGTTGTTGGACAACGATGAACCTACGAACTATGGAGAAGCGATGATGGGCCCGGAAACCAACAAATGGTTAGAGGCCATGAAATCCGAGAAAGGATCCATGTATGAAAACCAAGTATAGACTTTGGTGGACTTGCTCGTTGGACGGTTGGTCGTTAAAGTACAAATGGATCTTTAAAATGAAGACAGACGTTGATGGTAAATGTTACCATTTGTAAAGCTCGACTTGTTGCAAAGTAGTTTACGACAAGTCCAAAGAGTTGACTGCGATGAGACTTTCTCACTCGTAGCGATGCTAAAGTCTGTTGGAATTATGTTAGCAGTTGCTGCATTTTTCAATTATGAAATATGGCAGATGGATGCCAAAACATCGTTTCCTTCCTTAAGGAAAGGTTGTATGAGATACAACCGGAAGGTTTTGTCAGTCCTAAGGATGCTAAAAGATGTGCAAGTTTCAGTGATTCTTCTATGAACTGAAGCATGCATCTCGGAGTTGGAATATACACTTTGATGAGGTGATCAAAGTTTTTGAGTCTATACAAAGTTTACGAGAAACTTGTATTTGCAATAAAGTGAGTGGGAGCACTATAGAGTTTCTGATAAGTATATGTGAAAGACATATTGCTATTCGGAAATGATGTAGAATTTCTGGAGAGCATAAACGGTTGTTTGAAAAGAGTTTTTCAAAGGAAGACCTGGATAAAGCTACCTAATTGTTGAGCATCAAGATCTATAAAGATAGATCAAGATGTTTGATAAGACTTTCAATGAGTACATACCTTGACAAGATTTTGAAAGAGTTCAAAATGGATTAGTTAGAGAGAAGTGTTCTCGCCTGCTTTGTAAGGTGTGAAGTTGAGTAAGACTCAAAGCTCGACCACGGTAGAAGAAAGAGAAAGTACGAATGTCGTCCCCTATGCCTTAGCCATAGGCTCTGTATAGTATGCCATGCTGTGTACCGCACCTGTGTGTGCCTTGCCATGAGTCCATCAAGGGGTACAAGAGTGATCCAGGAGTGGATCACTGGACAGCGGTCAAGATTATCCTTAGTAACTAAAACTAAGGAGATGTTTCTCGATTATGGAGGTGATAAAGAGTTTGTCGTAAAGAGTCACGTCAATGCAAGCTTTAAACACCAATCCGGATGACTCGTAGTAGCAATCTGGATACGTATAGTGGAGCAGCCATTTGGAATAGTACCAAGTGGAGTGTGGTAGCAGTGTTTGCGGTTTGACATAGAAATTTGCAAAGTACACATGGATCTGAATGTCGCAGACCCGTTGACTATAAGACCTCTCTCACATGCAAAGCATGATCAAGCCCCAGAACTCATTGGGTGTTAGATTCATAACAATGCGAATCACATGGTGATGTGAACTAAATTATTGACTCTAGTGCAAGTGGGATACTGTGGGAAATATGCCCTAGAGGCAATAATAAATTAGTTATTATCATATTTCCTTGTTGATTATAATCGTTTATTATCCATGCTATAATTGTATTGATCGGAGACTTAGATGCATGTGTGGATACATAGACAAAACCATGTCCCTAGTATGCCTCTAATAGACTAGCTCGTTGATCAAAGATGTTCAAGGTTTCCTAGCCATTGACATGTGATGTCATTTGATAACGGGATCACATCATTAGGAGAATGATGTGATGGACAAGACCCAAACTACAAACATAGCATACGATCGTGTCAGTTTATTGCTAATGTTTTCTACATGTCAAGTATATGTTCCTATGACCATGAGATCATGTAACACACAGACACCGGAGGAGTGTCTTGTGTGCATCAAACGTCACAACGTAACTAGGTGACTATAAAGGTGCTCTACAGGTATCTCCGAGGGTGTCTATTGAGTTGGTATGGATCAAGACTGGGATTTGTTACTCCGTGTGATGGAGAGGTATCTCAGGGCCCACTCGATAATACAACATCACAATAAACCTTGCAAGCAATGTGACTAAGTGTTAGTCACGGGATCTTGTATTACGGAACGAGTAAAGAGACTTGCCGGTAATGTGGTTGAACTAGGTATGGAGATACCGACGATCGAATCTCGAGCAAGTAACATACCGAAGAACAAAGGGAACATCATACGAGATTAACTGAATCCTTGACATAGAGGTTGGGCCGATAAAGATCTTCGTAGAATATGTAGGAACCAATATGGGCATCTAGGTCCCGCTATTGGTTATCAATCGTAGAGGTGTCTCAGTCATGTCTACATAGTTCTCGAACCCGCAGGGTCAGCACACTTAAGGTTTGGTGACGTTTCGGTAGTATAGAGTTATGTATGGTGGTGACCGAAGGTTGTTTGGAGTTCTGGATGAGATCCCGAACGTCACAGGGAGCTCCGGAATGGTCTGGAGGTAAAGATTCATATATAGGAAGTCCTGTTTTGATCACCGGAAAAGTTTCGGGCTAATCGGTAGTGTACCTGGAGAGTCGGTAGTGTACCGGGAGACCACCGGGAGGGGTATTTCGACACAAGAGGCTTCATGGGCTGTGGGACAGTAAATACCAGCCCTTAGTGGTCTGGTGGATGTCCCACACAAGGCCCATGCGGCTAGGGAAGAAAATCCCAAAGGGAAAAGGTGGAAAAAAGCAAAAAAGGAGGAATCCTAGTCCTACTAGGATTGGAGGAGGAGTCGTCCTCTCCTCCCCACTTCGGCAGAACCAAGGAGGCTTGGCCCTTGCGCCAAGGCCTCTCCTCCCTCCCTCTTATATATACTGGAGGTTTTAGGATTTTTGCACTAGATTTTCAGCCACGTGCTACCCGTTCCTCCAGTGCATAGTTTCTCCTCTAGATCGGATTTCTGCAGTGCTTAGGCGAAGCCCTGCCAGAATAGCTCCATCACCATTGCCGGAGCGCCGTCACGCTGCCGGAGAACTCTTCTTCCTCTCCGCTCCCTCTTGCTGGATCAAGAAGGCGGAGATCGTCATCAAGCTGTACGTGTGCTGAACGCGGAGGTGCCGTCCGTTCGGTGCTTGATCGGGACGGATCGTGATTGGATCGTGGGCCGGTCTGCGATTTGGATCGCGAAGACGTTCGACTACACCAACCGCGTTTCTTTACGCTTCCTTCTTAGTGATCTACAAGGGTACGTAGATCCACTCTCCCTCTCGTAGATGCTCATCACCATGGATAGGTCTTGCGTGAACGTAGGAAATTTTTTGTTTCCCATGCAACGTTCCCCAACAGTGGCATCATGAGCTAGGTCTATGTGTAGATGAGATCTCGAGTAGGATTCAAAGAGTTTGTGGGCGTTTATGCTTAGATTACTTCCTCCCTTGGTCATGTTTTTGTTCAGTGGTATTGTGAGATGAAGCGGCCCGGACCAACATTACTCGTACGCTTACGAGAGACCGGTTCCCTCAACCGCAACTTGTTGCATAGATGGCTTGCAGGTGCCAGTTTCTCTCACTTTAGTTGGATCGGATATGACAAAGGCGGTCCTTGAGAAGGTTGAAAAGAAACTTAAGTATCACCGTTGTGGTTTTGCATAGGTGAGAATTGTTCTTGCTAGATACCCGTAGCAGCCACGTAAAAGATGCAACAACAATTAGAGGATGTCTAACTTGTTTTTGCAGGGTATGTTGTGATGTGATATGGCCAATTACATGATGAGATATATGTGATGTATGAGATGATCATGTGTTGTATAGAATGTCACAACTTGCATGTCGATGAGTACGGCAACCAGCAAGAGCCATAGGGTTGTATTTAATTATTGTATGACCTGCGTGTCAATCATTAAGCGCTATGTAATGCTTTACTTTATCGCTAAATGGTAGCAATAGTAGTAGAAGCATGATGGGCGCGACAACCCCGACGGCGACACGTTGATGGAGATCAAGATGATGGAGATCATGGTGTCACGCCGGTGACGATGGAGATCATGCCGGTGCTTTATAGATGGAGATCAAAAGCACAAGTACAAGGCCATATCATGTCAATTATGATTTTCATGTGATGTTAATCCTTATATGCACCTTGTTTTGCTTAGGACGACAGTAGCATTATACGGTGACCCCTCACTTAAATTTATGGATGAATTGTGTTCTCCCTGAGTGTGCACCATTGCGAAAGTTCGTCGTGTCGAGACACCACGTGATGATTGGGTGTGATAGACTCTACGTTCACATACAACGGGTGCAAGCTAGTGTTGCATGTGCAGAACACTCGGGTTAAACTTGACGATCCTAGCATGTACAGACATGGCCTCGGAACACAAGAGACTGAAAGGTCGAACATGAGTCATATAGTAGATATGATCAACATAATGATGTTCACCATTCAAACCACCTCAACTCACGTGATGATCGGACTTGAGTTGGTGAATTTGGATCATGTGACACTCAAATGACCTGAGGGATGTCAATTTGAGTGCGAGCTTTAGTAATTTGATTAACTAAACTCTTTATCTTGAACAATAGTCTAAGTAACCTTTGCATATTTATCGTGTTAGTTTGTTGCTACTGTTTTCTGCATGTCAAAGTATGTCTTCCTATGACCATGAGATCATGCAGCTCACTGACATCGGAGGAGTACCTTGTGTGTATCAAACTTCGCAACGTAACTGGGTGACTATAAAGGTGCTCTACAGGTATCTCCGAGGGTGTCTGTTGAGTTGGCATGGATCGAGACTGGGATTTGTTACTCCGTTGATGGAGAGGTATCTCAGGGCTCACTCGGTAATACAACATCACAATAAGCCTTGCAAACAATGTGACTAAGTGTTAATCACGGGATCTTGTATTACGGAACGAGTAAAGAGACTTGCCGGTAACGAGGTTGAACTAGGTATGGAGATACCGACGATTGAATCTCGGGCAAGTAACATACCGAAGAGCAAAGGGAACATCATACGGGATTAACTGAATCCTTGACATAGAGGTTCGACCGATAAAGATCTTCGTAGAATATGTAGGAACCAATGTGGTCATCCAGGTCCCGCCATTGTCTATTGACCGTAGAGGTGTCTCGGTCATGTCTACATAGTTCTCGAACCCGTAGGGTCTGCACACTTAAGGTTTGATGACATTTTGGTAGTATAGAGTTATGTATGGTGGTGACCGAAGGTTGTTCGGAGTCCCGGATGAGATCCCAGACGTCACGAGGAGCTCCAGAATGGTCCGGAGGTAAATATTCATATATAGTAAGTCCTATTTTGGTCACCGGAAAAGTTTCGGGCTCATCGATAGTGTACCGGGAGACCTCCGGGAGGGGTATTTCGACCCAAGAGGCTTCGTGGGCTGTGGGAGAGTATTAACCAGCCCTTAGTGGTCTGGTGAAATAGCCACAACAGGCCCATGCGGCTGGGGGAAGAGTCCCAAAGGAAAAAGAGTGGAAAAAGGCAAAAAGGGAGAGTCCTACTCCTACTAGGAGTGGAGGAGGAGTAGGACTCCTCCCCCTTGGCTTCGGCTGACTCCAAGAGGGGCTCAGCCCTACGCCAGCCCTCCTCCTCCTCTCCACCTATATATACTAGTCGAATAGAAGGGTTTTGCACAGATTTTACGGCCACGTGCTACCCGTTCCACCGGTGCTCCTCTAGATCGGATTTCCATAATGCTTAGGCGTAGCCCTGCCTGAATTGCTCCACCACCATCACCGGAGCACCGTCACGCTGCTGGTGAACTCTTCTCCCTCTCCACTTCCTCTTGCTGGATCAAAACGGTGGAGATCTTCATCAAGCTGCATGTGTGCAGAACGCGGAGGTGCCGTACGTTCGGCGCTAGATCGGACGGATCGTGATGAGATCGCGGGACGGATCGTGACGAGTTCGTGGGACAGATCGTGATTGGATTGCGGGACGGATCGTGATGTGATCGCGGGACGCTCGGCGATTTGGATCGCGAAGATGTTCGACTACATCAACCGCGTTTCTTAACGCTTCCCGCTTAGCGATCTACAAGGGTATGTAGATCCACTCTCCCTCTCGTAGATGCTCATCACCATGGATAGATCTTGCGTGTGCGTAGGAAATTTTTTGTTTCCCATGCAACGTTCCCCAATATGCCGGTAGTGTACAGGGAGACCACCGGGAGGGGTATTTCGACCCAAGAGGCTTCATGGGATGTGGGAGAATAAATACCAGCCCTTAGTGGGCTGGTGGAAGTCCCCCACAAGGCCCATGCGGCTAGGGAATAAAATCCCAGAGGGAAAAGGTGGAAAAAGGCAAAAAAAGGAGGAATCCTAGTCCTACTAGGATTGGAGGAGGAGTCCTCCTCTCCTCCCCACTTCGGCCGAACCAAGGAGGCTTGGCCCTTGCGCCAAGGCCTCTCCTCCCTCCCTCTTACATATACTTGAGGTTTTAGGGGTTTTTCACTAGATTTTCAGCCACGTGCTACCCGTTCCTCTAGTGCATAGTTTCTCCTCTAGATCAGATTTCTGCAGTGCTTAGGCCAAGCCCTGCCGGAATAGCTCCACCACCATCGCCGTAGCACCGTCACGCTGCCGGAGAACTCTTCTTCCTCTCCGCTCCCTCTTGCTGGATCAAGAAGGCGGAGATCGTCATCAAGCTGTACGTGTGCTGAACGCGGAGGTGCCGTCCGTTCAATGCTTGATCGGGACAGATCGTGATTGGATCGCGGGATGCTCGGCGATTTGGATCGCGAAGACGTTCGACTACACCAACCGCGTTTCTTAATGCTTCCCGCTTAGCGATCTACAAGGGTATGTAGATCCACTATCCCTCCCATAGATGCTCATCACCATGGATAGGTCTTGCGTGAACGTAGGAATTTTTTTGTTTCCCATGCAACGTTCCCCAACATGGTAGGGTGGAGAGCATTGTCAGAAGTGCCAGAAGGGAGTTCACACAACGAGGTTACCCAAGTTTGGGGCCTCATGGTAAGGTAACACCCTCCATTTCCGCTTTGCTTTGTATTGATGGTGGAGCACCTTTTGTGAGCGGGTTACAAAGATGATGATGAGTCTATGGAATAGATGGAAATGGTTATCCCTAGCCTAGACTCATATAAGGACGAGGGCTAGGGTTTAGATGGTGCCCAACTGACCTCACGCTGAGGATTGATTTGCTTGTAGTCCAAGATGGCCTGCTTGCTCCATGTCGGACCCCTGGACTACTCTTCTGGAGTCATGTTGGACCCCAAGACTAGCCTAATACCGGGCTTTCTAGCCAATGTTCCACCCCCGGTGTGTTGCACCGTCATCGTTGGATCACTTTTGGGGAACATTAGGCCAAATCTTGCCACATCGCGCTCTTCCTCGCCGTAGCTCTAGAACCCCATTGACGCCTCACTTGACTTGGGCCCCAATGCACATCATGGTCTTCATTTGGCTTGCACTCTAGAACATTTGGCTTGCACTCTAAAGCTCCACACATCGAGCTTTGTGTCCTCTACCACTAGGATATTGAGAACATGCAACATATCCTCGTCGGCTCTGTGTAAGGGCCTCATCAGGTGTGGAACGAGATACTTTCTTGGTGTCGCGCCACGACTGACCTTCCTAGCCAAGATATATTTTTCTAGGATTAGTGGGAGTTAGCATGTGACCATACACCCAATGCTTCGTGTAAGGGTCTCTTATCTCTCACATCCTGATGACTGCTTGCTTGCTTTGGAAGCACAAGAACGGATGCATTTTCGATGGTCATAGTGGTCCATGTTGGGGAACGAAGCATGGAAAACAAAAAATCCTACAGACACAAAAGATCTAACTATGGAGATGCATAGCAACGAGAGGGAGGGTATGTCTATGTACCCTTGTAGACCATTAAGCGGTAGCATTTATAACGCGGTTGATGTAGTTGTACTCTTCACGATTCAATCATGATCCGATCCGATCTAGCGCCGAACGGACAACACCTCTGTGTTAAGCACACATGCGGTTCAATGACGTCTCCGCCTGCTTGATCCAGCGAGCGAGGGTGGAGTAGTAGATGGGAGCTCAACCAACACGTCGGTTTGGTGGAGATGGTGGTGGTTCTATCTCAGCAGGGCTTCGCTAAGTGCTACTGAGAACGAGATCGGGGGAGAAAGCGGGGGGGGGGGGGGAGAGAGGGTGGTCGCAGGGCGTTGGGTTTGATGTGTGGCAGCCCCTCTCTCCCCTCCACTATTTATAGGAGGCAAGGGGAGGGGTGCGCCAACCCTAACCCCTCCCCCAAGGGAGGAGACGACAACCAAGGGAAGGAATCCCTCCTCCCCAAGGCACCTAAGGGTGGAGGTGCCCCACTTAGGGTCCCCCCACACCATTATCGCATGGGCCCTTGGGAGGAGGGGTCTCCCAGCCACTAGGGGCTGGTGCACCTCCCTCTCAGCCCCATGTGCCCCCCGGGATGGGTGGACCCCCGAAACCCTTCCAGCACTCCCGGTAAAACTCGAAACCTTTCCGGTGGCCCAAATATGACTTCCCTTATATAAATCTTTATCTTCGGACCATTTCGGAGTCCCTTGTCATGTCTGGGATCTCATACGGGACTCCGAACAATATTCAGTCACCAATGTACATATCCCAATACTACTCTAGCATCACCGAACGTTAAGCGTGCGAACCCTACGAGTTCAAGAATCATGTAGACATGACCGAGACACCTCTCCAGTCAATAACCAATAGCAGGACCTGGATGCCCATAGTGGTTCCTACATATGCTACGAAGATCTTTATTGTTCGAACCACAATGTCAAGGATTCGGTCAATCCCACATGCAGTTCCGTTTGTCCATCGGTATGTTACTTGCCCAAGATTCTATCGTCTGTATCTCCATACCTAGTTCAATCTCATTACCAGCATGTCTCTTTACTCGTCCTGTAATACAAGATCCCACGACTAACCCATTAGTCACATTGCTTGCAAGCTTCTTGTGATGTTGTGTTACCAAGAGGGCCCAGAGATACCTCTTCGTAATACAAAGTGACAAATCCCCATATCGATCCATGCTAACCCAACAGACACCTTCGAAGATACACGTATAGCACCTTTATGATCACCCAGTTACGAAGTGGCTTTTGATAGAACACAAGGTATTCCTATGATAACCGGGAGTTTCATGATCTCATGGTCTTAGGAATGAATACTTGACATGAAGAAAGTAGTAGCAATAAACTTAAGTGATACAATCAAATGCTAAGCTTACGGTTGGGTCTTGTCTACAACATCATTCTCCTAATGATGTGATCCCATTATTAAATGACAACCCATGTCCATGATCAGAAAACCTTAACCATCTTTGATCAACGAGCTAGTCTAGTAGAGACTCACTAGGGACACAGTGTTGTCTATGTATCCACACATGTATCTAAGTTTTCGGTTAATACAATTCTAGCATGGATAATAAACGATTATCATGAACAAGAAAATATAATCATTACCAATTTATTTTTGCCTCTAAGACGTATTTCTAATAGTCCAGTATGTAGCTTGTCCAAACCATTCAGAATGATGCTAAAATTTAGGCTATAGCTAGAGTCAAAGGGCTCAACTTTCTATTATTAGTCATAGTTTGTGCGATATAGGGTTGAGCACCCCTTCTTTTGTTATCACGGGCTACCACATGGCTCGTGTACATGGTTTTGTGAGTTGCATCTTATAATTTGTTTCATATTCTCCTTATCGATGCAATGATACGCAACCTTGCATATCCACGAAAAAAGGACCTGCAATGTGGCACAGCCGTGGTCGTGAATAGCACAAAGGCGATATCGAGTCTAGGTGATGGGTTATCAACTGATTAGGCAATGCCGACTTGGTGAGGCAGAGGCATTGTTAATCAAGCATGAGGAAGAAAGGAATAGTCCGGCGCAAAGCAGACAACGTTCAACCATCATGTGTGAAGACCGAAGCATGACGATGTCAAATGTTGCCGATGTGCGCGTGTGCATCAGAGCCCACTAGCTCGACTACTCGGGAGTTGTTGTATATACTCCTTCCATTGCACAATGTAGTGCGTCCGTGCTTTCCGAGATCTAAGTTTGATTAACCAACGAGACTGATTACGGCGGGAGTAAAAATTATACAACTGAATTCATATCGAAAATATGAATTCAACGGTATAATTTGTGATGCCGTAGTCTGTCTCAACGATTAAATTTATGGTCAAACTTAGATCTCGAAAAACGCGAACGCACTACATTGTGGAATAGAGGGAGTAGCTTAGTGTGAGCAGTACAGTTGCATTGCTCACACCATCCCAACAAGAGGATACATGTGCCATTGTCCCAACGAGAGTGCACACTAGTTTATTTATTTATTATTTTCAATTTTTTTATAGTCGGTTTTATTTTGATTTTAAAATTATTCGTGAATATAATTTTTTGAGGATTTTTAAACTATTGACGAGTTTTAATGCTTCTTTAGTGAATTCAAAAATAACTCATGAATTTGAAAAAATATCTGTGATTTTGCAGAATATCATGATTTGGATTATTATTTTTGCAAATTCAAGAAACGTTCATGATTTTTTTAAATGTACAAAACAAATTAAAGACTACATTTCTTAAATTATTTTAAATTTTGACATAAATTATGGGAATTTAGAAAATGGTAATCAATACAAATAACTATTCTTGAATGTCTAAAATATTCATGGATTACAATAAACAAAAGTGAAGTAAAACCAGAAGAGAAAGGGGGAAACAGAAACTAGAAACCAAGTGTTTTTAAAACAAAACCAAAGAAAACTGGTGTAGAAAATGAAAAAACGGACGGATCCTTCCCTCAAGCGAGCTTAAGTTCCTAACCGGAGGAAGAACCCTCCCGATACCGCCAGAAGGTTTCCTACACTCCCGCTAATAGGTTGGCCCACGCTGTCGTGAGTGATCGTTTCGACACTTATCACAGTTAGCAAACTAGAGGACCAATAGGTTAAAGGACTTTCAGGACTATAGCATTACTGTACAACTCTGGAAATGTATATCATTATTGCATAATATTAGAGAAGACTTTGCAGAAATTTATGTACACTCCTGCTAATGGGCCGGCCCATGCTGTACTGGGCGTTTCTTTCAACATTTATCGCAATTAGCAAATTACTAATATGTTATAGTACTTTCACGACTATAACATTCTTGTGCAACTCAGAAATGTAGTGCATAATATTAGAAAAGACTGCAGAAATTTATGTATATTGCATAAATCATGGCGAGACTCGGCTCTAAATCACTTGCTTAAAAGAAGTAAACCTAGATATCAGGTGATGTTATATTGCTAAACTCCTGGGTTTAGAAATCATGATATAGTCAGAAAAAAATTAGTACTCACTCGGTTTAGCAGAATCTGAATCTGTCAAACAAATGAGGCAACACTAAAGCGTCAGGAAACAACAAAATATTACTCCGATTATCCAATCAACGCAAATAACCACCGAATGATCTATTATATGTATTGGCCAGCATACTGTTAGGATTTAAACTGATCATCAGTTTCATCACTTGTATAATAAAATGTGATCTCAAACTGAATCAGTACCAAGGTCTCTTGAGTACTCATTTGGTTGAACTGAAAGTGAACCAGCCAGACAACTGAGGCAAAACTAAAGTGCAGGAACGGAACCAAAGATTAACGAATCAGATTGCACACTTCCATCACAGCAAGTATTAAGAGTATCAGTTTATAATGTCAGAGCACTGACAAAGTAAACAATCAAGTATATGATCTACCGTATGTCTTATTGCCACATTGGTCAAAACAGAGCAGCATCTGTCAAAAGTTCAAAACAGAGCAGGCAGAAAAGGCCGCAGAGTTCAGAAGACATCCTCACTCACAGTAATGCCGTACACTGATTGTAGCGACGAGATATGAGGTGAGCTAGCCGAGCCCTGGCGATGGCGAGCCGTTGCGGTGGCAAACCCTGCACGCCCTGCTGCCGGACGGGTGGCCGCAAGCTTGGCAGATCGGGGCCCAACCGACGGACGAACTCGAGCTGGAGCTGGAAGAAGGCCTAATGGCCGCAGCCCGGTACTGCTGCCCGCCGGCGGGGACTGCCGCCCGAGGCGCACCCGGGTAGCCGCCGGCCCTTGCGTCGTCGGTGGCGAGGAGACGGATGTAGCAAACCTCGCAAAAGGGCGCCGAGCAAAAAACCCGCGTGGCGGGCGATGGGCAGAGACGGCACCATCGAGCGCTTGGTCCCCATGTGTTCGAGCCGACGGCAACCCGTGCCGGCGCTGCAGAGGAAGGCTGGCGGGGGCGCTGGTGACCAATTACGATGCCCTGACCCCGAGTCGCACCGCCGTAGCTGGGGACTGGACGCGGAGGGGCGTAGCGGATCTCCTGGTGCTGCGGAAGCACGTTGCTGGTGACGAAATTGTTGTGGAAATCTTGAGCTGGAGCACCTGGCGAGCTTGCGCAAGACATCGCCGAGGAGGGCTGCTCACCAATGCGAACATCCAAGAAGAAATCAATGAGTTCACGGTGGCAGGACAAGCCCAAATCAATAACGAATGAATGGAGAATAACGTGTCGCAAATTACCCAGCCGGAGTGGCCGCGCGGCTGCCCTGTTCCTGTCTGCCTGGGGCCGGCGACGTGGTTCTGGGTCTGGCCGGTCGGCGCATGGTTCTGGTAGATGAAGGGTGGATGCCCACCGGCTGCAACAGAAACCAAGAAATCCAACTCCGGCGTCAGTGAAGAACAAGAACCGCACGGATCAGAAAGAATCTAGCGCTTTTCTTGGGAGCTAACCCACCTGGATTGTCCAGCGGCGGCCGGAGCATCCCCTGAGATGGCATCTGCGGCTGCCATGTTCCTGTCTGCAAGGGGCCGGCGATCTGGTTCTGGGTCTGGCCGGGGAAGAAACCATGGCCGGTCGGCTCGTGGTACTGGTACGGAAACGGCGGACGCCCACCGGCTGCAACAGAAACCAACAAATCGAACTCCGGCGTCAATGAAGAACCAAGAACCGCACGGATCAGAAAGAAACTAGCGCTTTTCTAAGGAGGGAACCCACCTGGGTTGCCCATCGTCGGCCGGAGCATCCCCTGAGAGGGCATCTGCGGCCGCGACTGGGAAAATCCCATGTACCTGCAAACAGCTGCAAGAAACAATGGTATGGGATGTTAGTACAATCCAAGAACTCGCTCGCATGCTTTGATTTCTTGGGCACCCGCCTTCACTGAACTCGGGAGAGCCTTCGGCGTAGCCTGAAGTCACCGCCAACAGCCACGCCATCGCCGGCGAATTCGATGTCCCGGCAATGCCGTCGCCGGCTGCATTCGTCATGAACAGGAGAGGGGGGAAAGGAAGCAACGAGAAGCAATGGGAGGGGAGGAAGGACGGCGAGGGAGGCTATATAGACGTCTCCCGCTGTAACCGATTTCAAGAAGCAGAGATTCAGTCGGTTGATTTTGGGGGGAAGATGATAGGAAGAGGAACGGGCCTAAATAATGGGCCTAATGTATTTCGGAAGCCCAGCTTGTCGCCCAAATAAGTTGGCTTAGTTTTCCAAAGCTTCTGCAAGCCTTGAATTTTAACTCATCCTGTTAAGAAAAACAACTTCTAAAAAAAGTTCAACGCACGATGCCAACAATTTGCTTTGAAAAATATTGATTTTGTTTGGAGCATGATTTGCCCATGCCACCTTGGTTATATACGAGTAATAAACATTACTGTTTGAAGGCACAATGATTATATGTCGGGCTTCCTTGATAAACTTCATCTAGTACGAAAGGAGAAAAACTCAAAACAATAATGTCAATACATCATCTGGTTAATGATGAAGGCATTTCAAACTTTTTGCCAGAGAAAGATACAATATTAATCTAGGGCTGTTTTGGAGTGAACTAGATCCATCTTCTATTAAAATCTGAATATTATCGAGAACTGTATTCGTGAGAAAAATAATTTGGCTAGTTAGATTTGCACAAATCATGCTTGTAGAAGATGAAACAAACTATTATTCGCATAGTAGTCTGGTAACGACAAACTCATCTACAATCTCACTATTCAATAAAAAGTTAAATAGGAACTCGATATTTATTTCCAAACATAAGGTCGATGCAGGTTCTTTTTACTAATTTATGATCAATTGCAAGATCAGCATGTACAAAAACTATATATGCCAGTACAATGCAGGTAAAAGAGAAGGAAAAAGAAGATAAAGAAAGTAACAGTTTTTTGGGGGGAAAGACGAAAGAAAGCAACAACTATCAAAACCATAAACTTACACGCATGGTAATGGTACCACCAAAATAACGCTGATATGATATTATTAAAACTTAACACTTTAACTTTATTAATGTTCTTTTCAATTGAATTTACGCATATTTTTTTATTACCCTCCACCTCGTAATTGTTTTCTTGTAAAAAGTGTGGTTTCTCAAGTTTGTATTGTTAAATTCTTTCTTCCCTTTCCCCATTTTTTATTAATTATCCATGCCTACTATTTACCCATTATTGGTTTTGTCTTCTGCGAAAATTTGGACTCAAGGGCCTTCTTATCCTCCACATGGACATTGTGTGAGCAAATACTTTGACACTTCGATGTCTGGTTGTGCACAGAGTTGCCATGCAACTTGTAAACCAAAATGAGAGATCTAGACCGGCCGCTCAATGCAACACTGAATACTCCCACACAAAGTCATGGAAAACAACATTGTAACATCTCAAACCAACTTGCAAGTAATTATGACTTCTGGTTTTGGAGAATGCAAACACTCGAAACACCAGGATTGTTTTCATGGTGCGGATAGTTGGCACTATCCTACCTCTATGTTGATGGAGGCTTCAAAACAAAAGGTTCTAGGACTCACATTACTACAAATCCAAATAGCACTGATCACGTGTTGGTGATGAGCACTAGCACTAACCGCTCAGCCGAGATGCGTCAATGATGTTGCATTCGGGGCTAGGCTTGATGCTTATCACAGATCGACTCGAAAATCACCCGCCAGTGATCATGTGTACACACGGTCAAATAGATCAACAATTTTCACTCACGGACATCTATATTTCACACATCTATGTTGAGATTCTAATTCAGACCTTTGAGTATCCCCTTGGCAGGCGTTGCTAATTATAAAGCCTATTTATATTCCAATCAACAAGTTGTCTCCATTTCAAATACGGCCATTGCACCACTAAGCCCCTACCCGTTTAGTGTTCGCTATACCAAAGCCCCATGCGGCTACATGGTGCAGCCGCACCCATACGCTCTCGCGACCTCCTAGCTAGCTGAGCGCATGCCGCCACGAGCGGATTATCTTGTTGTAAGTCATGTCGATGGTTGCGCGGCGTCACCTCTGTCCTATCGTTTTCCTTGTACCGGTACGTCGAGTCTCCCGCGCCGGTGTGCGGTGTCATATACCCAACATGTGATGCCTTGTTCTGAGTTCATGACGGTGGTAAACTTGGCGAGCTTCATTCATGTGTTACTAGCCTTCTCGTCGACGTATATTTTAGGGTTTAAGATTACCTGTTGTATATATGCTTATGAATTTTCATAGAGTTTTCTACTACTTTTTCTATCTATTAAGGATTTAGTGCTAAGAAAACCTATGCTAAAGGTGCTACACTAGCCACTAGGTCGATGATGAAACGTGTTGCGTTCACATTGTTTATAATTAATCCTTATAGAATTACATTACTACTGTACATTTTACACAAACTATGTTAATGGTGTTGCACTAGACATTAGTCTGATGATGGAAATTGTTACCTTCACACTTCTAATCGACAATGCATATATAATTTCTTCAATGTTTTAGATTTCAGACAAAGTATTCTAATAGTATTTGAAGAATAACTAAAAAAATCAATTATGGTTTTAGATTACATATCTCACTTGTTGTTTTTACAAAAAAGACTGTAAGGAAGGTTGAACATGGTTGGGTGGGAAGACATAAACCCCTTTCCACCGCTAGCATATGCCTTAATCTACCAGATCTCACTTGTTGTACTGAAGACAAGTCAATTTTGTTTTTCCACCGCTAGGATATGCCTTAATCTGCCATATCTCACTTGTTGTACTAAAGACAAGTCAATTTTGTTTATTACAGTGTCACAAGGTAGTGATGACCTTATGATTTAATTACACTTGAGAATTTTTTTTGAAGGGAAGAGTGTAAGAGCACATTTCTCCATGTGTGGTTTTGGTAATTGATGACACCCCTATGGACTAATGGTTGCCTTGAGTTATATTCGAAGGATTTGTCCATAGGCACTTCTTGAAGTCCGTCTGTTGGGTTTCAAGGAGTTTATATGATGACCAAGGTGGTATTCAAGGTTTATCCAAAGATTGGTCATGTGAGAGTTGAGCTTATTGCAAGCATGTCTTGAAGAAGAAGATTGTGTGAGCATTCATGTTTACCTTCAAGACATCATCTTTATGAAGAGAGAAGATAAGATACAAGGTTGATGAAGACTAAGTCAAAAAGTGAATCAAGTTGATCAACACACAAAGCGTATAAAGATGAACCAAGAGGGATCAAGTGATCCCATTGTATGGTAAGCATTGTCCATTACGCTTTGTGTACTAACCCATGGTCTACATGAGAGTTATTTTTGGGGTTAGGTATATTTCCATGGGCTTGCATCAAGAGGAAGATCCCATACATCCCATGGAAGATGACTTCAAGTGGTGATCGTCATCAAGGTTGCGGTGTGCAAGTTCAAGTGAATCATCATGGAGAGATCATGCTTGAAGCTTTCCGTCCATTGTGGTGACAATGGACTTGTGAAGATGTGCCCAAGAGTGGCTCACCCATAGTGGTGTATGGGGGAGCAATCTACTAGTCTTCATTGAGCCGGCGCAATCAAGAAAGGTGGTCCATCTTGAGAAGGACAAGATCGTCATCATCTAGCTCAAGTGGACTATGCGTAAGGCAAAGGTTTGACCTTGATAGGGTTTTCTATTTTACCAGTCTCATGGTGGTAGTTGGGAGACCGGGTTATAGGATCGATAGTCGTACTGTCAAGGGGGGATCTCAAGTGAGTAGCTTGATTGTATCATTCATTGAGAGCTCAAACCATTGCATTCTTGGCATCATCATATTTCTTGGTTCTTGGTTTGCTTTTCTCTATGTGGATTCTTAAGCTTATGGTTAGCTTCATGACAAGCTCAAATTCATCGGAAACGGTGTCCATATGCATCTTCTATGATATTTTCGATGTTGGAGTTTTTGCCGGTTTTTCATTCATAGAAGTTCCACATCTCTATATCATTGGCACTTTCATATTGCCTCTTCTTAAGATAAGCATACGAGAAGATCAACAAGCTTGAGTTTGCTCAATTCGGAGCTCATATGAGAAGGTTATGGCAGTTCTGGTTTTCCTATTTCCATCTGGTTGCTTGGGTTCCTCTTGTTACTATCCCGAGGGCGGTAGTACCGCTGGCCACAACGGTAGTAGGGGTTCCGTCTCCTCATGCGGGGCACCAGACACTGCCTTGTCTGTGTCTGGTGAGCAGTGCCACCTGAGCGGTAGTAGGGGCGGTAGTACTAAGCGATACTACCGATGCCCCTTCTACTACTGAGTTTTGCGTGTGGGCGGTAATACCGCTCCTAGGGACGGTACTACCACTTGTGTGCAGGGTGTGGGGGTAACGGTTGGATTCCCCCCACCTATTTAAGGGGGTCTTCTTCCCCAATGGATTTTATCCTTTGAGCTTGTGTTTGCCCCCCATTATTGACCTTCTTCGAGCTTGCTAACTCTCAATCCCTCCAATGATTCTTGCTAGTTCTTGAGGGAAAAGAGAGAGGAGACCTAGATACACATTTCCACCAATCACTTTCTCCTCTATGTGAGGGGAACTCCTTGGATCTAGATCTTGGAGTTCTTCGTGTTCTTCTTCATTCTTTATTTCCTACATAGCATTAGTTGTTGTGGTGGGATTTTGGAGAGAAGGACTTGGGCACTCCATGTTCCCTTGCCATTGCATTTGGTGCATAGGTTTGAGTTCTCCACGGTGATACGTGGAAGTGAGAAGTTGAGAAGCTTATTACTCTTGGGTGTTTGAGCACCCTAGAACTTGTTCCTCTTGGGTGCCTTGGCGCCCTAGACGGTTGGTGGTATCCCGGAGCTCAATCATTGTGGTGTAAAGCTCCGGGCAAGCGTCGGGGTCTCCAATTAGGTTGTGGAGATTGCCCTGAGCAATTTGTACGGGTATCGGTGACCACCCCAAGGGTTGCCAAAGTGTATGGGTACCGGTAACCGCCCCAAGGGTTGCCATTTGTACGGGTTCGGTGACCGCCCTCAAGGGTTCATTAGTGGATTCACGGCATCTTGCATTTGCGTGAGGAGATTACAGTGGCCCTAGTGGCTTCTTGGGGAGCATTGTGCCTCCACACCACTCCGAACGGAGATTACCATCCGCAAGGGTGTGAACTTCGAGATACATTGTCATCTCCGTGTGCCTCAGTTATCCCTTACCCGAGCCCTTTTACTTATGCACTTTACTTTGTGATAGACATATCGTTTCATGCTTTACATCTTTCTATCACTTACTTATTTATATTGCTTAGCACAAGTTGTTGGTGCACATAGGTGAGCCTAGTTGTTTTAGGTTTTGTTCTTGACATATTGAACGTTAGTTTTATTCCGCAATTGTTCAAGCCTAAACCGTAATTATTTTAAAGTGCCTATTCACCCCCTCTAGGCGACATCCACGTCCTTTCAAATAGGAAGAGTGAAGATAAAACACTTGCTAGTCCAGATGATTAACTATTCCTTCAAGACTTCTACCTTCTTTCTTTGGCCTATCAACTTGTTTTCTAGAGGTGGATATAATTATTCTACACAATTTTCATTTTGTTCAATCGTACTCATGTGTTATTATTACAAGTCATAACTTTCTTAGATAATTTGTTTTGGACATATTGTATTTTAGAGGCATTACACACAAAGATCAATTCTTATTTTCTCTATGTCAGTGTCAAAACCGGCGGATCTCGGGTAGGGGGTCCTGAACTGTGAGACTAGGGTCGACTATAACAGGATACAAAGGGGACACGAGTTTACCTAGGTTCGGGCCCTCCAATGGAGGTAATACCCTATGTCCTGCTTGATTATATTGATGGTGTAAGGGGTTACAGAGTTGATCTACCTCGAGATCGTATGTCTAACCCTAGATGAGTTGTCCTCTCTCTATACCTTAAAACCCTTCGGCTTATATAGACGCCAAGGAGGCCTAGGGTTTGCACATGGTTGATTACATGCCGAAGAGATAAACATGCCTATTTACTACATCAAGCATGGAGCATAAGGCCTTCTCCTCGAAGCTTCCATCCTAGAAACTAGGCCTTCAAACCATCCAGTGTTCGACAAGTAGCCCATATAGTCCGGCCCATAAACAACAGGTCGGCTATCCGAGGACCCCCTAATCCAGGACTCCCTCAGTACCCCTCGAATTTGCCTCCAATGCCAAGGGTCTTCAGCTCCGATTGCTTCACGAACAGAATCCTTGGATTGCGAGGTGAGTTCCTTCTTGCCGAACCATAGTTTGGCCTCCGATGATAAGTAGTTTTCCGCATAGTGGCACATCCGAATCCTGTGAGATAAGTTGGTTTTGACGGCCAAACGTCAGAGGAAAAAAGGTAGTGTTTCCCGACGACCCCTCTGACGAAAGGTCACAACCCACCATGACCGATATGCCGGTTACAGGCACTCAATGCGCGGTTCGAGGCCGTTCCCTCCACACGATCTATCAACCTATCGATAGTGTCCCGTTTTATACGGGATATACTTAATCACGCGCACGCGACGACTCGCATGTCTCGGGAAGTGGAGGGATTCCCGGCGCAACAACGGGAGCCCGAATCGGCAGACCTCATAAAAGGAGAAAAAAACCCAAAGGCCCTTCATGCTCTCCATTCGACTTCTTCGCCTCCTATTCCCTTGGGCCTCCAGAGTACAGATCTAGATTTCTCCACCCCCGCTCCCGAGCTCAACAATGGCGGGCTCCAATGGCTAGTGGGAAGCTTCCACGGTCACTAACAAAGACATCCTCGACCTCAAGAAGGTTGGTTACCTTCGAGACAACATTCCTCACCGCGTGGTGGAGGAGGGACAAGTGATTCCCACTCCCACGCCAGGACAAAGGGTGGTGTTCATCCCCCACTTCATCAAGGGGTTGAGCTTCCTACTCCACCCCTTCGTCAGGGGATTAATGCTCTTCTACGTCCTCGACTTCCACGACCTCCTGCCAAACTCCATCATGCATATCTCGGCGTTCATCCTCGTCTGCGAGGCCTTCTTACGCGTCGATCCGCACTTCGGGCTCTGGCTACAGGTCTTTAATATCAAGCCCAAGTGTGTCGGAGGCAAGGACACGGACTGTGGTGGGGCAGTCATCGGCAAGCTCGCGCGTGTATGGCGGACGTTGGACACCTTCATAGACACCATCAAAGGATGGAAGAAGGAGTGGTTCTACGTCACCGAACCACGAGAGGAGGGCCAACTCCCCGCCAACGCATTTAGATCTGGCCCCCACCAGAATGGCTTCGTGGCCAGAGAAGGGTCTGGCCTGGGGTTCGAGCAAAGAGGTGGCCGATCTACAGAAGCACCTTCGCTCCCTGGTCGAGGACGACATCAAGCTAGCCGATGTGGTTCAGGTGATGCTTCGAAGACACATCCTCCCCTGCCAGTGTCAGAACACTCCTCTATGGGCTCGAGAACTCAAAGCCGAGCCCACAGTCCAGAATCTCTTCCACACTACGCGGGAGAAGCTGTCGAAGGCGCTCTTCAAGTCGATGAAGAGCTGGCCATCCAAGGAGGAGAACGAGGGTCTGCACGCGGCCAAGCCGGACTCCGAGGTATAATTTCCCCCGACTTGGTTGACTCTATTACACAGAGAAGCCCTTCATCCTCTTATCCGATATATTGTGGCAGAGATGGCAGAAGAAGGCCATCAACATCGACAGTCCGGCTCCTTAGCCTAAAGACGATAGGACCGGGCTGTTAGCCAGGATGCTCGTGAAGAAGCCTTACGAGGCTCCCATGAAGAAGGGGAAGAAGAAGAAACTAGGTCGGGCTGGCCTTCGCATCAAGGACCAACTTGATGCTGCATCCGAAGACACCCCCGCCTCCTCGAATCAGGAGGAGGAGGAAGAGGAGGAGGAGGAGGCCGAGAGCGAGGGGGGAGGCATCTTCCCTTGCGCCAAGAAGAGAGCGGCGTCCTCAGACACCCCGGGGTAGGAAGCCTCACCTGCCCCGAAGAAGGCGCATCAGGCGCGGGTGGTTTTGTCCGACGATAGCTCGGACTCGAGCTCTGCGTCCGAAGACCCCTAGGAGGTTCCACGAAGCAGCCTAAGGGTCAAGCCCCCTCCATCAAGGTTAGGATCCGAAGACTCTCCTTCCCATAACTGGTAAATCTAGAGTTTGCTAATACGCATGTTAATTGTCCTACAGCCCCCCGCCCGTCATCCCCACTGAGGTGGAATGGATGGGGAGACCCCCACCCACAGAACTAGCGGAGAGCAGGGATGCCTCGCATCCCACCACTCCAGGCGCTACGAAGGATGCCGTGGAGGTGTCATCCCAGCCTACTCCAATGGAGGGGGACACAGGGGGCGCGGGAGATATTACGATGGCCGAGGCTAACGCTTCGACAACCAAAGACTAGGGGACAATCCCCTGTCCAGACACCGAGGAGGCCTGATGAACAGGCCATCAGTCCCCTCCAAGGACATCTCCGGAGCGCATTGTGCCTCCGGAGGCACCGGTCCAATCCCCGGTGGGTGATCGGTAAATTCGATCATCCCCGGCACCGCCGACCAATTGATGGTCGGCCATGGAGGATGCTTTATCAAGCGCATCCATCCCCGACGATCACCGCACCCTTATGGGTGCGGTACTACAAAGCGTCCAGTCCGTTGACAATGGACTGAAGGAGGCCTTCAAAGGTCTCCTTGCGGTCTTTCAAGTAAGTCGCCCGATGTTTTCGCTAAGATTTTTATTTATTCATATTGTAGACATGGAAGCCCCCGAGCCCTAGGTGAGATGGACTAGCTCGCCTAGGGGTCATATCCATAATTTGGGAAGAGAGCGCCAATGTAATGCATGCTTTGTGTATTATGAAGGCTTCGTCATTAGCGACAGCCGAAAATGGTGCCGAGCTGGACAAGTTGCATTGAAAGCTCAAACGTTCCGAGGCTGAGGTGGAAGCCCTCAACAAGAGGTTTGACGAAGCGCAAGGTAAGTCCGAACTAAATCTGGATGCATTCCCCACGAATACTATCAATGCATATTCGTTTTTAAATAGAGTTGCATCGTATTGCAGCTTCGTCGAAAGAGATCGAAAAGCTCAGGGCCGAGCTTCAACGTGCCAAAGATGAAGCGGCCGTGGAGAAGTCGGCGGCCAAAGAAGCGGCCACCGCTCTCTCCGCCCTATGAGCCACTAGTGACAAACACCAGGCTCGTGTGGCGGAGATACAGGATGAGCTCAAGGACGCTAGCAACAAGTGTGAGTCCTTGGAGCAAAAGAACAAGGCGGTCTCGGCCAAACTGTCCACCATGAGGTCCGATCTCCAGAAGGAGCGGGTAGACAGACAGTTCTTCAAGGAACAAGTTCGTCAAGCCAAGAAGATAGCCGATGGTAAGTCGTACTCCCTAAAGTGCGTATTCGGGGATAGCAAGTTCGAATTGCTGACCTGGGTGTGGCGATCCTCAAGCGCAACCGCCGATCTCCAAAAGAGTGTGGCGGACGCCAACCAGCTGCTTGCCTCGCGGGGAGAGGAAGACGAAGCTCGGACGTTCTGGGCACAGTTCGGAGCCCCCGAGCATCCTCCTCTTCTAGTGGAGCAGGTGAAACAGATGGTGGAGATGCACCAGATGGTGGAGCCGGTCATCAAGGACCTTTGTGTCTGCTTATTGCCTGGCGAGACGCTCCCAGGCAGCTACTTCGGCCTGGTGCAACAGCTGATTGATGCTACGCCCCTCCTCGACGCCGTCAAGCGCTCCTCCTGCATTGAAAGAGTCCGGATGGCCCTTGCCAAGGCCAAAGTGCACTGGCCAGGGCTCAGTCCGATGAAGGTTGCCACTAACCCACCGCCACCCGAAAGTAGCACCGTCACCCCGAGATTTACTTCGATGGAGTGATGGAGAGTGCGCGGGTGATAGCGTCGCAGTGGTCGGGCAAAAAAATAATTTGAATGACCTTGTAATATGTCCGAAGACTTTTTATAACTTTCAATGATATTAGTATCTGCTCTTATATGGTTTTGCATTCCTTTATAACTCCTGTATGATTGTTTAATACTGAAAGATGCGAGTCGTCGACTTTAGCCCCCACGTAGATACTACATGGGGTGTCTATGCTAATGGACTGTGTCCCTTAGCCAAATCATAGGAACCCGAAGGCAGTTTAGTGCGGCAGACTAGGCAATCGGACTATTATGCTTTATTTCTTTCACTTAACTGAAGGGGCACGAAAAAGATTGCGGGAAGCGTATGATTAGCCACCGGAGTTTTTGCGATGTTCGGTTGAGCCGAGGCCGAATCCGACATCATAGTATTTGCACAAAGGGCGAATTCCTCATATAACACGGAGTAACCGCTTACAAGGGTTAAAGTATAATACTTCTAACTTGGGGTTCACAGATCGGATCGCGCATACTATGACAATCCGTTTTCGGCTTTCTCTCCTAAGGTGCTTGATCGGACTATCCGGAAGCACAATCGTAGGGGTGCTCCCTTTGCCCTTTTAACCAAACATGCGGAACATAAAGGGGCAAGCACAGGAGCCGGGCAACCCAACTTAATGACGAAATACATAGTTCTGATCCGATGCATATAAAGAGAATGCCAAGACGCCAAGCACACAATGGTTAAGGTGATTTGTGTTTGAAATTGAGCCCCCGGTCTATTAGCCGGTCACTTCGAGCCATACCGAACAGGTTTCACGAGAAGAGGGAGGGAAGAGAAAAAAGAAGGGGATATGCTCGAAAAACAGGACTAATGAGGCGTACGTGCGCCATGCAATTTTCCTGAACAACTCTTATAACTCAGATTGCCGAAGCAACTGTTTACAGGTATGTGATAAGAAATAAAGTCCTACAGAAGCTGTTGTATGAGGGGTCTTCAATTGGTGACCCGAAGTCTTCGATATGCCCTGCTGCTAGCCAACTCCTGCTTTTAGATGCACCTTGATGGGTGTTAGTGTGGGCGGATCTTGCGAACAAAATCTTGAGAGGCTGCAGTGTGAAAGGTGAGCTTTACGCCGTGGGCAGGCTCTATTAGGAGCACCTACATCTTGTCCGAAGACGTGTTGATGGTAACAGTTCGGGACATCCGAACACCCATCGTAAGTTCCTCACCGCTACCCATGGAATCTTAAGTGCAAAGTTGTGGCTCTTCGGCGCGTACGTTGTTGGTCCTGAGGTTTTGCAGTGGGGGGCGAGTCCCTATAGAGGGGAAGGAGGAGGGTCGGAGTTTTCGGTCTGAATCCAAACTCGCTTCCCAGCCTTTCATACCTTTACGGCGGATGTCGCAGCTTGTCGGTCGTCTTTGTAGCTGAATTCGGCCGCCAGTGCCAATGCATGTTCCTCTATTTTGAGGGACCGCTCTGTATGCCGTTAACAGTGATGACCCCCTTGGGGCCCGACATCTTGAGCTTGAGGTTTGCGTAATGCGGGACTGCATTGAACCGAGTGAACACCATCCGGCCGAGCAGTGCGTGATAGCCACTGTGGAAGGGCACAATGTCGAAGATCAAGTCCTCGCTGCAGAAGTTATTGGGTGAGGCGAACAAAACCTCCAGGGTTTTAGAGCCTGTACATCAGGCCTCAACACCTGGAATCACTCCCTTTAAGGTAGTGTTGTTGGGTTTGATCCTTGATGGATCTATACCCATCTTTTTCACCGTGTCTGAGTAAATCAGATTGAGGCTACTTCCTCCATTCATTAGGACTTTAGTTATGTGATACCCATCTATAATAGGATCTAGGATGAGGGCAGCCGAGCCCCCATGACGGATACTGGTCGGATGGTTGCGCTGGTCAAAAGTGATCGGGTATGCTGACTATGGGTTATACTTTGGACCTATAGGCTTCACAACATAGACCTCCCCCGCTTCCTCTCCTTATTAGGTATGTGGGTGGAGTATATCATATTCACCGTTTTTGACTTCAGGAGGGAATTTCTTCTTACCGCGACCCATTGGACCCCGAGGCTCATCTTCGTCCTTGCTGCGTGAGCTTTTGCCCTGGTCTTCGGGTTGTATCTTGCTCGTGTGTTTAAACACCCAGCAGTTGTGGTGTGTGTGATTGGCTGGCTTTTTTGAAGTTCCATGGATTTGGCAAGTCTTGTCCATGATCTTCTCGAGCTGAGTGGGTCCGTCATGATTGCCTTTGGGGGGCTTCTTCCGCTGCCCGGGTCGGGAGTTGCAGAATTTGGCATTAACCGCCATGTCATCGGCGTTGTGGCTATTGTGCCGGCGTTTGTTCTTATTGCACTTCAGCTTTGAGTTGCCATCCAGGGCTTCACGTGGCACTGGATCTTCAGAATTGTGGCTGCGTCTTGCCAGCCAGTTATCTTTGCCTGCACAAAAGCGAGTCATGAGGGAGGTAAGGGCGGAAATAGTATGGGGCTTGTCCTGGCCTAGCTGGCGGGCTAGCCATTCATCCCAAAATTGTGCTGGAAGGAGGCAACGGCCTCGGTGTCCGGACAGTCAACAATTTGGTTCTTCTTAGTGAAGAACCGATTCCAGAACTGCCGGGCAGACTCACCGGGCTTCTGGACAATGTTACTGAGGTCAGAAGAGTCCGGCAGGTGGACATAGGTCCCTTGGAAGTTAGAGCGAAACGCGTCTTCCAAGTCTTCCTAGCATCGTATGGAGTTTTCGGGGAGATTGTTTAACCAGTGCCGAGTTGGCCCCTTAAGCTTAAGAGGTAAGTATTTTATGGCATGGAGATCATCTCCTTGTGCCATATGGATATGGAGGAGGAAGTCCTCGATCCAGATAGTTGGGTCAGTAGTCCCATCATACTGTTCTATATTTACACGTTTAAACCCTTCGGGGAACTGATGCCGCATTACTTCATCTGTGAAGCACAGTGGGTGAGCGGCACCTCTGACCCGAGCTGTGTCCCACCTATACTCGGCGTTGGTATGGGGCCGGTTGCATTCCCGAGCTCTATGGTTTTGGTCAAACCATGGTCAATACTCTCCCCATCTATCCGGTGAGTAATCTCTAGATCCGTATATGGATCTTGTATGGCCTACTCTGTGATCTAATTCGTTGCGCAGCTCGGACCTATCATTGGGTTCGAATAGATCCTTACCCCATATTCAGGGCATCGACAGTACATAACCGGTTTCATTGGCCGCTCTGTCACGCTTGTGAGGAGGGCGGTCCGGCTTGTCATATTGGGTATGATGCGGAGATGGAGTGTCAGTGAGCTCATCGTTGAATTGTGACACCAGCCTTCTCCGATGGTAGCTTTTGGGCTGGTTTGACAGACCAATGCCGTATACTTCCTTAGATGATGTGGGGACCCCGACTCATAAGTTGTGATCACCGAATGCACGTGTACAGTGATCCCGGAGATTGATGCTCACTGAACACACAGAAGCTGAATAACAAGAGTCTTACATCCACACTTAACCTCTTACACAAATAAAGACCATGAAGGTCAAGTCTTACATAGATAGGGCCACGAGGGCCAAACACTTAAATAGAACAAGCAGCGGAAATCTTGGTCGAAAGCGTGAACCCATGCCATCTGCCTTAACCTACATGCATTCTGACTGGGAAGCATCCTAGTTCGCATGTTCGTCACCACCGAACTCTTCAACATACTCCTGTTCTTCCATGCCTGGCCAATTAAATAACCAGTGGCAAGCCAATGAGTACTTTGAATGTACTCGCAAGCAACCCAGATTGTGGAACAAGGTAACAATGATGCATGATATAGCACCAAGTAGGTAATTTTTCGGAAAGCTAATTTTGAGTGCAAATGACATGATCAAGTAACTAGTAGGCATTCATCAACATTTAGCAGATATCCATATGAACAAGTTACAGATATCATCATAAGTAGGGGTTGAACACCTGATGTTCATTCATCACACTAAGTCATCGGACTTTGTTCAGTTCCCATGCTAAGTCATCAGACTTAGCTCATGTGACCTCTTTGTCTCCATCACGTCCATAATCACACCAAATTTCATGAAAACATCCGAACGTGGCATAAGCAGCACCACCCAACTATCCTTGACCGTGGACACGGCTATTCGAATAGTTTTACACTCTGCAGAGGTTGCACACTTTACCCACAAGACTCGGGGAACTTCCATGTCATCCACGACTCGCAGTATATAACATACCCAAGGTAAGCACCCAAACAATGCCTTTCCCTTAGCGATACTAAACAAAGAGTCCACTCGATTGGTACCCAGCCCTCACGATGTACATCACATGAGCCTCGCTCTAAATCGTACCATCCATGAGGGGACCAACGGTGTGCCCGGTGCCTGTGAAGACAGCGCATGATCGTACATACCGGTACGACCCCGTATCGAGAGTGACCACGCCACTCCCGCCACTAGTAACGCATGCTCCTTGCCAGTACCCACCAAGGTAATCAACAAAGCCCCCTCCCATAAGGGGTATCGTGGTTGCGCATGTAAGGTTGGGACGGTCGACAAATCTTAAACCCTCCGTTTTTTAAAACATATCCTCATCTTGTTCCGACACACCACTTCTTTCTCAAGTGGTCATCCATCTCATCATCATCTCCCCCGGGCATTAGTGGCACCCGATGGGGTTTTCGAAAAGTCTTTGAAATCATCTCTTTCTTTCCATCACTATGCATAAGTCCCATTCCACTTGTGTAGCATCTACTAGCATCCTATCTACACCCACCCGCATAACCCTCATAAGGTGGTAGGGTCATGCACGATGCAAGTGTCAACGGCAAGAGTATCGGAAGCAACCCACCGGAGGGGTCACTACTCCATACGATCAAATATGACAAAAGTAAAGTGCTATATGTCATGCAATAAAAATGGTTTCTTGACATTGTCAAAGGGCTGCTTGACTGGCTCAACAAAGTCTTCGGGGTCTTCGAAGTCTTCGGGTCCAACTTCCTGGTCAACAGTGCAATCTATCATCGTGATAAAATAACGGTAAAAAAATAAGCATCACCCAAAACAGAGAACACAAGCCACTATCAAAAATGCTACCCTACTCTGATAAATACTAGAGACTATAGCAAAAATGTTTGTTTAGTATTTTGTTATGAAAAACATTTTTAAAAACTATTAAACAGAGGCAGATAATGCCAAATAGGGGTTTTTAAATTGAAAACAGTACATAAAATGTTTTCAAGCATTTTTACAAATGGCACTAATAAATTCTAGGGAATATTCTAAGATTTTTGGTGGAAAAATATTTGGAATTAGATTTAATTCGTGTCCTGTGGAATTTTTGGAAGATCAGAGAAAAAGAAAAAGGGAAAAGAAAAGGGCACAATGCCCTGGCTAGAGGCGGCCAGCAGCTGGGTCGGCCCAGAGGCCAACCTGCCCACGCGAACCAGCGCGTGTGCGCCCGCGTTCAAACCTGACGGCTGGGACCCGAAGGCAAGCGATACAGAGAGAAGGGGGAGGGAGGTGAGGATGACAGGCAGGCCCCGACTATCATCTTCAACCTCACGGCAGGGAGGCCGGCGCTCTCACCCGTGACGATTCAGGGCACGGCGACAGCATACGAAGGTGGGATGAGCTCAGCGTCGACCTATCGTTCCTCTAGAGGTCGAAGAAGTGCCGGAGGCGGTCGGAGTCGCCGGCGACGAGCTCCTGCGGTGGATGATGCTTCGGGAGGGCTCACCAGGGCCTCTCTGAGCTGCAATCAGGACCGGGGCGAGGGGGAAACGGGTCAGGAGAGTGAGGGGAGACCAGCGAGAGAAGAATGGGGACCGGAGGGGGCCGCTACCAGACTATCAGCGGCGAGGTCGCCATGGCGGTCCTCATCTCGATCTCGAGCGCAGGGGCTTTGGGAGGTCTCCGGAGCGCGTAGGGGGCTACTTGGGAGAGGAGAGAGCGACGAGAGGGGAGAGAGAGCTCGGGGAGTGCCTTAAGTAGGTGGCCCTCGGTCCACCGAGCTCGGGTGCGCCCGCGAGCTCGTGGCCGGGGCTAGAGGCCATGGGAGAGAGGGGGGGGGGCGAGTCAGGGGAGTTCCTGGGGACAGTCTAGGCCATGGGGAAGGAAGAGAGAGGGGGAGGTGTTCGCGCGTGTGAGGCTACGGGTTGGCCGAGCCGGGCGGCACTCAACACGCGTGAGGGTGGGCAAGGGAGGAGGAGAGAGGAGGGGGCCGACCGTCCGGTGTGTCCCGGACGTCGAGGCCAGCCAAGTGGCGAGAGGGGGGAGCCTGAGGCGGTCGAAGCCATGTAGTGGCCAATGTCTACAGTGTTTGTCGGCACTATAGCTTGCTCTAGAGCGCGTGTTTGGCATGCCCCGGCATGCCAACGTCATCTTCTGCATGGCCACCTATGTATAGGGGATAGGGGAGGGTTTAGAATAGTGGAAAGTGGCCTTGGATGCCCTGGGATTCCTTAGGAGAGAAGGAAAGTTGAGAGAGAGGGAGAGAAACTACTATCCAAAGGGGTAAAAGGAGGGTTTTACCCCACTTACCTATGGAGTCTTGGCCAGGAAGAGTTACTAGAGGTACCTAGTAACCCAGAGGGGTTGTGGTAAAAGTTTGTGGGCAAGGGTAAAAGTGGAAGGGGTGGAAATAGTGCTTTTACTATTTTACCATAAGGTGTTTCATAAGGTTTTGGGATAGAAGAATCTACCAACTTACTAAGATATTTACCAGGGTCAAATTATAGGTAAAAATGAGATGATTCACCAAGTTTGATCCCAAGGCAGAAAAGTTAACAATGGAAACTTGGTAAACCCTAGAAATTAACAGAATCAGATTTCTGTAGATCTTGTGATGCTAGGATTTTACCCTTTCTGCACTACTTAATGTGTCATCACTATTTGGTCATTAGAGCATGCCCACCAAGTTTGAGGCCAAGGGGAGAAACTTCACAATGTAAAGTTGCTCAAATTTGAATCTGGACAGGAAGGGTTTTGGGATGTTTTGATGAATCAATTCAACTTGGATTGAGATGAAACTTGATAGTGTTGACTTGCTGGAATTTTCCTGTAATTTATTGAGAATATTTCTTATAGAAATATTTCAAAAGCTAGATTTGAACATAAGGGGTTTTGAGGGGGTTTTGCCCATGTTTTGATCATTCCCTTGTGTTGAAACTCAAATATATGAAAAATATATGTCCACTGACTTTCCCTAAATTTTCTCAAATATTTTGAAACCATTTAAATAATTTTTCCCTATGAAAAACCATTTCTGTCCTCAAGAAAAAGCCTTTAAATAAAATATAAGAATAATCTTAAAAATTAATATTTGGTGGTTTTGAGAAGTCTTATATTTAGTAGGTTTTAATTAAAGCTTTTGGGGAAGAAGAACCCACCCAATTTGAGGACTTGCAATGCAAACCTCATTTCAGGGGTTTTTGAGAACCTAATTTGAATAAATCATTTTTAGTTAAAACAAAAATTGATAAAAATGATTTTGGGCACTATTCACATGGCATGATCACTGAGCAAGAGGTTTGGGTCAAGGAATATGAATAGGAAGTGGATTAGAATCTAGGAGTGCCACAACCACAATCATCAAGCAAGCAAATATCATTGCAAACAAGCACAAGCACTTTGAAAAAGTTTTAGTTGCCTCCAAATTTTGTAAACCCCAACATATCAAGGTGATAAAAACACAGGGTGTGACAGACCTTCCTCTCTTACAAGAATCTCGTCCCCGAGAATCCTAGGATAAGCACTAAAAAGATAAGGGAACTCTGATCTAAGATAGTCTTCACGCTCCCAGGTTGCTTCAACTTTGGTGTGGTTGCTCCACTCGACCTTGAAGTACTTGATGGTGTGGATTCGGGTGCAGCGCTCGGCTTCATCCAAAATGTTAACTGGCCTTTCTCGATAAGTGAGGTCTGGCTGAAGATTGATGGCTTGATGATCGATGTCCTTGTAGCGGTTGGGGCGGTTGGGAACTTGCAGACACTTTCGGAGCTGTGACACATGAAAGACGTTGTGCACATCTGACAGCTCGGGAGCTAGCTCTAGCTGATAGGCAACTTCTCCTCGCGTTGTGATGATCTTGAAGGGGCCGATATATCTTGGTGCAAGCTTTCCTTTGACACGGAAACGCTTGGTCCCTTTGAGAGGCGTGACTCGGAGGTAGACATGGTGACCGACACAGAAGCTCACTTCTCAGTGATGAGAGTCGGTGTGGCTCTCCTGTCTTGATTTGGCGGCCTCCACATGCTCTCGGACGATTTGAACTTGCTCTTCTGCCTCGCGGAGGATATCTGGTTCGAAGACTAATCCTTCTCCTGTCTCTGACCAGATGAGGGGAGTACGACCCTTGCGCCCATACAACACCTCAAATGGTGCCATGTGAAGACTTTCCTGGTAGCTGTTGTTGTAGGAGAACTCAGCGAATGGTAGGCAATCTCCCACTTGGCTCCATATGCCAAAACACAAGCGCGGAGCATATCTTCGAGTATCTGATTTACTCGTTCCCTTTGCCCACCGGTCTGGGGGTGAAAAGCAGTGCTTAAGGAGAGCTTGGTTCCCATATCTTCTTGAAATTTCTTCCAGAATCTTGAGTTGAATTGGGTTCCTCGATCGGACACAATGTCATTTGGAACGTGAAGACTCACGATGCGGTTGATGTAGAGGTTCGCGAGCTGGCTTCCATCATAGGTGGTCCCGACGGGAATGAAGTGGGCTACCTTGGTCAGGTGGTCGACGATGACCCAAATTGAATAATTTCCTTTACTTGACCTGGGTAATCCGGTGATGAAATCCATCCCGACTTTATCCCACTTCCATTCAGGCACTTTGAGAGGTTGCAATAGTCCAGCCGGTCGCTGATTCTCAGCTTTGACTCTCTGGCATATGCCACACTTAGCAACGAACGTGCCTATTTCCCGTTTCATGCTATGCCACCAGAATCTTGCCTTGAGGTCTTGATACATCTTGGTTTCTCCAGGATGGATGGAGTAGGGAGTGTCATGAGCTTCTTACAAGATCATGTTCTTGAGCGCTCTTTGTCGGGTACGCAAATGTGATTCCCGAACCATACAACTCCTTGTTCATCCACCGAGAATCCTGGGGCCTTGCCTGCCTTGATCTTCGTCTTGATGCCTTCAATGCTCTCGTGTCCCTTCTGGGCTTCTTTGATATCATCCATCAAGGTAGGCTTTTCTTCGAGGTTGGCAAGGAATCCGGGTGCAACCAATTCCAAGCCGAAGCTTTTGAGTTCTTCATACAGGGCGGGTATCCTCTCCTTAATCATGGCATTCAAGAAACAAGCCTTTCTGCTTATGGCATCTGCTACCACATTGGCCTTTCCGGGATGGTATTGAACACTAAGGTCGTAATCCTTGCTCAATTCCAACCATCTTCGCTGCCTCATGTTCAATTCCCTTTGCGTGAAGATATACTTCAAACTTTTGTGGTCTATGAATATCTCACATCGCTTCACCAGAAGGTAGTGCCGCCATGTATTCAAGGCATGAACCACGGCTGCCAACTCAAGATCATGAGTTGTGTAGTTCTCTTCATGATGTCATAGTTGTCTGGATAGATATGCTACAACTCGGCCTTCTTGCATCAAAACACCTCCAAGCCCGGTTCTTGATGCATCACGATAAATCATAAACTCCTTGTGAATATCCAGGGTGGCCAAAACTGGGGCTGTGGTCAATCTCTTCTTGAGCTCCTGGAAGCTTTCCTCGAACTTAGCTGTCCATTTGAACTTCTTGTCCTTCTTCAAAAGCTGGGTCAAGGGTCGGGCAATGCTTGAGAACCCTTCCACGAACTTGCGGTAATATCCCACGAGTCCGAGGAAGCTCCTGGCTTCCTTCACGGTGGTTGGGGTTTTCCATTCAGTCACGGCTTCAATCTTGATAGGATCCACTAAGAATCCTTCGGCGGTCAACACATGACCCAAGAATCCAACTTCATGAAGCCAAAATTCACACTTGCTGAACTTGGCATAAAGCTGGTGCTCTCGAAGCTTCTCTAGGACCAATCTCAAGTGTTCCTCATGCTCTTCTTCAGACTTGGAGAAGACGAGTATGTCATTAATGAAGATGACAATGAACTTGTCCAAGTACTCCATGAAGACCTTATTCATGAGATACATGAATTAGGTAGGGGAATTGGTTAACCCGAACGACATGACCGTGTATTAATACATGCCATACCGGGTTACAAATGTCGTCTTCGGAATGTCTTGGGGTCTGATCTTCAGCTCATAGTACCCGGACCTCAGGTCGATCTTGGAAAACACCTTGGCTCCATTCAACTGATCGAATAGGTCTTTAATCTTGGGGAGTGGGTACTTGTTCTTTATTGTGACCTCATTGAGAGAGTGGTAATCAACACAGAGTCTGATAGTTCCATCCCTCTTTGACACAAATAGTATAGGCGATCCCCAAGGAGAGGCACTTGGGTGAATGAATCCTTTTCTGAGATGCTCAGCTAGTTGCTTCTTCAACTCAGCCAACTCTTCAGATCCCATCCTGTAAGCCTTCTTATAGATGGTCCTTGATCCGGGCATAAGCTCAATGATGAACTCAATGTCACGGTCAGGAGGCATTCCGGGCAGCTCATTAGGAAACACATCCGGGTATTCACATAACACTGGCACTTGATCCAACTCAACTCCCGATAGACATTTAGACTGAGGGGCTTGAGTGGAGGAAGGGTTG
The DNA here is from genome assembly GCA_022496015.1 of Hordeum marinum. Lineage (NCBI taxonomy): Eukaryota > Viridiplantae > Streptophyta > Magnoliopsida > Poales > Poaceae > Hordeum > Hordeum marinum. The sequence continues at coordinate 470,022,641 of CM039676.1, forward strand.
GGAACATAATTGACTTCCACTCCTCGGCTATTGGTCATGGTAACGATCCTCTTGGCACAGTCTAACAAGCCTTAGTGCTTGGTTAACGAATCCATGCCTAGGATCACATCCAAGCCTTCCGACTTTCGGATGATAAGGTCTGCTAGGAAATCTACCCCATTTATGTTAATCTCAACTCCCTTACAACCTATCCCAGACTTCATAACTAATCCTGGGGTTTGTATCAACATTAGACTACCCAGGGTGTAGGCTTCATGCCACTCTCTAGTGCAAACTTTTGGGTGACAAAAGAATGTGAAGCTCCACAATCAAACAATGATGTGGTTGGGGTTGAGTTGACGAGGAACATACCCAGTATGACATCCGGGTCTTCCTGGGCTTCCTCTGCGGTGACGTGATTCACACGACCCTTGCCATTGTTGGGCTGGTTGCGGGGAGCGGGCTTCCTTGGGGGTGCTCCACGGCCTTGACCGTGATTTGGCGCATTAGGGCATGATGCATCTGGCTTCTTGTTGGGACACATCCTAGAGATGTGTCCTGGCTGACCACATCCAAACCAAGCGACTTGTCCAGGGTTGCTGTTGAAGTTCATGTAACCATTGTTATTATTGGGTTTGTTGTTGTAAGCTGTCCTGGGATTGGCATACTGCTGAGGCTGGTAGCTCGGACGAGGTGCAGGAGGTCTAGCCTACTACGGCTGATAGGTTGGTTTGGCTTGGGCTGGCTGCCAGGGGTGAGGCTTTTGGTTGCTGGTGCTACCCTTGCTGATCATCTTGCGCTTGCAAGTGTCGTCTATGGCATGACGCTTGTCATCTAGAATGAGGGCCTTGTTCACCAAGTCAAAGAAGGTACGACAGTCGTAGATGATGAGCTGATACTGCAGGGTCTGTTGAAGTTCTTCCATGAAGCGTTCCTTCTTGGCAGCCTCTATGCTGACGTCTTAAGGTGCATACCTTGACAGCAGGTTGAACTTCTGCAGGTACTCCTTGACAGAGCCACTTCCTTGCTTCAGCGCTCAGAATTCTCTCTTCTTGATAACCATAATCCCAGAAGGAATGTGGGAGGTGCGGAATCCTTCCTTGAAGTCAATCCAGGTGATCACACGCTCACCTTGCATGACCTTGAATCCATCCCACCATGCTCGGGCGGTACCTCTGAGGGAGTGAGAGGCATGCAGCACCTTCTCACGATCCTCATTGCAATTGACCAGTGCAAGGAGGTCCTCGATGGTGCAGATCTAGTCATCCGCATCTAGTGGTTCAGCAGTCTCGGTGAAGGTTGGGGGCGAGTTCCTCATGAACTCAGACAGGGTGGAGCGGCCATTGCCGTTCCTGCCTTGCTGCTGGTTGTTCACAAGGGCCTGAGCCATCTGTTGGATAGCAGCATTGTTGGCTTGGCATTCCTCCCAGAGAACTTGGAGAAACTGAGCTATGGTCATGTTCTCTGGTGGAGGTGGTAGAGGGGGAATGTCGCCTTGTGGCTGCTCCTGGTGTCCTCAAGTGTGAGCAGCCCCACCAGCTCCATGTTGCTGGCTTGAGTTGTCGGCTTCAGGGTTGGTGAAGGAGTTGTTATGGGTAGCAGTCACCATCCTTTTTGGAGCAGCCAAGTCAAACAACTGGGATATACGAGAGGATAAGCAACAACGGAAATGCGCGCCTAAGGGGGTCAGTCAAGTGCAAGTGTGTTAACACAAAGGTCAAAAGACCAACATATATATTAAGATAGATGATGGGGTCGCTTACATGTTGCCTAAGGCAAAAGCGCGACTTGCATCGGAACACAAACAAGAAAACAAACAACAAGCACACATGGGTTCATATGAACCATTACACGGACTTGACTTCGCATGAGGGGTACATGACTGATCCTACCCTAGGGGTTCTCGGACTCAAGTGGTGGAGTGCTCGGTCTCGTAGTCACGCTCCTCTGGGTCTTCCTCTTGTTCATCATCCAAACGGGCATCATTCCTGGTCGAAGGGGTCGAGGAACGAGGAGGTCCATCCTGACGGTGCTTTGCAGGCATGCCGGTGAAGAGCTCACGGTACTCCTTCGCACTCATGCGATGACGACATATGGGCGCATCACTAGCTAGGGGTACTCCTCCTCTATAAGCAACAACTGGTCGTCCATCAGGGGCTTTGTCCTTCTTGATCCTGTCTGGCTCCGTCTTGGCTTGCCAAAGTAGCTCTCGGGTGTGGTGAAGTTCCTCATAGAGCTTGACGGACTCCTTAATCAAGTGGTGAACTAGACTATAGGCGGAGAGGCTGAAGTAGGTCTGGAACCTGAGTGGTGTGCCGTCCTCTTGGGTCGGAACCAGTGTCCAACTCTCGCCAAGATCATCCTTCCTGAAAGGAAGGTATCGAGTAGCCGGCTCATTAGCCATCTCTGGAATGATGTCTCGAAGGTGCAGGAGTGCCTTGCGTGCAGCTGTCTCGACTATAAGCATCATGGTATCCATCCGGGGTCCTTCAAAGAACCAATTGGTCGGGGAGTCGTTTGCCTTCACGACCACATCTACGTGGTACTCCTTTGTGACGGCATCGACCCAGTGCTCGTGGTAGAGGAAAATGGGTGGTTGGCAAAACTGGCACTTCTCTAGGCTATCCCCAAGGAGTAAGGGAAAGCCGAATGTTAGTAAGGCTTTGGGTATGATGGCCATCTACAAAGGTTTGAAAGGAGGAGAGTCAACAGAGTGTTGGGTGAAGAATAGGAGAGGTAAATAGTGCAGAATTCCTAAGTATAAGTGTTAGGTGTAGTTTTGAAAGCGGTTTTTTATCCTAACTAACGTCCATGCTAACTAAAGGCTTCCTACAGTCAGGATGGCTCTGATACCAGCTCTATGGGGACCCCGACTCATAAGTCGTGATCACTGAATGCACGTGTACAATGATCCCAGCAATCAATGCTCACTAAACACACAGAAGTTGAATAACAAGAGTCTTATATCCACACTTAATGTCTTACACAAATAAAGACCATGAAGGTCAAGTCTTACATAGATAGGGCCACGAGGGCCAAACACTTAAATAGAACAAGCAGCGGAAATCTTCGTCGAAAGCATGAACCCATGCCATCTGCCTTAACCTACAGGCATTCTGACTGGGAAGCGTCCAAGTTCGCATGTTCGTCACCACCGAACTCTACTCATGTTCTTCCATGCCTGGCCAATTAAATAACCAGTGGCAAGCTAGTGAGTACTTTGAATGTACTCGCAAGCAACCCAGATTGTGGAACAAGGTAACAATGATGCATGATATAGCACTAAGTAGGTAATTTTGCGGAAAGCTAATTTTGAGTGCAAATGGAATGATCAAGTAACTAGTAGGCACGCGTCAACATTTAGCAGATATCCATATGAACAAGTTATAGATATCATCATAAGTAGGGGTTGAACAACTCATGTTCATTCATCACACTAAGTCATCGGACTTAGCTCATGTGACCTCTTTGTCTCCATCACGTCCATACTCACACCAAATTTCATGAAAACATCCGTACATGGCATAAGTAGCACCACCCAACTGTCCTTGACCGTGGACACCGCTATTCGAATAGTTTTACACTCTGTAGAGGTTGCACACTTTACCCACAAGACTCGGGGAGCTTCCGTGTCATCCACAACTCGTGGCATATAACATACCTGAGGTAAGCAGCCGAACAATGCATTTCCCTTAGCGATACTAAACAAAGAGTCGACTCGATTGGTAAACATCCTCATCGATGCAACCTCTACAGAGTGTAAAACTATTCGAATAGCGGTGTCCACGGTCAAGGACAGTTGGGTGGTGCTACTTATGCCATGTACGGATGTTTTCATGAAATTTGGTGTGAGTATGGACGTGATGGAGACAAAGAGGTCACATGAGCTAAGTCCGATGACTTAGTGTGATGAATGAACATGAGTTGTTCAACCCCTACTTATGTGAAGACAACGCATGATCGTACATACCGGTATGACCCCGTATTGAGAGTGACCACGCCACTCCCACCATTAGTAATGCGGGATCTTTGCCTGTACCCACCAAGGTAATCAACAAAGCCTCGTCCCATAAGGGGTATCATGGTTGCGCATGTAAGGTTGGGACGGTCGACAAATCTTAAATCCTCCTTTTTGAAAACACATCCTCATCTTGTTCCGGCACACCACTTCCTTCTCAAGTGGCACCCATCTCATCATCATCTCCCTCAGGCATTAGTGGCACCCGATGGGGTTTTCGAAAAGTCTTTGAAATCATGTCTTTCTTTCCATCACTATGCATGAGTCCCATCCCACTTGCGTAGCATCTACTAGCATCCTATCTACACCCACCCGCATAACCCTCATAAGGTGGTAGGGTGATGCACGATTCAAGTGTCAACGGCAATAGTATCAGAAGCAACCCACCGGAGGGGTCACTACTCCACATGATCATATATGACAAAGTAAAGTGCTATATGTCATGCAATAAAAATGGTTTCTTGACATGGTCAAAGGACTGCTTGTCTGGCTCAACAAAGTCTCCAGGGTCTTCGAAGTCTTCAGGTCCAACTTCCTCGTCAATAGTGCAATGTATAGTCGTGATAAAATAACGGTAAAAAAATAAGCATCACACAAAACAGAGCACACAAGCCACTATCAAAAATGCTACCCTACTCTGATAAATACTAGAGACTATAGCAAAAATGTTTGTTTAGTATTTTGTTATGAAAAACATTTTTAAAAACTATTAAACAAAGGTAGATGATGCCAAATAGGGGGTTTTAAATTAAAAACAGTACATAAAATGTTTTCAAGCATTTTTACAAATGACACTAAATTCTAGGGAATATTCTAAGATTTTTGGTGGAAAATATTTGGAATTAGATTTAATTTGTGCCCTATGGAATTTTTGGAAGATCAGAGAAAAAGAGAAAGGGAAAAGAAAAGGGCACAGTGTCCTGGCCAGAGGCGGCCAGCAGCTGGGCCGGCCCAGAGGCCAACCAGCCCAGGCGAACTGGCGCGCGTGCGCCCGCGTTTAAACCTGACGGCTAGGGCCTGAAGGCCAGCGACAGAGAGAGGAGGAGGAGGGAGGTGAGGATGACAGGCGGGCCCCTCCTGTCATCTTCAACCTCACGGCAGGGAGGCCGGCGCGCTCACCAGCGACGATACAGGGCACGGCGACGGCAGGCGAAGGCGGGGATGAGCTCAACGTCGACCCATCGTTCCTCTGGAGGTCGAAGAAGTGCCTGGGGTGGTAGGAGTCGCCGGCGACGAGGTCCTATGGCGAGGATGCTTTGGGAGGGTTTGTCGGGGCCTCTCTAAGCTACAAACAGGACCGGGGCGAGGGGGAAACGGGTCAGGAGAGCGAGGGGAGACCAGCGGGAGAAGAATGGGGACCACAGGGGGCTGCTACCAGGAGATCGGCGGCAAGGTTGACGCAGCGGTCCTCGGCTCGATCCCGAGCGCAGGGGCTTCAGGAGGTTCCGGAGCGCTTAGGGGGGCTACTAGGGAGAGGAGAGTGCGACGAGAGGAGAGAGAGAGAGAGCTCAGGGAGGGCCTTAAGTAGGCGGCCCTTGGTCCACCGAGCTCGGTTGCGCCCGCGAGCTCGTGGCCGGGGACAGAGGCCATGGGAGAGAGGGGGCGAGTTAGGGGTGTTCCTGGGGCCGGTCTAGGCCATGGGGAAGGAAGAGAGAGAGGGGGAGATGTTCGTGCATGTGAGGCTGCGGGTTGGCCGAGCCGGGCGGCGCTCGGCACGCGTGGGGGAGGGCAACGGAGGAGGAGAGAGGAGGGGGCCGACCGTCCAGCGTGTCTCGAACGCCGAGGCCAGCCAAGTGGCGAGAGGGGGGAGCCCGAGGCAATCGGCGCCATGCAATGGCCAATGGCTACAGTGCCTTTCGGCACTATGGCGTGCTCCAGAGCGCGCGTTTGGCATGCCCCGGCATGCCAATGGCGTCTTTTGTGGGGCCACCTATGTCTAGAGGATAGGGGAAGGTTTAGAATAGTGGAAAGTGGCCTTGGATGCCCTGGGATTCCTTAGGAGAGAAACAAAGCTGAGAGAGAGAGAGAGAGAGAGAGAAACTACTGTCTAGAGGGGTAAAAGCAGGGTTTTACCCCCACTTACCTATGGAGTCTTGGCCAAGAAGAGTAACTGGAGCTAGCTAGTAACCCAGAGGGGTTGTGGTAAAAGTTTGTGGGCAATGGTAAAAGAGGAAGGGGTGGACATAGTGCTTTTACTATTTTATCAGAAGGTGTTTGATAAGGTTTTGGGCAATAATAATCTACCAACTTACTGAGATATTTACCAGGTTCAAATGATAGGTAAAAATGAGATGATTCACCAAGTTTGAGCCCAAGGGGGAAAAGTTAACAATGGAAACTTGGTAAACCCTAGAAATTAACAGAATCAGGTTTCTGTAGATCTAGTAATGCTAGGATTTTACCCTTGATGCACTACTTAGTGTGTCATCACTATTTGGTCATTAGAGAATTCCCACAAAGTTTGAGGCCAAGGGTAGAAACTTCACAATGTAAAGTTGCTCAAATTTCAATCTGGACAGGAAGGGTTTTGGGATGGTTTGATGAATCAATTCAACTTTTATTGAGATGAAACTTTGCAAGATCATCACTTATGATAGTGTTGACTTGCTGGAATTTTCCTAGAATTTATTGAGAATATTTCTTATAGAAATATTTCAAAAGCTTGATTTGGGTAGAAGGGGTTTTGAGGGGGTTTTGCCCATGTTTTGATCATTCCCTTGTGTTGTAACTCATATATATGGAAAATATATGTCTACTGAGTTTCCCTAAATTTTCTCAAATATTTTGAAATAATTTAAATATTTTTCCCTATGAAAAATCATTTCTAGCCTCAAGAAAAAGCCTTTAAATAAAATATAAGAATAATCTTAAAAATTAATATTTGGTGGTTTTGAGAAGTCTTATATATATATTAGGTTTTAAGTAAAGCTTTTGGGGAAGAAGAACCCACCCAATTTTAGGACTTGTAGTGCAAACCTCATTTCAGGGGGTTTTGAGAAGCTAATTTGAATAAATTATTTTTGGTTAAAACAAAATTTGATAAAAATGGTTTTGGGCATTATTCACATGGCATGATCATTGGGCAAGAGGTTTGGGTCAAGGAATATGAATATGAAGTTGATTAGAATCTAGGAGTGCCACAACCACAATCATCAAGAAAGCAAACATCATTGCAAACAAGCACAAGCACTTTGAAAAAGTTTTAGTTGGCTCCAAAATTTATAAACCCCAACATATCAAGGTGATACAAACACATGGTGTGACAGCTGAGAGGACTTTCGTCCGTCGATCAGTGAGGTCGGCCTGTTCGGCTATGAGTTGCCAACCTTTGGCCTTTAGGCCGCAAGCCGTTGCTATGAGTCGCTGCCTGATTTCTTCCTGATCTTCGAGGTTATTAGGGATGTACAACTCATCATCTTCCGGTAAGTCTTCCTCCTCGGCTGGGGGAAGGTAATCATCGCCTTCGGGGTCATTGACGATATGGGGGTCGTTTTGGTCCTGAGGTTCGTCCGGAGCCTCTAACGGGTGCTCAGGGACATCGGGATTGTCATGATTGGCGGGGATGTTACTGTCCCTGCTTGTGATAATATCTCTTATTCCCTTTTTTCTTTTGGACCGCTTATGTGATTTCGGACGCCTTCATGGCGCATGGCCCGATTTGTCGCCGTCGTTGTGAGGCGTATTGTCGCGGTTGGTGATAGGAGTATCCACCATGTAGACGTCATATGTAGAAGTGGTGGTCCAATTTTCGGTGTTGACAGGAGTGGGAGCACGGTCCTCTTCATCCTTGTATTTTGCCTCTTTGGAGGCATAGTCCAACACATCGGTTAAATCTTCGACGGTGGCTGGGTCAAAAAATCCGCCCCTGCCTGAACTGTGATCGGGCCGGGCGTAGATCGGGGCCGGATAATCGGTGATCCTCATCGACGAGAGTTTTTCCAAGGCCTCGTCGATCGTTGAGGGCCCGGTATGATCCAGCTATTCGGAACTTGTGGGGTTCACCCCCATGAAGTCCACAAATGAAGATTGTTCGGAAGGAACGTATATCCGGTCGCATGGTTTGATAGCCAAATCGGGATGACGGATCGGACTGTCGCCATGGGTGACCCCAACGGCGTGTCCGAAGAAGGGGCTCGAGGTTAAAGCCTTAGAGCCCTCGGGGGCTATGGGCGAAGCCGTGAGCCCGGTTAGTGACAAGTCACTTCGAGAGTCGACGAAAAACTCTAGGTTTCCAAATCTAACCTCCTGATCGAGGGCGAAGTTCTCCACGCGGCCTAGATGGCCAGTGGAATCAGCATGCAGCACAGCGCCGCTAAAGGCGAAGATCTGCCTAGGGACGAAAACGACGATGTTGCGGGCCTCTTTGCTGATGAAAAGGCAAGGTCTCGAGCCAATCTTGCTCACAGAGGAACTCTCAATGAAAGAACCAATGTTGGTGTCAAAACCAGTGGATCTCGGGTAGGGGGTCCCAAACTGTGAGACTAGGGTTGTCAGTAACAGGAGACGAAGGGGACACGAGTTTACCCAGGTTCAGGCCCTCCAATGGAGGTAATAACCTACGTCCTTTTTGATTGTATTTATGGTGTAAGTGTTACAGAGTGGATCTACATGGTGATCGTATGTCTAACCATAGACGAGTTGTCCTATCTCTATACCCTAAAACCCTCCGGCTTATATAGACGCCAAGGAGGCCTAGGGTTTGCACATGGTCGGTTACATGCCGAAGAGATAAACATGCCTATTTTCTACATCAAGCGTGGAGCGCAAGCCATGCTCCACGAAGCTTCCATCCTGGAAATTGGGCCTTCAAATCATCCAGTGTTTGGAAAGTAGCCCATATAGTCCGGACCATAAACAACATGTCGGTTATCTGAGGGCCCCCTAATCCAGGACTCCCTCACTCTGTCATGTTCCTTCACTAAAGGTGAGATGGGTGAATTACTCGGTATGAAGACATATTCAATATATTCAATATATTGGCTACATAGTGTGTTCAATTGATGTAGATGTTGCTTGTGAACTTCAATTATATACTTCTGTGTTATGAAAACTAATGTGCTTTTTTGTATGTATGATGTGTGCACATATATTTTTGTTGTTTCCAGACAAAGAAGTGAAGTGAAATTGACAAATAAGTGAAAACTAACCTACCATCACCGACGTGATGATTTTTGTATGTATGATGTGTATGCCTTTTTGTCAATTTCACTTCTTTGTCTGGAAACAACAAAAATAAAGGCCCACAATGAAAATTATTGGAGATGTTATCACTGACCATCGATTGGTCTGTGTTTGGAAGTCGTCGCTGACCGACCAGGTGCATCATCTGTTCTAGGAAAATCATCACTAGCCCCTAGCCACTGATTGGTTAGAAGCACGTCGGTGATGGTAGGTTTTGTGCACCCAGTGCTATTCGGTTCTGTAGCACTGTCAAGCATCCTAGCCATGATGCCCAGCAAGCAACCCACTAAATACAACCAACCTATTCCATCATGACTTCACTTAGAGGTCCTACTAAGTGTATATCTTCACAACTTGGGCAACCTTCAGGCCCGTACAAATTCTTTCTTCTTTCACGCGTAGAACTTGATAGGATCACAAGTGACTCGTAATTCTGTAGGATTCACTCATCATCTGAAAGTAATCAGCATAAGCAAAGTCACTTGATAAGAACTCTTTGAAAGATTCAATTAGAACTTCTCTCAAGAATCCATAGGGACATGATGGCCTACAAGTGCACAAGGTTTAGTTGTATCTTTTTTCGAACTAAGAGTATCTATTCCACAGGGAGCACAAGAACTGGTTCTTTATCTCATGTAGTGAATAATGGAATTGTGCCTGCAAATAATTGTAGACTCGAAGCAAAGTGAGGTCAGAAATAAATATTGGTTTTGGTGAAGTATGAAGTTAAATTAAATTTCATAAATGGTAATAAAATCAGTAGGTAGGAAGAGTAATGCATTCTCGGGAAGTCTAGAATTCCCATTTGTATGTTTCTAACACAACCTATGTAATGACATAGTATCATCTTGAAACTTGAGACACCATTGACGTTTACACTAGGCGGAGCCGAGTACATAACATGTTCTAGTCTTGGTAGACTTTGTGTCATGCATGCCACGACCGTAGTCTCCCCCGACAGGCTAAAAGTATGGTATTAAGGGTTTCCCATGGATGTTGCCACACTAAATGTTCTCAGTAATTCCCCTATGAATTGTAAAAGCTAAGGGGGAAAGCTTTTACTGTCACCTTGCATTACCTTCATTCCTTAACTCTTACAACATGAGTGATACACTTCGTGGCCTTTCAGCGATAATGTTGAGTGGGCCCGCTTCACAAAATTCACAATGTATATTAAACTAAATTATTCAACATAGGATCCCATATCCTTATTAACATTTCAGCTCCTATAAATATATACGAAGGTTCATGCATATCCCGTAGAACTAGGGGGTTTACTCATACATAGGGATGACGAACATCATGGAGGGAGTGATAGTAAACATGGATGATACGAATGAGTAATAGACATAATGATCCCCTAGGGTTTTTGTATTACAACGAGATGAAGATGGATGTGGATGATGATGATGGTGGAAGTGGTGATGATGTCGAGTCCACTTGCACGTGGTGATGAAGGTGGCAATCTCCTCCTTGCCAATTTCTCTGCCAGATATATTCTGAAGGCTAGGCTTCTCCTCTTGGACGATAATGATGATGGTGGTGGTGGTGATGATTTCGTTATTGTTTAAGGGAAAGACGACTGATTTCCCAGCTAAGATCGAATCGGTTGGCTTCAGACCCGCTGATTTTCCAACTAAGGAAGGTGTTGATTTTGTTCCGTGTTTATCCATCCTTCCTTGTCGATCTATTAGCTTAACTGTTCTTCACTTGGAGATAGGAGGAAAACTCTGAGTCCATATCTCACCATTGCCTCAACCAGAAGATCCCATCGACGTGAATCTGCAACAACTTCTTCTGGTTGACATCCAAACTGACAAGGGAGTCGTTGTTGTCGGTGGAATAAGCTAGGGTGGCAAGGAGAAAATGGGAATGTTGATGCTTCCTTGAGCGCTGAAGACGAGGAGGATGGATCAAGGCACTTCATCCTATAGAAGAAAGGGTGTGACGCCTCCTCCTATGACAGATGCCGATGCTGGCACCAAGGTACGAAAGAAGTGACACCAAGAACAGGTTGTTAATCTGTTGTCTATAGTGGTAGGAGGCGTGGTGTCACTACTTCCCCCACCTCGTGTGATACAACAAAGGACCCTAGGTACCAAGGAAGTGTCGATGCTTCCCTTCAACTTGCATTTAATAATATAATTACCCTTGTTCTCATTCCTTCGACCTCTGCAGGGAATGGAGAAACCTGGGCAACAACCTACCCAGCTAACCTGGCAATAGCTCCAGGACGACAACCATCTTGGAAGTTCCAAGGACCGCTAATATTGCTTTGCGAGCTAGGCCAGTTTTCGTGGTGTCGCCCCTAGAGAGTCGAACATCTACCAAACTGAAAACAGGCTTGCCGAAAAGTGTCAGCCTGGTCAGCTACACCCGCCGGGGGAGACCGAGGGAGTGCGGTATTAGGGGGTCCTCGGATAGCCGACATGTTTTCTTATGGGCCGGACTATATGGGCTGCAAGGTGAATATCAGATGATCAAGGGCCCCATCACCAGATGAAGCTTTCCAGGATCCGTGGCGTGTCCTCCAAGATGGCGACATAGATAGGCATGTTTATCTCTTCGGCATGTAACCGACCAAGTGTAAACCCTAGGTACCATCGGCATCTATATAAGCCGGAGGGTTTTAGGTTGTAGGGATAGAACAACTCATCTAGTGTTAGCTCTTTGATCTCGAGGTAGATCAACTTTGTGACCTCATATCATCAATACATCCAAGCAGGACGTAGGGTATTATCTCCATAAAAGGGCCTGAACCTGGGTAATTTGTGTCCCCTTAGTCTCCTGTTATTGTCGGTTCTAGTCTCACAGTTCGGGACCCCCTACCCGAGATCCGCCGGTTTTGACACCGATATTGGTGCTTCCATTGAGAGTTCCACTATGAACCACAAAGGAATTGATATCTCACCACGTCACGAGAAACGGGATCTGCATCCAGGGGATTCTTGCCCCCGATCAGACTCCCACAGGCGGCGACATCTGGTCACACGCCAATCCGATCAGCCACCCTGGCCAGATCGGAAACTTATTCCCCGATTAGAGAATCGAGTTTGGAACCCTAGAGTTCATTGCTGCTTCACAGGGAACACTTGTTTTGACGGAACCTTTGACCCTTGAGGAGGGGCCCACAAGTCTTGACGCTTCGACGCCGAAGACATTGGGCATCACCCCCAATGGGGTCGTCACCCCCGGGCGGTCTAGAACGCCCAATCTGGTCGATGTGACTAGACCCGTCCTGGCTAGACAGAACAAGGATCCGCTCTTGCGCGTCCTTGGAGTCATCATGCGGCACATTGAGTCCACTCGCCTCAGTGACACGCATCCCACCATTGCCTCATTTTTAAACGAGCTGTTCAACCGGGTCAAAGCTATGCGTATGTTGGATGACCAGATCCCAGTCTATGACCGGATCGGGGTTAGGCTCGATGACAAGGAAATTCATGTCCCTCCGGTCACCCACCTTATCTCTACCATCGAGTGTCCGGCTAAGGACTTGTCTTAATAGCCGGAATTAAAAATAGTTTACACCCCGGTCTCTGATCATCGAGACTTCATCGGCAAATCAGGTACGGGAGTTCATCCTAAAGACGGACCATCATCATCCTAGGATCTATCACACGGTTTGGTGTACATAGTTCCGAACACTCAATGTGGCGCGGAATCGAAATTTTCCCCACCCACCACCCAAGACGATAATCCTAGTATCACTCCAAAGCCTGCGCCCTCGGAGTTTCGAGATATTAAGCAACTACAAGGAGAGTCCGTCCATCACTTTTGGGCCAGACTCCTTCTCGCCAGAAGCAGAGAAAAAGGTCTTGGTGAACAAGAGGTAATGGCAACTTTCATTCACAATTACCTTGATAAAGAGATTCTAAACGCCCTGGCTCGCCGACACATTCATGACTTTTCTGAGCTATCCGACTTGGTACAAAAATATTGTGCCATGCAAAGTGCTTGGCAATCCGAACGATTATTTTCGGAACCAACTTTCCCCATACACCCTAGAGGAGATCGGAAAAAGAGGATACCTCCAAAGCGGAAAGCCAGATTCGAACCCGCCGAAAAAAGAAAGAGACCCCTTCCTCAGGTCAGCACTGTCCTTGATGGACTATTGGATAAACCTTGCCCTATACACTCCGTATTGCTAAACACAAACCCGACTCACAGCCTTAGACCTTGTTGGGTCGTTAGGCAGGTCGCAAAAAGCGGTGAGACTATCCTCGCAGTACCTCCATCGAATAGGCGCTCCCCATCATCGCCCGCATACAATACCGAAGTCCTGACGGTCTACAAAACATTACCCTCGAAGAACGAGAGGAAGAGTGCTCGATTACCTTCGGAAATGCTGACCAGACGGCCATTCTCCCCGACCACGCACCGGCCACACTGGTCCTAAACCCCATCATCGATGGTTACAGGCTGCATAAGGTGCTAATGGACGGCATCAGCAGTTTAAACCTCATATACAAAGGCACCCTAGAAAAAATGTAGTTCGACTGATCTCACATCGAACAAAGTAGCACAACTATTCGGGAAATAATTCCTGGGAAAGAGGCGCGTTGTTCTGGACGTATCATCCTGGATGTCGTGTTTGACACGCTCGAAAACTACCGATTTGAAGAATTTCTCGTCCACATCATGCCCTTCCCAAGCGGCTACCATGCCCTATTAGGGTGTGACGCCTTTACAAAATTCCAGGCTATACCCCATTACGGGTACCTGAAACTTAAAATGCCAGGACCAAATGGAGTGATCACAATTGACAGTGATCCGAACATAGCCCTTTGGTCAGAAAATAAGATGGCAGGGCTTGCCCTCGAGGCATTAGCTGAGACTTTTGCTGCCGAAGAACTGACCGCACTATGGTCAACAATTTACAAGGATGACGTCATCCTCAGCAAAAGTCCCAAGCCCACATCCTTCAAACCTGCAGAGGAAATCATCAAGTTTCGAGTGCACCCGACGGGCCCCAATAAGACAGCGTCCATCAGAGCTCAGCTTGATCCCCTTGTGGATAAGGCTCTGGGGAACTTTCTCCGAGAAAACTAGGACATCTTTGACGGGGTTCATATCCCGGGGTAGGCCAAGGCAACGGGGTCCTCCCCACTCCGCTTTGAAGAAAAACCAATCGGCCGGCTGGGCAAGGCCGGCTGGGGACACGCCACACGAGCCGTCTCTGGCTGGCGTTTCGCCCGGCCGGCCTAGCGGCCGGGCGTGCTCCCGCCCGGCTGGCCAAGCAGCCGGCCGCCCACGAGCCGGGCAGCCCATTGACTTGGGGACGGGCACGTCCTGTCCCATCTCCCTGATCGTAGGTATGGCCACGCAATGTGACTAGCGGGGCGAGCGACCCTGTGGCCATAGTGGTCGCTGACGTGTCGTCCCGCACGGCTACAATCCATCCGTCCGGCCCGCTAACCTCAGTGAGCGCGACCGGATGGGGAACAGTTCCAGCATGCCTCCGCCACTCGAGTGCCTCCCCCGGCGTGGCTACAGTGCCGCCGGACGTACCGATGACCTCGGCCGGCTAGCGCTAGGCGACGCCTCCCCGGGCGGCCCGTGCTGGGGCAGGTGGGGGAGGGCCAATCACGGCGCCCGTCGGCGGGTCCCAGCAGGGATGGGACCACTCGGCCGGCGGGCCCCGCCCATGACGAGACAATAAAAGCCGCGGGACCCCCTGGCCAGGCGGAGAGGCTGCCAGCCGGGTCCCTCCACCCTCGTACCTAAACCATATTGTAAGAGTCGGGGGGTTGGCCTATAAAAAAACCTGAGCCCCCCATGCAACGGGGACAAAAAAACCCAATCAAGAACACACACATAGGGAGCTCCCATACCCTTCCCAGTAGCAGAGGGAGACAAGCAGGCTGCTCCTTTCCTCCTCCTCCGAACACAGCTCTAGGAGCACCTCTGTATACTTATCCATCCATCCAACGAATCCAAGCAGGACTAGGGGTATCACCTCCCACGGAGGGCCCCGAACCTGGGTACGTCGCGTGTCTCCACCTTCTCGTACCAATCCCGCACCAGGAGCCCATCGGCGTCCAATGGCCCCAACACCACCGATAAGCCACCCTATGGCATCTGCCGTGAGAAAATAACGACAGTTGGCGCCCATCGTGGGGCCATCCGCGGCGTCGTTCGGGTTCATGCTCCGGGCGGGACCTCTCGCCATTCCCCTCCGCCGCCGCTCGGCCCGGTGAAACCGTGGGAGGCCCATGGGGTTTGCTGCAGCACGCCCTGTGGGCGACTCCGACGGCCTAGCGGTCAATATCGACGCGCTCACCGAGCGCTTCGGCAGGCCGCGGGTGAGTACCCCGTGGGGGTACTCATCTGCGCTGGCCCGCCCACGGCCATGGGAGTACTCGCTGCGGCCCTCCGAACGGGCGCGGGTAATGGCCACCGCTGCCGCCGCCCGCGTCGGCACGTCCGACCCGATCGGTGCGGCCCTCCGGGGCTTGAGCACCCCGATTGCCCCGACGGCAAACCCCGATACCGCCGCGACCGACCTCGAGGCGGCTCGTCACATAACTCTTCGACGATACCACCGCCCTTGCTGCCATGCGCTTCCGCATGGAAGCGGCGCGGCGGGAATACGCCTCCGCTTACGGCCTTACCCCGGCTGGCGCTGAGCCCAGCCAGCGTGGGGCCGTGCGTGCCCGCGGCCGCGTGGTCGCCGAAATCCTCGGCTTTAAAATGCCCGTCTACGACACTCCCATAGCTAACCTGTGAGGCCTAAAGGTGGCCTACGAGGAACTGGACACCTCGGAGGGCGAAGAGCGTGCCGCCCACGAGCTCCACATCAAGGAGCTTATCGATGCTGCTGACTCACAGCAGCATCAGCTTGCGCCAGGCGGCACCGCCGCTGAAGGCCCCCAGCCCAAGCGCGAGGGCACGGGAACCGCCGGCCGCCAGGCGGCGCAGTACTCCTGTTCCCCTCGCGTCTCCGGTCGTCGGATCGAGACGCATGACCCCTGGCCCTCTCAGCCGGCAAGGAGTGAGCAGCCGGTTGTTAGCAGCCGGCGCACCAACGAGCCACCTCGTAGCAGTCGCTACCGAGAAGTGCCGGCATCCGGCAGCCGGCGTAGCCGGGGGCACACACCACCCCCGCAACGCGGGTCGCGGCAATCGATGCCGCCCATCATCCGCCCCGAGCTTTCAGCCCGGCTCGGGCCACGCGTCCCCCATAGCATTGACGATGTTCGCAACCGCATCGACCAACTCGCGCAACCCGCCCTCCTTGAGGAGGAGGGCTCGATCGGCCCGGCTTCCTTCGGCCCCCGGATCCGCACCAAGCCATTCCCGAAGGGCTTCACGCTCCCTAGGCACACCCCAAAGTACAACTGGGCCGCCAAGCCAGAAGATTGGCTGATCGATTATACAACCGCAGTGGGCATTGCTAGGGGAAACAAATGCGTGGCCGTCCGCTATGCCCCCTCATGCTCATCGGCTCGGCCCACACCTGGCTCAACAGCCTGGCGGCTAGCAGCATCAACACGTGGACGGACTTCGAGGAGGCCTTCGTACGCAACTTCACCGGCACCTACAAGCGGCCTGGTCGGCCCCGTGAACTTGCTATGTACGTTCAGGGGCCGGACGAATCCCTTCGGGACTACCTAACCCGATGGACCGAGCTCCCCAACTTCTGCGAGGGAGTGCACAAGGTGCAAGTCGTGCAATACTTCATTGAGGGTTGCCGGGATGGCACCCCTCTCAAGCACAAGCTTCTGTACTCCGAGCCGGCCACGCTGGCCGAACTCATGAACAAGGCGGACAAATATGCCACGGGCGATTCGGCCATCCGAGTCAAGATGGCCCCGCTGGCCAAGGCAACAATGACGCTGGCTGTGGTCCGGCCGGCTACTGACAATCGGCAGCCGCAGAGCAACAAGCGCAAGAACGACCAGCCGGATCCCCGCTACGAGAGCCGCCAGGTCAACACTATCGAGGATCAGGAGCCGGCTACCCAGCCCTCCGGCCAGCGCCAGCGCACCGGCAAGGCTGCCTGGCAGCCGAAGCTCACCTTCGAGCAGATGCTTGATCTTCCATGCAAGAATCACTCGGGGCCAAACCCTCCACGCACACGCTCCAGCAGTGCAGCTTCTCACAGCGATTGGCCTGAGGGGACGGCCTTCCAGCTCCTCCCACGCCGCCAACCCGTGCGCCGGCCCCGGTCAAAGCTGCCGCCCCGGCGCCGGCAACGGCCCCAAAAGACGGTCACCTGGTCGACCTGTACCCCAACGAAGACGGCTGGTACATCATCTTCACCAGTGAAGAGACGAGCAAGCACACGGAGCGCCGGCTCAGTCGTGAGGTGAATGCCACCATGCCGGCAACTCCCCAGTTCATGCACTGGTCGGAGAAGCCAGTCACGTGGAGCCAGGCCGACCATCCCGCGGTGATGCCGCATCCTGGCAGCTACGCCTTAGTCCTCGACCCCACCATCGCCACCAAGCACCGAGCCTACCGCTTTACGCGGGTGCTGATAGATGGTGGCAGCAGCATCAATATCCTCTACCTCGACACGATGCACAATCTGGGGCTAAAGATAGAAGACCTGCAGGCGAGCCGGACGGTTTTCCACAGCATCGTTCCTGGAAGGTCTTGCTCCCCTATAGGCAAGATCACATCCTCTTCGGCGGACCCGGCCAATTCCGCCGCGAGCCAGTACTGTTCGAGGTCGTGGACCTCGCAAGCCCCTACCACGCGCTGCTGGGTCGGCCGGCTCTAGTCAGCTTCATGGAGGTCCCACACTATGCCTACCTCAAGCTCAAGATTCCGGGCCCCAAGGGAATCATTGCCGTCAAGGGCGACTACAAGATGTCGCTCGAATGCGCTTGAGATGGTAGCCGGCTGGCCGAGGCCCTGGAGATCGCCGAGGAGAAGAGGCAGCTCGACCGGCTCGTGGCCCTCGCCGCTAGCCAGCCGGCCGTGCCAGCTCCCCCCTCGCAATCCACCGGCGAGGCCTCCTTCCAGCCGTTCAGGGACACCAAGCAAATTCTGCTCGACCCGGCCAACCCGGCTTAATGCGTCACGATCGGCTCCCGCCTCAACAACAAATAGGAAGGCGAGCTCGTCAACTTCCTCCATGAGAATCGGGACATCTTCGCATGGTCCCCCAAGGACATGCCGGGTGTTCCGAGGAAGTTCGCCAAGCACAAACTACATGTCCGGCCGGACATCAAGCCGGTCAAGCAACCCCTACGCCGCTTCTTCGAGGAGAAGTGGTGCATTATAGGAGAAGAGATCGTCCGGCTGCTCGCGGCCAGGTTCATCATGGAAGTTTTCCACCCAGACTGGTTGGCCAACCCGGTCCTGGTGCTGAAGAAAAACAAGACCTGGTGCATGTGCATCGACTACACCAGCCTGAACAAGGCATGTCCCAAGGACCCATTCGCCCTGCCACAGATCGATCAAGTTATCGACTCCACGGCCGGCTACGACTTGCTGTCCTTCTTGGATGCCTATTCCGGCTACCACCAAATCAAGCTAGACCCGGAAGACTGCCTCAAGACCTCCTTCATCACGCCCTTTGGGGCGTACTGCTACATCACCATGTCCTTCGGCCTAAAGAACGTAGGCGCCACCTTCCAATGGTGCATGCAAAAGTGCCTCCTGCCTCAGATAGGCAGGAACGTCCACGTCTACGTCGATGACATTGTCGTCAAAATCAAGAAGCACTTCAGCCTCCTCGACGACCTCCAGGAGACCTTCGCGAACTTACGCGAATACAAGGTCAAGCTCAACCTAGAGAAATGTGTCTTCGGCATCCCCGTCGGTCAACTCTTGGGTTTCTTCGTGTCGCCCGTGGCATCGAAGCTAACCCCGAGAAGATCCGCGCGATCGAGCACATGCCAAAGCCGACCCGGCTCCGCGACGTCTAGAGGTTCACCAGCTGCCTTGCCTCGCTCAGCCGGTTCATTAGCCGGCTAGGGGAGAAGGCTCTGCCCCTCTACGCGCTCCTTCGCAAGACAGCTCTCATCAAGCCGGGTCAAACCAAGAAGCCGGGCACCTTTGACTGGCCTGACAAGGCAGACGAGGCCTTCCGCGGCCTCTAGAAGGCTCTCACTCGCGCAGCAATCTTGGACGCGCCGGCTGAGAAGGAACCACTGCTCGCATACATCGCCGCGACGACCCGGGTCATCAGTGTCGTGCTGGAGGTTGAACGGCCGGAGGAGGGCAAGGCCCTGCCGGTCCAGGGGCCCATCTACTACCTCAGTGAGGTCCTCTCCGCGTCCAAGCAGAACTACCCCCACTACCAGAAGATGTGTTACGGCATATACTTTGCTGCCAAGAAGGTCAAGCAATACTTCCAAGAGCACACCATCACCGTGGTGAGCACGGCCCCGCTCGGCGAGATCATGAGCGGCCGGGACTCCACCGGCCAGATTGCCAAGTGGGTAATCGCCCTCGCCGATCACGAGATCCGGTACGAGCCAAGAACCGCCGTCAAGTCGCAAGCGTTGGCAGATTTCCTCGTCGACTGGGTAGAGACGGAGTTTGCCCCGCCTCCCCTGGACTCCACGCATTGGCGAATGCACTTCGACGGCTTGAAGATGAGGACCGGCCTAGGTGCCGACATAGTCCTCTCCTCCCCGAAAGGTGATCAGCTCAAGTACGCCCTCTAGATCCACTTCGCCACCTCCAACAACATGGCGGAGTACCATGCTATCGTTCATGGCCTCCGGCTCGCCAAGGAGATCGGCATCAGGCGCATCCTCTGCTTTGGCGACTCCGACATCGTGGTGCAGCAAGTTTCTGGCGAATGGGATGCCAGGGATGCCAACATGGCCAGCTACTGTTTCCTCGTGCAGCAACTCACCGGCTCCTTCGAGGGTTGCGAGTTCCACCATATCCCCGAGCGGATAATGAGGCGGCGGACGCATTGGCAAAAATCGGCTCCACCTGGCAGGCCATCCTAGCTGGCGTCTCTCTCGAGCGGGTGCTCAAGCCGTTGGTCAAGCCCTCCCTAGAGTCGGAGTCAATCTTCGTGCCGGTAAGCGCCGCCGGACCATCAACGGCGTCGGCCGCCTCCCCAGCAACTCCGTCGTCGGCTCTCAAACCGTCGGTTGCCCGGCCGGCTCTGTCGAATCGGCGGCACCCGGGGCGGACGGACCCGACGACATGGTCGTCATGATGGTCATCGACCCGCCGGCTCCAGGGGCCGGCGAGCCAGGCCCGGGGGCTGCTCGACCATCCTCGGGGGCTCCCGAGCAGGCCCCGGGGGCTGGCGAGCCGGTCCCTGGGACTGACCAACCAGCCCCGGGAGCTCTCCAGCCGGCTGTCGTCGCAGCTCCCTCATGGGCCCGGACCATCTTGGCATTCCTTCTACGAGGCGAGCTGCCTCCGGACGAGGCTCTGGCTAGGCAGATCTAGTGCCGAGCCTCGGCTTACAGCATCGTCAATAGCAAGCTCGTCCATCGCAGCACCACCAGCGTTTTCCAGTGGTGTGTCGAGCCGGGAAAAGGCCAAGAGATCCTCCTCGACATCCACCAGGGCGAGTGCGGCCACCTTGCCGCCTCCTGGGCCCTGGTGTCCAAGGCTTTCCGCCACGGCTTCTATTGGCCCAAGGCTCTCGAGGCGGCCAAGAAATTGGTCGACGAGTGCGAGGGTTGCCAACGCTTCAGCATGCAAAGCCACCTGCCGACAACAACCCTCCAAACCATCCCCCTCTCGTGGCCCTTTGCCGTTTGGGGGCTGGACATGGTGGCCCCTTCAAAACCGCTCGAGGCGGCATGACGCACTTGCTGGTGGCCGTGGACAAATTCACCAAGTGGATCGAAGCACGACCCATCAAGAAGCTGGACGGCCCCATGGCCGTCCGGTTCATCAATGACATTACGATACGCTACGGAATCCCCCACAGCATTATCACCGACAACGGCACCAACTTTGCCAAAGGCGCGCTCGCACGTTTCTCCTCCAAGAAAGGGACCCGGCTCGACCTGGCCTCCGTTGCTCATCCGCAATCAAACGGCCAGGTTGAGAGGGCAAACGGCCTCATCCTATCTGGCATCAAGCCCCGGCTTGTGACTCCGCTGGTCAGGTCGGCCGGTTGCTAGATTGACGAGCTGCCGGTCGTCCTTTGGAGTCTTAGGACCACCCCTAACCGTTCTATCGGCTACACCCCGTTCTTTCTCGTGTATGGGTCCGAGGCAATCATGCCCATCGACATCGAATTTGACTCGCCTCAGGTCGCCCTATACACGGAGAAGGATGCCAAGGAAGCAAGAGAAGACGGTGTCGACCTGCTCGAGGAGGTTCGCGAGCTAGCCTTGAGCCAGACGTCAATCTACCAGCAGAAGCTCCGACATTATCGCAGCAAGAGGATCCGGCCGCTCTCATTCCGCGAGGGGGACCTGGTCCTCAGACGGATCCAACGAACCGCCGGTCAGCACAAGCTGTCCTCCCCATGGGAGGGCCCGTTCATTGTCAGCAAGGCGCTACACAACAATGCGTACTACCTAATAGACACCTAGAAGCCACAGAAGCACAAGAGAGACGCCTCCGGTGAAGAAACGGAGCATCCATGGAACGCGGCACTCCTGCACTCGTTTTGCTGCTAAGGAAAAACCAATGTATGTATGTATCCCCATCCTTTTGGGCTTATGAATGCAATGGGCGTCCCAAGACGGCTCTTAGGGCGCACCCCATTTCGTTTATCTCAAAGCTTTCCACACTCACCGGCTCCCCGGTCCGGCTCTCGGGCCCGGGGGCTAGCCGGCTAGACCTAGAAGTGTGTCTCCGCAGAAAAGACTAAGTAAATGTGAGACGGCCAAGCCTCCCCACCCTTACCAGCTGCATACCGACACTCGGCTGTCCGGCTGACGGGGCCTCGGGGCGGCAAGGTTCAGCTCGCACCAAAGGTCGAAACGGGAAGGAACCTTTTCTAGGCCCGGCCGGACCCTGGCCGCGTCTCTAGCCGCTTCACTTACCCTAAAAAACCCTCCACGATTCCTAAGTTTTTGAAACAGCTCCCTCTAGGCAAACGCCCCAACCTAGCCACAGACCGGCTCCTGGCTGTTAGGCTGGCGGGGCTGAGGCCAAAGGGGAAACAAAGTCGAAATGCAAAGGGGCGTGGCGGGTGAAAAAGGGGTAAGGTGGAGGCGACAAGATTCATAAGGCATGAAACACAAAGTATTCATAACATAAAGCCAAACGGCCCACGGCCGGCGCTCAATTCGTTACATACACACCCCCAGTGGGTGGATCGAATCCAAGTTCAAAGTGCAGGAAAGAAGAAAAGGAAAGAGCAAAACAGGAAGACGCCCGGGGGCTCAAGCCACCGGCGCATCGCCAGCCGGCACGTCGAGAGGCGGCTCGGTCCCCATCCCGAAGGTGCTCATGGCCTTCAGGTCGGCCGCCTTGCCCTTTGCAGTGGCCTCCTCGGTCTCCACCGTCTCGCTGCTCGAGTCGGTGCTCTCGTCGGCAACTTCGGCGTCGTCGAGGCCCTGGGGGATGCCGAAGGAGTCCTCGGGCGTCGGCTCACCGTCTTCTCCTAGGGGCGGCAAGAACTCATCCACGTCAACATATGACGCGAGCTCGTTCGCCCGCAAGACAAGGGCCGGCTCACGAGCCTCCCGCTCTGCGTCCGGCACGTCCCGCATCGTCGCTAGCTGGGCGAGGTCCACCCCCCGGTACCACGAAGTGACAAACCGAAGCGCCATCTACACTCCGGCTCGGGCAGCCAAGGCTTTCCAGGCCTCGAGGCGGGAGATGGCGTGCTCAAGCCACAGCGCCACACGATGCGTCGGAGCTCCTCCGCGACCCGGCCACAGCGCGGCGATGACCTCCTTACCGGCGGTCTTGAGCCGCTCCATGCTCCGCTCGAGATGGGTCATCTGCATCTCAACGGCGAGCCCGATCTCGTCCACATCCCACGGGGCGTGCTCATCAATGGAGCGGCCGTACCCCCGGAGGTGCTCCCGGTGCTCCTCAACAGCCCATGCAGCGTAGCGATGGGTCTCCGGGAACCGCACTGAGGGGAAGAAGGGAAGAAGAAAAGAAAGACCAGATGATGCACAAAGAGGTGGCAAGCAGAAGGCGACCAATCGAAAAAGAAAGAAACAAGTGCTTACCTTCGATCGCATCATCCACACTGATGACGAAATTGAGCGTCGCCGCCCGCTCGGCCGCCCAAGCCGCTTCCGAGGCGGCAAGAGAGCCCTTGGCCTTCTCGAGCGACTTCTCGAGGCGGGTCACCTCGCCTTGGAGGGTGGCAGTCCTCAAGGCGGCGTCAGCCGCCTCCTTGACGGCCGCCTCTCGGGCCGCCGCCTCCTTTGCCGCCTCGGCCTTGAGCCGGTCGCGGGCTGCCTCGCCGTCAACCAGCAGCGTGGCCAGCCGGTCCGTCTCCTGCGCGGCCGCCTGGACATCCCGCGCCAGCTAGTCCCGCTCGACGGTGAGCCCAGTCTTTTCCTCCCGAAGGGCGGCCAGCTCGCCTGCGTAACAAGGATAGCATCAGTAAAATAGGCGTAAAGTAGCCGACCCCCGGGGGCTACACGCCTCCACCCGCAAAATGCAACTCACCTTGACACGGGCCAGCTCCTCCGCCAGACGGTAGAATCCGCGCTTGCCACGGTCGTGGATGGCGACCTCCTCCGGGAAGAGCTTCTACCACAGGGAGGCTCCCTCCTGTTGCAAAAGGGGGAGAACGTCAAAAACACGCTCGAAGGAGATCCGGCCTGGCTGCCCGTCAGCCGGCCAATTGGCCCGCATCTCGGGGGCTACACCCAGTGGGTGCGCTTGTGCGCCCCCACTAAGAATACTAAGGACGGAAGGAGAGGCTTACCTCAGCACGGCGAAGGGCGGTGTCTGCTGCCTCCGCGAACCGGGCCAGCTCCTGTCGGCACTGGTCCAGGACACTCCCTAGATCCCCAAGGGAGGGGATCGGGCCGCCTGGCGGAGGCGCCGGTAGGGCCGGCATGTCCGCCAGCGCCTCCCAGTCTCGGCTGACCTCCTGCATCGACCGTAGGATTCGCTGAGCACGGCTGCCCCTACCGCCCAGGCTCGCCGCGGCTCCAGCCACTGGGGGCGGGTTGATAACGGCGAGGGACCGGGAGTCGCCTCCCGCCGGCCCCTCGACGGGCGCCATCACCGCCTCACGTGTGGGCCGCTCTAGCGCGTCGGTCGCACTGGAGGGCCGCTCCACCTCCACAATGACCGCCTCCGGCGGCGACTCCGGCATCGCCTCCGGAGCCGCAGGGATCACCTCCTCTTGGGCCGGCTCGGGGGCTGGCAGGGGCACCTCTGGCACTTCATGCCGAGCCACCTCGGGGCCCGGCCCCATCACCATCTCCCGTGCGAGCGGGGGCGGCAGCATCCATGGCTGCATCTCGCAGCTCGCTGGAGGGTGGTCTTGACAGACGGGCGGACTCTGCCACTGAGTCTGAGGCCCGTGGCGGCTCGGTTGCCCCCCTGCATCGCCGGCTGCTTGAAGTTCCGGAGCATGCGGCCCCTCCCCGCATGCCGGATCGGGCGGCTCGCAGCTCCGCGAGCCTCCTCTTCTCCTCCCTTAGGGTGGCCGCGTGCTCGCGGGCCAGCCGGCTGGCGGCGTCCGCCTGCCCATCAGGCGCCCCCTCCTCTTGGAGCTCGATGGGGTCACTACAGCATCCAAGCCACGGTCATCGACCGGTTCGAAAGACGAAAACAGGGAAAAAACAGGGGAAGAAGCGCAGAGGACTTACGCGATGACGAGGGGCAAGGCCCGCTTGGCGCGGGGCGGCGGCTTCCACACAGCCACCTTGACCCGCTTCGGGTCGGGCGGTGGAGCCGCTGACCCCTCCTGGGCCGGCCTTTTTTCCCTTGCGGCCGGCTCGGTGGCCGGGCCTCGAAATGGGCACTCCTCGCTCCTCCGGTCCGGGCGCACTCTAGGAGGTGGTCCATCGAGGATCATCAGCTCATCATCATCATCATCGTCGTCGTCCATCCAATCGCGGATGGAGGGACCAAGAGGGAACTCACCCTCTCCACCGGGTCCCCCGGCTGCACCGGACCCTCCGACCACTCCGGACCCTCCGGCTCCGCTGGGAGCGCCGCCTCGCAGCCCCATCGGCTCGTCGGCCTCCCCGGAGGACTCCACACCCTCTTCAGCGGGACCCCCCGTCAAGAAGTCCTGGGAGTCGGAGTCCGCCCGCTCCGCCTTGAAGATTTGTGGATGCGGGCCATCTGGGGTGTTCTGTCGCACTAGCCACTGCGGTCAGCACCCCATCATAAGTTCACCCGTCGGCTATCGGCCGGGGATATCAAGCAAAAGGCAAACCTCAACAAGAAGACTTACCAGGGGGGCCCGTTGATGCGGTCATATGGCTCCATGCTGAACAACCACAAGGCGGGCTTCAGCTTGAACGTCGTGAGGGCGTTCACCCGCTTCGCCACCTGAGCTGGCGTTAGCTCCACGGTGGACTGCCGGCAGGGGTCGTCTCGGCCTGACATGTCGCAAATCCGGTGCAGCCTCATCTGAAGAGGCAACACCCGGCGCGATATGAAGGCCGCCACTAGATCGGAGGCGACCAGCCCCTCAGAGCTCTTCAGCTCCCCGAGCCGGCCCAACTCCTCCAGAGTAGCGCGGGCCCGACGTGGGCCAATTCTGCTGGGACCACTGGCGGTCCTCGAACGGCGGTAGCCCGATGTAGTTCGTTGCCGGGTCAATGTTCCGCACATAGAAGACTGTGCGGTGCCACTCCTTGACGGAGTCAATCAAAGAAAGGGGAGGGAAACGGGCAACGCCGCGGCAGCACACTACGGTGCCCCCGCATGCGTTGTTGATCAACGACTTGAGATAAAAAAAAGCGCGTTGAAGAGGCCAAGAAAAGGAAGAACTCCTAGATACCCCTCGCACAATGTCATGAAGGCAGAGAGATAATAGATGGCATTGGGACCGAGATTGTGGGGTTGAAGGTCGAGGGTTTCAAGGAAGAGGCAAAAGAAGTTGCTCACCGGGAGCGCGAAGCCCCGGGAGAAGTGCCAGAGGAACACTACCCGTTCCCCTGGCTGTGGCGCCGGCACCAGCTTGCCGCCCAGCACATGGGTGGCCACCCGCTCGGGCGGCGGTAGCATCCGTGCCTTGCGCAACTCCACGATATCACCATTGGTGACGAAGGATCCTCCCCAGCTGCCGCCGCGTCCGTCGGCCATCTCAGCGGTGGCGTGGCGTGCGGACGCGTGCGCGGGCTCGAGCGCGGCAGCACGAGGGGAGGCGAGATCAAGAAGCAAGGAGCAATGGCGAGAAGGGCTGCAGGGGGGCAAGTGGGGCACGGGTACCTCCGCCCCCTGCCCTTCCCTCCCCTTTTATAAGGGAGGACACGACCGGGGACATGGGATCATCTGTGCCCACGTTCCCCGGAAATCCCACGCGAGTGGGTCGCTTCTGGCCGCAACGGCCGTATCGGGCACAGAGGATCCGGCTCCGGCCCCGAGGCCTATCGGTCTACGCCTAGGCCCTACCGGACTAGCCCTGGGTGATGTCCCGTCTCCCCGCGTACGCGGGGCCCAGCGCATCATTACGCGCCATGTGGCAAATCGCGTGTCGGCGCATGCCTGGAGTGACGCGCCAGAACCCGAGGCGTCGGGTTCTGTAGCTGCCCCTGCTTCCCCTTTGCCTTCGAGCCGGAGGCGGGCTAGGCTGGGGGGAAGCCGCCGGCACCCCACCGTTCGCCGGACGTGGGCCCCCGCTGGCTTCGAGGGCTACTGACGGGGTTCATATCCCGAGGTAGGCCAAGGCAACGGGGTCCTACCCACTCCGCTTCGAAGAAAAACCAATCGGCCGGCTGGACAAGACCGGCTCGGGACACGCCACACGAGCCATCTCCGGCTGGCGTTTCGCCCGGACGGCCTAGCGGCTGGGCGTGCTCCCGCCCGACTGGCCAAGCAGCCGGCCGCCCACAAGCCGGGCAGCCCATTGACTTGGGGACAGGCACGCCTTGTCCAGTCTCCGTGACCGCAGGTACGGTCGCGCAATGTGACTGGCGGGGTGAGCGACCCTGCGGCCACAGTGGTCGCTGACGCACCGTCCCGCATGGCTATAGTCCATCCGTGTGGCTCGCTGACCTCAGTGAGCGCGACTGGACGGGGAACAGTTCCAGCACGCCTCCGCCACTCGAGTGCCTGCCCCGGCGTGGCTACAGTGCTGCCGGCCGTACCGACGACCTCGGCTGGCTGGCGCTAGGCGACGCCTCCCTGGGCGGCCCGTGTCGGGGCAGGTGGGATGGGACCGCTCGGTCGGTAGGCCCTGCCCATGACGAGACAATACAAGCCACGGGACCCCCTGGCCAAGCGGAGAGGCTGCCAGCCGGGTCCCTCCACCCTTGTACCTAAATCGTATTGTAAGACCCGAGGGGTTGGCCTATAAAACCCCCGGAGCCCCCCATGCAACGGGGACAAAAAACCCCAATCAAGAACACACACGTAGGGAGCTCCCATACCAGGGAGGGCCCCGAACCTGGGTACGTCGCGTGTCTCCACCTTCTCGTACCCAATCCCGCACCCGGAGCCCATCGGCGTCCAATGGCCCCAACACCACCGATAAGCCACCCTATGACATCTGCCATGAGAAAACGACAACAATCTTCGCCTAGCATCCTTCCGGTATGCCTGGAATCCCACGGCGGCTCGTTGATCACAGTCTGAACGTTATCGCAGCCTTCAAGCCCGTCAAGCAGACTCTGTGCCGCTTCTCAAATCCCAAACGGCAGGCTATGGGTGAAGAATTAACGAAACAATTAGAAGCCGGATTCATTCGTGAGATCAAGCACCCCGAATGGTTGGCAAACCTGTTGATGGTACCAAAGAAATACAAGTCCTGGCGGCTGTGCGTCCATTTCAAAGACCTTAACAAAGACTGCCCTAAGGACCCTTTCCCCTTGGTGCGGCTACATACCAGCGCATGATCCAGACATGACTCACGACACAGGTCAGTAAACAGTCGAGGCATACGTGGATGACGTGGTAATTAAAACCAAACACATCAGCCAGTTAATCGACGACCTATGTCAAACCTTTGCTAGTCTATGCGAGTATGACATACGACTCAACCCGGAAAAATGTGTATTCGGAGTTCCCTTTGGTCAACTGCTCGGATTCTTTGTCTCCCATAGAGGAATAGAAGTGAATTCGTCTAAAATCCGTGCCCTATCAGAACTGGCAATCCCTACAGAGCTAAAGCATGTCCAGAGGCTAGCTGGGTGTGTAGCGGCGTTAAGCTGTTTTATCTCCCGCCTCAGAGAGAAAGCTTTACCGCTCTATAAACTTCTCAAACGGACCAACAATTTCGAGTGGACCAACGAAGCAGCGGATGCGTTAGAGGAAATCAAAACACTACTGGCAACCAATCCCATCCTCACAACACTAGGCGCCGGTGAGCCCATGTTGTTATACATATCATCCACCAACCAAGTTGTCAGTGCGGTGCTCGTCGTCGAACGAGATGAGGAGGACACAAGTGTCGGACTCACAAGCCGGTCTATTACGTGTCAGAAATACTAACGCAGTGCAAATCCACATATCCGCACTACCAAAAGATTGCCTATAAGTTGTTTATGGCATCAAGGAAACTCTGACATTATTTCCAAGAGTGTGCGGTAATGGTGACATCCGAAGTACCCCTAAACGATATAATCAACAACAGGGATGCCATACGCCGCATAGCCAAATGGGTCATTGAGCTCCTTCCTTTTGAAATAGACTATAAGCCACGCCGTGCCATCAAATCTCAGGTATTGGCAGATTCCCTGGCTGAATGGACAGAGGCCGAGCTCCCCAAGGAATACAATGCATATTCCCATTGGACAACATACTTTGATGGATCAAAAACCCAAGCCAGACTGGAGGCTGGAGTTATCCTCACATCCCCCAAAGGCCACAACGTGTGATACGTGTTGCAGATCATGTATGCCGACTCTAACAACGCTGCCGAATATGAAGCCCTTCTACACGGTCTTCGGATGGTAGTAACAATGGGCATACGGAGGCTAGATGTATGGGGAGACTCCAACTTGGCCAGCTCCCAAATTAATGGCAAATTCGATGCCAAAAATCCGAAGATGGCGGCGTACAGAAACATCGTCGTAAAGATATTCGAGGGGTTGGAATTTCACCACGTCGCTCGCGACAACAACCAAGCCACCGACATACTAGCTCATATGGGAGCCAAACATGACCCTATCCCGAGAAACAACTTTCTGGAGCGGCTCTTCAAGCCATCCTTCGTGTGGCATGATGATGAAAAGGGCGCTGGTCTAAATACAGCGGACGAGGTTGTTCCCCCTATAAATGAACCTGGCGATCAAATCATCGGCGGCTCCGTCATGGACGAAACGCCTTCGGCTCATGAGGTAATGGCAGTAAATGTGCCATGGATAGAGTCCTTCTCCGCCTACCTTCTTCGCAAGGAACTCTCCAAAGACGAGACAGAGGCACGACGCATAGTTCGGCGATCCAAGGCCTACAAAGTACACGAGGGTGAGTTATACAAAAAAAAGCACCATCGGAATATTACAGCAATGCATATCCGAGGAAGAAGGACAGAAGCTCCTTGCCGAAGTTCATGTAGGCATGGGTGGCCACCACACCACGGAAAGAGCCTTAGTTAGCAAGGCCTTCCGAGCCGGTTTCTATTGGCCTACAACTCGGACGGACGCCCAGTCACTTGTCAAACATTGCATAGGGTGTAAACTCTTTGCAAATCAAAGTCACATGCCCCAACAGCTCTTCGGACTATTCCGATCACTTGGCCTTTTGCGGTCTGGGGGCCGGACATGGTCGGACCCCTTAAAGGGGGTACCAAGAAGAACAAATACCTACTGGTCATGGTCGAAAAGTTCACTAAATGGATAGAGCCAAAGCTTGTAAAATCGGCCAAGTCTGGACCACTGATCGACTTTATCTCCGGCTTGGTACACCATTACGGTGTCCCGCACAGTATAATAATGGATAATGGATCCAATTTCATGGCCCAAGAGGTCAAGAATTGGTGCGCAAAAATGGGCATAAAGCTCGATTACGCATCAATCTATCATCCGCAGACCAATGGACAAGTCGAATGAGCAAACGATCTCATTATGAGCGGCATTAAGCCACGTTTGGTCCGATCTCTTGATGAATCCGACTGCCATTGGGTGGAGGAGCTCGACTCCGTTTTATGGGGCGTGCGCACCACCCCAAACAGATCAACGAGATTTACACCATTCTTCATGTTTTAAGGGGCAGAGGCAGTCCTCCCGTGCGACATTATTCGCGACACACCAAGGGTGCGCATGTACGAGGAAAACGAAGCCGAATCTTGACGCCTTAGAAGGAGAGCGCGACATAGCTCGAGCTCGCTCTACTTTTTACCAACAGCAAGCCCGACGTTACCAGAGCAGGGAGGTCAGGGCAAAATCATACAACATAGGCAAACTCGTCTTACGACTCCCAAAGAAGCAAAAGCATAAACTCAACCCCAAATGGGAGGGCCCCTTCATAATAGACGAAGTACTCGCGGGAGGAGCCTACCGTCTTCGGAACCCGTTAGACAACCGCCTCGAACCAAAACCATGGAACGCAGCTCGTCTTTGGTGCTTCTATGGATAAACCGGTGTCGTCTATATACTTCAACATTTTTTCCTTTTTTCCTTCTATTTTTTTTCTTTCCCCTCCCACTCTGTTGTTCGGTAGGACTGAACTTTTCTCCTCTTCTTTCCATATTCAATTAACCGATCTTGTACCAAGGGTTATCGACTTACACCATTAAGTGTTAAATCCGAACATAGCACCTAGGGGCTTCTTCCCGAAGCCATTGCTTTTATATTATAAAGCACTTATTCACACTCTTCGTGTACACACGTTTCCTTTGTCACTTTCCAGCCTTCATATGCATCAATTCGAACTAAGACTTTTCCAAGTTGGGTTGCCTTGCCTGTGTTACCCTCTACGTTCCCCATTGTTCGGCTAGAGGGTAAAGGGAGCACCTCTCCGATTGTTACGATCGGGTCCTCTGGATACGTACCTCAGATGGGTGAAGCCGAAAGCTAGCTATCTTACGTAGACAATTGGTCGGCCGTGACGGAAGCATTTAATACGACTATGGCCATTATCGCCATTGTTTGGGTTCGTTTTTTTCCTAAAAGCACACATAGCCGCATACTAGCAATATGCGGACTTTTACCTATGATCTTCGTAAGGGCTCGAAGAAAGGTATCGATAAAGGTACTATTTTCCTCGGAAGATGTTTCTTACGCTAAGTAGTAATATAACATATCTCTCTGTGTGTTTTCTCTCTGTTCGCACCACATGGCCAGATTTCCTGGTTCCCCAAACACAATTCACTCTTTTGGAATAACAAATTGCGAGGAACACTCCCGCGCTCTTCACATGGGAGGGACAAGCCGATGGCCGGATAAGACAAAGTTTACAACACAGATTGTTCATACGAAAGTATACAAAATTACACATTCGACTGCCAATCTAAGTTATCGATTATGGTGTCTAGCGAGCAGTCTTCCTATGAAAGGCGGGCGGGAGGCATCACCTGGTCATACACCAGGTGGAGGGGCACTTCTTGACCATCTGATCCCACGGGACCAACCCGAGCCATCCACTCGGGGTCAAGTCCGGTGTAGAGGGTCTTGATCATTGCCCACGCCTCCCGTGCTCCCTCCCGGCAAGCCGATGTCTTCCACAGCTCGAACCTACTTCAATCTCCCTTGCATCAATCAGTCAGTTCGGACATCCCTTCGGGTGGCTGTTCAGCAGGCCATAGAGCTTTTACAATGCTTTTCATTGCTTTCCGAGCATGCTCATGGAGGGCGGACAGCTCCTTCAGCAAGTTTACGCTATAGGATCCGAACTCTTCTTCAGGATGCGCGAACAGAAGGCCTATACATGAGGGAGAGACATGCTTATTATACTTCCTTTATATGAAGTACTCACTAATATTCGGATCACACTTACCGAACATGCCCCTCTGAAGGTTTTGATTTTCTTCATGGGCCTGGGCCAATTGAGCCTTTAAATTCTTAGTTACTTCAGCCTCCTTTTTATTCTCCACTTGGAGACGGTTCATAACACCACACCTAGCCTTGAGCTGAGACTCGGCGTACCGCTGAGCTTATCGGGCTTCATCCAGCTCTTTTTGCATATATCCTATGGATTCGGCTGCTAAATAGAATCCTTGCGTCAGCATGGACATTTACTAGAAATTAGCAGCACCGATATACTCAACATGGGCCTCCCGGGTGAAGCTCTTCACTTGCTCCAGCTCCGCCTTCACAGATTGAACCTGTGATTGGCTCTCCATTATCTCCTTGGCCAGTTGTACGTTCTATTGCTTCGAAGCCTGCATTAGCAGCACAACAGCATTAAAGACCCTTAATTCTGTTGTTCCGAACCAATTTAAGGCTAGGGGCTACTGGGTGCACACGAGCGTCTGAACTCTTTCAAAGCCGATTACTTACCTGCAAACTGCCCGATATCATCTTCAGTGCCTTGCCGAACCTAGCTCAGCCCGCAACGATGTGCGCGTCCACCATGCATAGGGCGCCAAACTCTTGTTCGGAAAACACCAGGTGACGCGGGGCCTCCTGTCGTCGCCGATGATTTATAGCGCTGCCTACATCTGATTTAGTGATGGATACACCGTCACCGGAATCAGCAGGAGCCGAATTGGCCATAGGGGCCTCGGCAGCAGGGTTGGCCTGGGCTGTAGCCTGTAATTTTGAGTGCCGCCAGACACATTGGCAACCTCTTCGGCAGGAGAAGCCCAGGCCTTTCTGTTGGGAGACGTAGTAGTAAATCAAAATTTTCCTAGGTATCACCAAGATCTATCTATGGAGAAACTAGCAACAAGTGGGGAGAGATTGCATCTTCATACCTTTGAAGATCGCTAAGCGGAAGCGTTAGAAGAATGCGGTTGGTGGAGTCGTACTCGCAGCGATTCAGATCGCGGTGGATTCCGATCTCAGCACCGAATAACGGCGCCTCCGCGTTCTAAAAACGTGCAGACCGATGACGTCTCCTACGCCTTGATCCAACAAGGAGGAAGGAGAGGTTGAGGGAGAGCTCCAGTAACACGACGACATGGTGACGGTGGAGCTACGTGAACTCCGGCAGGGCTTCGCCAAGCGCTACGGAGAACTTGGAAGAGGAAGGCTAGGGCTGCACCGAGAGAGAAATAAGTCGTCTCTCAAAACAGCCCAAACCCTTGGGTATATATAGGAGGAGGGAGAGGGAGGGCTGCCTTGGCCCCTCCTCCAAGGAGGAGAGCTTCGGCCGAACTAGGGGGAGAGTCCACCTCCCACAAGGGAGGTGGATCTCCTCCTTTTAAACCTTTTTCAGCCCTATCTCTTATCTCCAACTGCATGGGCCTTTCTAGAAGGTCTTGGCCAGCCCAATAAGGGCTGGCACACCTCCTCTAAGGTCCCTCGAAGTCCTTTGGTCATCACACCCCTCCCGGGGGTCCTCCGGCACCCTCCCGGCACTCTCGGTACACTACCGATGAGCCCGAAAACTTTCCGGTGACCAAAACTGGATTTCCTATATATCAATCTTTACCTCCAGACCATTCCGGAGCTCCTCGTGACATTCGGGATCTCGTCCGGGACTCCAAAAAACTTGCGGAAATCACGTATACCATTTCCCTATAACCCTAGCGTCATCGAACCTTAAGTGTGTAGACCCTACGGGTTCGGGAGACATGTAGACATGACCGAGACACCTCTCCGGTCAATAACCAACAGCAGGATCTGGATACCCATGTTGGCTCCCACATGCTCCACGATGATCTCATTAGATGAACCACGATGTCGGGGATTCAATCAATCCCGTATACAATTCCCTTTGTCTATCGGTATGATACTTGCCCGAGATTCGATCGTCGGTATCTTTATACCTTGTTCAATCTCATTACCGGCAAGTCTCTTTACTCGTTCCATAATACATCATCCCGTGGCTAACTCCTTAGTCACATTGAGCTCATTATGATGATGTCTTACCGAGTGGGCCTAGAGATACCTCTCCGTCACACGGAGTGACAAATCCCAGTCTCGATTCGTGCCAACCCAACAAATACTTTCGGAGATACCCATAGTGCACCTTTATAGCCACCCAGTTACGTTGTGACGTTTGGCACACCCAAAGCATTCCTACAGTATTCAGGAGTTGCACAATCTCATGGTCTAAGGAAACGATACTTGACATTGAAAAGCTTTAGCAAACGAACTACACGATCTTGTGCTATGCTTAGGATTGGGTCTTGTCCATCACATCATTCTCCTAATGATGTGATCCCATTATCAATGACATCCAATGTCCATGGTCATGAAACCATGACCATCTATTGATCAATGAGCTAGTCAAGTAAAGGCTCACTAGGGATATGTTGTGGTCTATGTATTCACACATGTATTACGGTTTCCGGTTAACACAATTATAGCATGAACAATAGACAATTATCATGAAGTAGGAAATACAATAATAACCATTTTATTATTGCCTCTAGGGAATATTTCCAACAGTCTCCCACTTGCACTAGAGTCAATAATATAGTTACATTGTGATGAATCGTACACCCATAGCATTCTAGTGTTGATCATGTTTTGCTCGTGAGAGAGGTCTAGTCAACGGATCTGCGACATTCACATCCGTATGCACTTTACAAATATCTATATCTCCCTCCTGAATGTAATCACGGATGGAGTTGAAGCGGCGCTTGATGTGTCTTGTCTTCTTGTGAAACCTGGGCTCCTTCGCAAGGGCAATAGCTCCAGTGTTGTCACATAATAGAGTCATCGGGCCCGACGCACTTGGAATTACTCCTAGGTTGGTGATGAACTCCTTCATCCAGACTCCTTCCTTTGCTGCTTCCGAAGCAGCTATGTACTCCCCTTCACATGTAGATGCTGCCACGACGCTTTGCTTGCTGCTGCACCAGCTGACTGCCCCTCCATTCAAAATATACACGTATCCGGTTTGCGACTTGGAGTCATCAGGATCTGTGTCGAAGGTAGCATCGACGTAACCCTTTACGACGAGCTCTTTGGCACCTCCATATATGAGAAACATGTCCTTTGTCCTTTTCAGGTACTTCAGGATATTCTTGACCGCTGTCCAGTGTTCCGCTCCGAGATCACTTTGGTACCTCCCTACCAAACTTATGGCAAGGTTCACATCAGGTCTGGTACACAGCATGGCATACATAATAGAGCCTATGGCTGAAGCATAGGGGATGACACTCATCTCTTCTCTATCCTTTGTCGTGGTCGGGCATTGAGTCGTACTCAATCTCACACCTTGTAACACAGGCAAGAACCCCTTCTTGGACTGATCCATATTAAACTTCTTCAATATGTTGTCAAGGTATGTGTTTTGTGAAATACCTATGAGGCGTCTCGATCTATCTCTATAGATCTTAATACCTAATACGTAAGCATCTTCTCCAAGGTCCTTCATTGAAAAACACTTATTCAAGTAGGCCTTTACACTTTCCAAGAGTTCTATATCATTTCCCATTATCAGTATGTCATCCACATATAATACGAGAAATGCTACAGAGCTCCCACTCACTTTCTTGTAAATACAGGGTTATCCATAAACCTGTACAAATCCAAACGCTTTAATCACTTCATTAAAGCGAATGTTCCAACTCCGAGATGCTTGCACCAGCCCATAGATGGAGCGCTGGAGCTTGCATACCTTGTTAGCATCTTTAGGATCGACAAAACCTTCTGGCTGCATCATATACAGTTCTTCCTTGAGGAAGCCATTAAGGAATGCCATTTTGACGTCCATTTGCCAGATCACATAATCATAAAATGCGGCAATTGCTAACATGATTCGGACAGACTTCAGCATCGCTACGGGTGAGAAAGTCTCATCGTAGTCAACTCCTCGAACTTGTCAATAACCCTTAGCGACAAGCCGAGCCTTATAGACAGCCACATTACCATCCGCATCAGTCTTCTTCTTAAAGATCCATTTATTTTCAATGGCTCGCTTATCAACAGGCAAGTCCACCAAAGTCCACACTTTGTTCTCATACATGGATCCTATCTCGGATTTCATGGCTTCAAGCCATTTGTTGGAATCCGGGCCCGCCATTGCTTCTTCATAGTTCGAAGGTTCACCATTGTCTAACAACATGATCTCTAGGACAGGGTTGCCGTACCACTCTGGTGCGGAACGTGTCCTAGTGGACCTTCGACGTTCAGTAGTAACTTGATCTGAAGTTTCATGATCATCATCATTAACTTCCTCTCTAGCCGGTGTAGGTTCCACAGAAACAACTTCCTGTGCTGCGCTACTCTCCGGTTCGAGTGGAGGTACAATTACCTCATCAAGTTCTATTTTCCTCCCACTTACTTCTTTCGAGAGAAACTCTTTCTCGAGAAAGGATCCATTCTTGGCAACAAAGACTTTGCCCTCGGATCGTAGTTAGAAGGTATACCCAATAGTCTCTTTGGGATATCCTATGAAGACGCACTTTTCCGCTTTGGGTTCGAGCTTCTCAGGTTGAAGTTTCTTCACATAAGCAATGCATCCCCAAACTTTTAGAAACGACGGCTTAGGTTTCTTTTCAAACCATAATTCATACGATGTCGTCTCAACGGATTTTGACGGTGCCCTATTTAAAGTGAATGCGGCAGTCTCTAATGCATATCCCCAAAATGATAGCGGTAAGTCGGTAAGAGACATCATAGATCGTACCATATCTAATAGAGTGAGATTATGACGTTCAGACACACCATTTCGTTGAGGTGTGCCAGGCGGCGTGAGTTGTGAAACAATTCCATATTTCCTTAGGTGCGTGCCAAACTCGTGACTTAAATATTCTCCGCCACGATCAAATCATAGGCACTTTATTTTCCTGTCACATTGATTCTCTACCTCACTCTGAAATTCCTTGAACCTTTTCAAAAGTTTCAGACTTATGTTTCATTAAGTAGACATACCCATATCTACACAAGTCATCAGTGAGGGTGAGAACATAAAGGTAGCCACCATGAGCCTCGACACTCATTGGACCGCATACATCGGTTTGTATTATTTCCAACAAGTCAGTTGCTCGCTCCATTGTTCCGGAGAACAGAGTCTTGGTCATCTTGCCCATGAGGCATGGTTCGCACGTGTCAAATGATTCGAAATCAAGAGACTCCAAAAGTCCATCAGTATGGAGCTTCTTCATGCGATTAACACCAATATGACCAAGGCGGCAGTGCCACATGTAAGTGGGACTATCGTTATCAACCTTACACTTTTTGGTACTCACACTATGGACATGTGTAACATCACGTTCGAGGTTCATCAAAAATAAACCATTGACCAGCGGGGCATGACCATAAAACATTTCTCTCATATAAATAGAACAACCATTATTCTCAGATTTAAATGAGTAGCCATCTCGCATCAAGCGAGATCCAGATACAATGTTCATGCTCAAAGCTGGTACTAAATAACAATTATTAAGGTTTAACACTAATCCCGAAGGTAGATGTATAGGTAGCGTGCCGACGGCGATCACATCGACCTTGGAACCATTCCCGACGCGCATCGTCACCTCGTCCTTTGCCAGCCTCCGCTTATTCCGCAGCTCCTGCTTGGAGTTACAAATGTGAGCAACTGCACCGGTATCAAATACCCAGGAGCTACTACGAGCGCTGGTTAGGTACACATCAATAACAAGTATATCACATATACCTTTAATATTGCCGTCCTTCTTATCCGCTAAGTACTTGGGGCAGTTCCGCTTCCATGGCTGTCTTCATGAAGTTGTCTCGCCAACTATTACTTCTACTATTATGGCTAACTTTTAGCAATAAAGTAAAGTAATTACATGGCGTTTATGATTGACACGCAGGTCATACAATAAAATAAGACAACTCCTATGGATCCTGCCGGTTGTCATACTCATCGACATGCAAGTCGTGAATCCTATTACAAGAACATGATCAATCTCATACATCACAATGCATCACATCACATTCTTTGGCCATATCACATCACAAGGCATATGCTGCAAAAACAAGTTAGACGTCCTCTAATTTGTAGTTGCAAGTTTTACGTGGCTGCTATAGTTTTCTAGCAAGAACGTTTCTTACCTACGTCAAAACCACAACGTGATATGCCAATTGCTATTTACCCTTCATAAGGACCCTTTTCATCGAATCCAATCCGACTAAGGTGGGAGATACAGACACCTGCTAGCCACCTTATGCAACAAGTGCATGTCAGGCGGTGGAACCAGTCTCACGTAAGCGTACGTGTAAAGTCGGTCCGGGCCGCTTCATCCCACAATACCACCGAATCAAGATAAGACTAGTAGTGGTAAGCAAATTAACAAAAACGACGCCCACAACTGCTTTGTGTTCTATTCGTGCATAGATTCTACGCATAGACCTAGCTCATGATGCCACTGTTGGGAGACGTAGTAGTAAATCAAAATTTTCCTACGTATCACCAAGATATATCTATGGAGAAACGAGCAACGAGTGGCGAGAGATTGCATCTTCATACCTTTGAAGATCGCTAAGCGGAAGTGTTACAAGAACGCGGTTGGTGGAGTCGTACTCGCAGCGATTCAGATCGCGGTGGATTCCGATCTCAGCGCCGAACAACGGCGGCCCGCGTTCAACACACGTGCAGCCCGATGACGTCTCCTATGCCTTGATCCAGCAATTCGGAAGGAGAGGTTTAGGGAGAGCTCTGGCAGCATGACGGCGTGGTGACGGTGGAGCTATGTGAACTCCGACAGGGCTTCGCCAAGCGCTATGGAGAACGGGGAAGAGGAAGGGTAGGGCTGCACCGAGGGAGAAAGAAGTCATCTCTCAAAACAGCCCAAACCCTTGGGTATATATAGGAGGAGGGAGAGGGAGGGCTGCCTTGGCCCCTCCTCCAAGGAGGAGAGCTTCGGCCGAACTAGGGGGAGAGTCCACCTCCCACAAGGGAGGTGGATCTCCTCCTTTTAAACCTTTTTCAACCCTATCTCTTATCTCCAGCCGCATGGGCCTTTCTAGAAGGTCTTGACCAGCCCAATAAGGGCTGGCACACCTCCTCTAAGGGCCCACGAAGTCCTTTGGTCGTCACACCCCTCCCGGGGGTCCTCCGGCACCCTCCCGGCACTCTCGGTACACTACCGATGAGCCCGAAAACTTTCCGGTGACCAAAACTGGACTTCCTATATATCAATCTTTACCTCCAAACCATTCCGGAGCTCCTCATGACATCCGAGATCTCGTCCAGGACTCCGAACAACTTTTGGTAATCACGTATACCATTTCCCTATAACCCTAGCATCATCGAACCTTAAGTGTGTAGACCCTACGGGTTCGGGAGACACGTAGACATGACCGAGGCACCTCTCCGGTCAATAACCAACAGCGGGATCTAGATACCCAGGTTGGCTCCCACATGCTCCACGATGATCTCATCGGATGAACCACGATATCGGGGATTCAATCAATCCCGTATACAATTCCCTTTGTCTATCGGTATGATACTTGCCCGAGATTCGATCGTCGGTATCTCTATACCTTGTTCAATCTCATTACCGGCAAGTATCTTTACTCGTTCCATAATACATCATCTCGTGGCTAACTCCTTAGTCACATTGAGCTCATTCTGATGATGTCTTACCAAGTGGGCCCAAAGGTACCTCTCTGTCACACGGAGTGACAAATCCCAGTCTCGATTCGTGCCAACCCAACAGATACTTTCGGAGATACCCATAGTGCACCTTTATAGCCACCCAGTTACGTTGTGACGTTTGGCACACCCAAAGCATTCCTACGGTATCCGGGAGTTGCACAATCTCATGGTCTAAGGAAACGATACTTGACATTGAAAAGCTTTAGCAAACGAACTACACGATCTTGTGCTATGCTTAGGATTGGGTCTTGTCCATCACATCATTCTCCTAATGATGTGATCCCGTTATCAATGACATCCAATGTCCATGGTCATGAAACCATGACCATCTATTAATCAACGAGCTAGTCAACTAGAGGCTCACTAGGGACATGTTGTGGTCTATGTATTCACACATGTATTACGGTTTCCAGTTAACACAATTATAGCATGAACAATAGACAATTATCATGAAGTAGGAAATACAATAATAACCATTTTATTATTGCCTCTAGGGCATATTTCCAACACTTTCGCCTAAGTGTTTCAGTGCAAACTGCTGTGAGAATCTATTGATTGTGATAATACAGAGACAACCGAACAAAATACCTTGGGGTTGAGCGAGCGAGCGAATTTGTCCTTGCGGTCGGCTCGTAGGTTGGGCCCTTCTTGGCTTCCGATCTGAGTGTTGTTTCGACTATCGGCATGTGCCGCGCGGATCGTCGACGCTTGGGAGTAGGAGCCGGCACGTTCGGTGCACCGGTAGATGCTCGCCTCTTGTGGGACGAGCTCTTTTTCTTCGTGTTTGTCGCTGGAACGGAGAACGGCCCAGGGTAATCGGCTATAATAGCCACTGGAGATCAATCGATGCTCTCCTGATAGAAGACCCCGTCGTTGAAACTAATTGAAAGATCAGGGTCCTCGTCA
Source organism: Hordeum marinum (assembly GCA_022496015.1). Classification (NCBI taxonomy): domain Eukaryota; kingdom Viridiplantae; phylum Streptophyta; class Magnoliopsida; order Poales; family Poaceae; genus Hordeum; species Hordeum marinum. The sequence continues at coordinate 470,063,331 of CM039676.1, forward strand.
AAACCCGGATCATCATCGCGCGAATAGTCTTAGGGCTGGGGCGCCGGAAAGCTGACTGTCTCGATGAAGCCCCTCCATTCCTGTCCGTGAAGGGTTAAAGGCTTCGGTCAATTGAAGGACGAAATGGAAACCCCGAACTATGTTTGCAGAAGAGAAAAGCTTACCTATTCGACGGGATTATGGCTAGAGTATCCTTCCTTGGTTGCCCGTCGGATGAAATCCTCTTGCTCTCCTTTGTACGGGTCGGCAAGTGCGGCGGCCAATGTTGTCTGGTCGGTGGGTCCCAGTCTTCTAGAACGTGTGGTGTCGCTTGTCCCGTTATAACGCCACAAAGGGTTCTATCTTTTGTTGGAGGAGCGGCACGCATCGGGAGATGGTGGCGACCATGACATCAATCATGGTTAGTTGGTGGTGAACGAGCATCCGCACCTGGGCCGCCAGGCGTTGCACCTCGACGCTTTCCTCCTGGGACGAACTCCTTGGCCGCCAGTTCTATCTTTTCTTCAAGGAGGCGTCGGAGTATTCGGGTAGACCTCTCAGAGATGGCTCGAATAGGGGGACATCTTCAATGTAAAACCATTCTGAGGTCCACTCTTTTTATTCCTTCGGTGTACCCATCGGATACCCCGTTCCCACTATACGACACACTTCGCCTCCACCGACCTCAAAAATTGTCTTGTCCTGAGTTCGTGGGACGAGACAGAAATAGCTTCTCCACAGTTCGAAGTGCGCTTTGCAACCCAAGAACATCTCATAGAGGGCTACGAAGCCTGAGATGTGCAAGATGGACCCCGGAGTAAGGTTGTGGAGTTGGATCCCAGATAATTCCAGCAATCCCATCAAAAACGGGTGGATGGGAAACTCAAGGCCCTGCAGGAGAAAGGGGATGAAGCATACGCGTTCCCCTCTTTGAGGATTGGGGAAACGCTCCACGAAAACCTTGTTGTTATAAGAAGTTAGACCTGCGCGGGTCACCGCTAAATCTGAAGAAGGGAGGTACCCCTGGGTCTCTAGATTGCGGAGCCGCAGTAGTGCTACGGAGCTGCTAGTCCAGTCCCCTGGACGTGAACCGTAGGGGCGCGCAGAGGAGCTGGGGACGTTAGCCATGTTTTTCGTGGATCTTCCGCCAGGAGTTTTTTTCGTTGGGAAGGAAGGGGATGTGGTCTAAGCCGCGATTTAATTGGTTTAAATGGGTGCTTCCCCCTTGTGGAGGGGTAGTATTGTAAAAAAAGGACTACTAAACCACTCGTCTCCCCGTGATGCACGCGAATCGAGGAGTGCGAGCGCCTATTATAATGGGTACGTGGAGCTCGTGGCATTTTGGATTTTGCCGATGACTGGTTGGTTGCCGAATAAGAAGATGTGAGGACTCGCCTCGCAGGCCACAGATTACGACGCGTGAAGATCAATCAAACATACATTGGTGTTGAAGGCTAGTCCGGGGGCTACTGAGGGAGTCCCGGATTAGGGGGTCCTCGGATAGCCGACCTGTTTTCTTATGGGCCGGACTATATGGGTTGCAAGGTGAATATCAGATGATCAAGGGCCCCATCGACAAGTGAAGGTTTCCAGGAGCCATGGCGGGTCCTCCAAGATGGCGATGTAGATAGGCATGTTTATCTCTTCGGCATGTAACCGACCATGTGTAAACCCTAGGTACCCTCGGCATCTATATAAGCCGGAGGGTTTTAGGTTGTAGGGATAGAACAACTCATCTAGGGTTAGCTCTTTGATCTTCAGGTAGATCAACTCTGTAACCTCATATCATCAATACATCCAAGCAGGATGTAGGGTATTACCTCCATAGGAGGGCCCGAATCTAGGTAAATCTGTGTTCCCTTCGTCTCCTGTTACCATCGGTTCTAGTCTCACAGTTCGGGACCCCCTACCCGAGATCCGCCGGTTTTGACACCGACAGAAACTAAACTAGGTGCCAATCCCTCCACCATGGTGGTTGATGAAAATCCCTCTGCTAGCTCTTGGGGAGGGGGTGACAAAGTTGTGGCTCCGAATCAAGAAGCGTGTGATGTCGTGCCGAATGATGAGTGGATTTTGATATCAGTTTTATAGCCTATCATAGTGCCAAAAATCCAGCATATCATAACCATCTAGCAATTTTTCATGTCAATAATGCATAGTTTAATATTTTTACCTGTTTTACCAAGTTCATTGCATAACTTTTAGTTTTTATTTATTTATATTTGTTTTGCATTGTTTGGTGGTCTTTGCAAATAAATTCGTATGGACTTGGCACACCACACATCAGCAAGGACCAAGTCAGGGCTAAACGAAAGTAGTTCCAAGCATGAATTTTTTGGGGGTTCAAGTGAACTCAGCGGGTGCACACTGGCACCACCCCTGCACACTATAAAAAACACCTTCAAATGCTTATGTTACCAAAATGTAAATGCCACCATGCCTAACAAATTTGTCCCTCTGTCTAACCCTTGTGTCCTCCTCTGCATGTCTCTTAAACATGAAGGGTACCGCCACTTTGACCGCACCATCAAGGGGAAGTGGATTTCCCCGTTTCGTTATGACACTTCCCATATTCGGGTCATGAAGGCACGAAGGGTCCATGTTTAGGGGGTCCATGTTTGGGACACTGACTTCCATAATTCACCACCTTATCCCCTAGGTTATCCTTGATGCATGTTAGCTTTACAAGTACATACACATTTGAATAATGTCCTAGAGTTGCCGTTCTGAGAGAAGCGCCTAGAACCGTGGGTTCTATCTTCGTAATTGGGAGTTGTTGCTACTGTTTGTTGTATATTTTCATAGGATATATGTAACAGTTCTGTGTATCCATGTTATAGTTTATTTTTTTTAATTCTTTGTTTTTAAAATTCTAAACCGTCACTAGAGACGGGCACAGTGAATGAGGTCGTCATTGATTTTCATAATAGTGATGGACAGGCCGCCCGTCAGTAGTGATGTGCTACAAGTGAGTGGCGGCCGATTCATTGTTGATGGGCTATTACTAGAACCCATTTTGTAGTAGTAGTGAGACCGCATGCATTGCTAGATATGACGTGCACGATGCGAACGGTTCGCACAACTTACTCTTAGAAGCCACTATTTATAATGTCAATCTCACAAATAACAAAGTCGAATAATATTCTTGTCAATGCCATAGTTTAGCAACGAAGACACACTATTGATATCATATGTAAACCTCCCCACACAGAAAAAAGATGTCATACGTGAACCTTTAGCAATTATCTTGTTTGATTTGCTAGAGCATAAGATACCTTCCCTGATGTGAGGACCGACAATGTGGCACGGACACGTGGTCAGTAGACAATAAGTAGGCGATGGGGAGGCAAGGCGTGGAAGCGTCTGCATGAAGAGTTGCAGACTGAATGATGACGATGTCAAATGTCGTTAGTGTGTTGCAATTTATTATGCGTGCATGTGCGAAACAGCCTACTAGCTCTGCTACCCGGGAGCTGTTATATATCGCTCATTACGAGCAGCACACTCGCATCGCTCATGCGCTCCTCCCTACATGGGTGTGGCCCAACAAGCGAAAGTTAGCGCTACTCTCCCTTCAAGTGTACAGATGAGTTTATTTATTGTTTGTTTTCTTACCTAGTTTTTTAGTTAATGTCAATTTTAATTTTAATTCTAAAATATTCATGAATGTCTAATAAATGTTCATGAATTTTAAACATTGCGCATTCAAAGCATTTTCATGAATTTGAAAAATAAAACAATGGAAAAAAATATCCGTGAGCTCAAGAAATTTCATGAATTAAAAAAATCAGGATTTTTTTCATATATATAAAATGTTCAAATATTTATGAATGTCTAAAAATCATGAATTAGAAAAGTAAAAGGAAAGTAAAAAAGAAGAAAGAAGAAAACGCAGAATAAACTCATCATTTACTGACAACAAAGGAAAGAAAGATATAAAATAAAACTGATGTAGGAATAAAATAAAACAAATAGAAAACCCAGACGAAATTTTCTTACGAGAACCGAGCGTAAGGTTCCAAAACCGGAGGAAGGACCTTGCCAAAACTGCGCGAAGGCTTCCTACACTGCTGCTATTGAGCCGACCCATGTAAAAAAGCGCGGCAGTATGTGATTCTTTCGATACGTATGGCAAATTGGCAATAAAACAACATGCCTAATAGGTAAGCTAAAGAACTTTCATGACTGTCATTACTGTGTACAACTTTGAAATGTACTACTCTCTCCAATCGACATTAATTGAATTTTGTTTACTGGTGTGTACTGTACATAAGATCAGAGAAGATTTTGCAAAATTTTATGTATATTGCATAAATCATCAGGAGAATCCGCACTACACTCTTCAAAAACCTAGATATCGGGTGTTCTTATATCGCCATTCGCCAAACTCCAGGGTTTAGAAATCATGATACATAATCCTAAAAAATAAATTGAGCATTCATTCGGTTTCAGAGAAACTGAATGTGTCAAACAAATGAAGCAACACTAAAGCGTCAGGAAGTAACAAAATATAGCTAACGAATTAACCTATTCTCTGACCAAATCATCATTTACTGACGACAAAGGACGAAAAGATGGAGTATAATACAAAAGAAAATAACCATCGAATCAGTCTTGCATAACAAAATGTAATCTCAAACTGAGTCAGTACTTCAGTAACAAGGAAGAACGCCAAAGATTAACTGAAAGTGAACCCGCCAGACACGCAAAATCAAAGCATAGATAAGCAAATCAAAGATTAACGAATCAGATATAATGCCACAGCACTGAAAGAGGAAACAAGCACAAATATATGTGTCACTGATCTACTGTGTGTATGTATTGCCACGGCATATATCACAAGAATCATCACTACTCAAACCAGCATCTCTGTCAAAACTCAAAACAGAGCAGGCAGAGAAGGCTCTCAGAGTTCAGAAGACACTCTCCCTCACAGTAATGCCGTGAACTGATTGGAGCGACGAGATATGAGCTAGCCGAGCCCTGGCGGTGGCGGGCCGTTGTGGTGGCAAAAGCTGCACGCGCTGTTGCCGGTGCCGGAGGGGTGGCCGCAAGCCTGGCAGATCAGTCCCGAACCGACGGCCTCGCTCGAGCTGGAAGAAGGCCTAATGGCCGCAGCAGCCCGGTACTGTTGCTCACTGGCAGGGACTGCCCCCCGAGGCCCATCCGCGTAGCTGACGACTGGACCCGGAAGCACGTAGCCGGTCTGCGGGTACTGCGGAGGCGCGTCGCCGGCGACGAAGCTAAAGTTGTAGCAATCCTCGCACAAGCGCGACGAGCCCAAAACCCACATGGTTGGCTCCAGGCAAACAAAGCACCAGTCAGCACTTGGTGCCATTGTGAGTGGGCCGACGGCAGTTCGTGCCAGCCCCGCGTAAGATGGCTGGCCGAGGTCGAGCTGGCGCTGGTCACCAATGGCGATGCCCTGACCCTGCATCGCGCCACCGAAGCTGGCGACCGGATGCGGAGGCGCGTAGCGGGTCTCCGGGTCCTGCGGAGGCACGTTGCTGGTGACGACATTGTTGTAGCAATCCACGCACAATGGCACCAACCCCCAAACCCAGATCGTGGGCGTCTTGCAAAGAGTGCACACTCGATCGAGGGAACTGACCGGAGCTCCTGGCGCGCTTGCGGAAGAGATCGCAGAAGGCTGCTTACAAATGCGCAGATCCAATAAGAAATCAATGAGTTCATGGCGGTGGCAGCATGACAAGCCCAAATAACGAATGAATGGAAAATGATGCATAGCAAATTACCCCGCCGCCGCCGGAGTGGCCGTGCGGCTGCCCTGCTCCTGTCTGCCTGGGGCCGGCGGCGTGGTTCTGGGCCTGGCCGGAGAGCGAGCCGGCCGGCTGCTCTGGCACTGTCTGCCTGGGGGCCGCGGCGTGGTTCTGGGTCTTGCCGGAGAGCGAACCGGCCGGCTGCCCGGTTACTGTCTGCCTGGGGACCGCGGCGTGGTTCTGGGTCTGGCCGGAGAGCGAACCGGCCGGCTGCCTGGTTACTGTCTGCCTGGGGACCGCGGCGTGGTTCTGGGTCTGGCCGGAGAGCGAACCATGGCCGGTCGGCCCGTGGTACTGGTTAGTGAATGGCGGACGCCCACCGGCTGCGACGGAAACCAAGAAACCGAACTCCGGCGTCAGTGAAGAACCAAGAACTGCACGGATCAGAAACAATCTAAATCTAGCCCTTTTCTTGGGAGGGAACCCACCTGGATTGCTCAACGGCGGCCGGAGCATCCCCTGAGATGGCATCTGCGGCGCCCTCCCATGCGGCTGCGACTGGGAGAATCCCCTGTACCCCGACCCGCCCGTTACCCCGCGAACAGCTGCATGAAACAATGGTATGGGATGTTAGTACAGTCCAAGAACCCTTCATCCGTATCCCAAATCAAGCCAAGAAACCGAGGTGGATGCTCGTATGCTTTGATCTCTCGGGCACCCACCTTCAGCGAACTCGGGAGAGCCTTCGGCGTAGCCTGAAGTCACCGCCAACAGCCACGCCATCGCCGGCGAATTCAAAGTCCCGGCAGTGCCATCGCCGGCTGCATTCGCCGTCGGCCCTGAAGTCTGCGCCGATGTACGGGCTGTAGGCTCCGTCCGCGCAGCAGCCCGATGCCTTGTCCCGGCAAGGTTGTCGCCGGCCTTCCGCTTGCCCGCCATCTCGGCTCGGTCGAACAGCTTCGCAAGAACGCCCAGATGACCCCTAATAAGGAGGGGGGAGGAAGGAAGGAAGGAAGCTACGATAGATCGAGAAACAATGGGAGGGGCCAGGTCGAGGAAGGATGGCGATGGAGTCTATATAGACGACGGCACAGCGTCTCCCGCCGCAACCGATCGATCTCAGGAAGCGTAGAGATCCAGGTCAGTTGATTTGGCGCGCGGTGGTGGACCGTCTCGGTAGGACATGTCTCGTCATTCTACGTCACTCGAATTGTTTTTTTTACTTTTATATATTTATATTTGTCTATAAATGCATATAGTTGAAAAACTTAAATTAATCAAGAAAAAAATATGATTATGAATGTGGAAAATATTAACATAGTATAAGAAATTTGTTAGTGCAGTTTTAGAAAATATTGATAACTTTAGAAAAACTTGTTCATGCCAATGAAAAATGTTCCCATGTTTTAGAAAAATGATTGAGAACAGTCTAAAAAATGTGATACATTGTAAAATAAGCTTACGTAATGTAAGAAAATGTTGCATGCCATTAGAAAAGTTTAAGTGACATTTTATGGAAATATTCCAGCGATTCAAATAAATGTTTTTGACATATTTGAAAAATGTTATCTATAATGTAAAACAATGTTCCCATAGGTTAGAAAAATGTATGTGAAAATTCAACTCAATAATCACAAGTTTTTGGCCCATGATTTTTTTCAAATGTTTGTACAATGTAAAAACTGTTTGTGTAGTTCAAAAATCATTATCATTAATCTTTTTAAACGTGTATTTGAAGGATGTCAAAACATTAAAACATATGTACATCACGTATTTGAAAACTGTCCAGCATCTATCGTAATCTTTCACGCGTGCTCTAAAAATGTACATTTTGCACTGCAAAATAGTAGATATGTTTTGAAAAAATAAGACTCGTAAAAACTGAAAAAGAAAACAAACAGGAGGAAACAAAGAAAACCATAAAGTAAACAAAGGCAACCTTTTTCAAATAATACATCTACTACTAATAGTCCACCTCAAAACCATTATCCTTCATGCATCTTAAGGTATTGCGTTTGCAAAAACAGATTATTGCAATAAGGAAGATGCCATAATGTAGACAAGAAGAAATCAATCAATATGACAAAACTTTACTTCTTTATTCTAGTGGCAACACTACAATACATCACCTGGCCCTTATTGTCAGTGGCTAGAGCACCGCAAAATTGAAGCCACTACAAGACACCTCTTCCACTGAAGATCAATTAATCAAACTTGGCCAAATAAGATAGATAGATTATAGAGGAATACAAAGTTATTTGATTATGCAGCAAGAAACCTCAAATAGATTTAGTTGATTTCAATGAACAATCTGATCATAAAGTGATAATTCATCATGTCAACACACCACTGATTACATCGAATAGATCTCGATCAAGAACGAGAACATGTATTGAAGAACCAATAGGGAGAGACAACCATCTAGTTACCACTATGGACCCGTAGGTCCTAAAAGAACTACTCACACATGGTTATGACGGCAACAAGGTTGGTGAAGAGGCCTCCGACAATGGCTTTCCCCTCTGACATGGTCCGAAACAGGGCTCCTGATGGGACTTCTTCGGAACAGAGATTTGCGCCGGCGATAAAATTCTTCTGTAGGCACGACATATAGTTTCGTTATTTATAGCTAATTAGGGCGGTGTAATAAACTAAGGCAGTATCTGTGGGCCCCACAATGCCAGGGGCGCGACAAACCTCTGACTGCGCACCTGTCCTTGTGGGCCCCTCAAGGCTTGTCTCGATCTCTCCCGAAGCTTCATGCGTTCCTTGTCGCCCAAAAAATGTGTTAAATGGATAACGTATTTTAACCTCCGTAGATATTGATTTTCTGTGAAACCAAAAACAAGTAGGAACTAGCATTGAGTACTAAATTAATAGGTTATGCCATAACAATAATATAAAGTGCTATAAAAAGTATATAAAATGATAAAGAGAAAATGAAACAATAAAAAATTATAGATATATTCGAGACATATCAATGACCCCTAGAGCTGCACCCAATAACTTCTTGCGTATTCATGAACAAAATCGGGTCGAGCAGAACTTCCCTGAGAGGTTCAAGACGTGGAGTTACTCACCCCACCCATGCGGATCATGTCCTACCAGGAGAAGAAGGCAATCTGCCTAGCCGAGGAGGAGTGCACCGCCAAGGCTAGAGATGCACCATATATGGAGAAGTTCGTTGAGGCGAATCCAAACCTTGTGGTGGTAGAGCTTGCATTCAACCCCTACTAAAACAAAAAAAGGTGGTCCCAACACCTCGTTGGTGATATTGATCCAATCCTTGCATCTTCATAGTGATCCTAGGTTTTATTAGCAGGCATGTGATTTTTTGTTTTCTACTACATTTTCCAACCATGACCCCCTCAAACCCTGACCACCGCTGCAGGCGCGTTTGTCATGAATCCTGACCAACCATTGCGGGCTGTCGTGAAAATGTGGGTAGAAGTAATAGAAGGGGTGGGATCAAATGTTGCTTTCCTGCGCGGTGATGAGTAGCGAATCCAAAGAGAAATAGCAGATTTGGGCGGCGCTTGTGCCTTCTCGCCACCTCCTCCTCTGCTTGGATTCAAACGTAGAACCAGGGGGGAGGGGCTAGACTTCGAAACGTTTCAACCCCTTCACCACCCACGACGACTAATTCTTATGCATCCGCCACTCTCCTCTTGGAAACGACGTTGGCTTGTCAGCTCTGTCTTTGTGCTACACTTGGCCTCGGTGAAAAATACAGTTCGGGCGCCTCATCCTGCCCAAGTGGCACCTAACAATGATGGATGTGCTCGGAAAGACCAAAGGGCACATGAAAGTGTGCGCTAGGCATGACCAAATAGTATGACTACATTCTTTAGCAATTATGAAAGAAAATGCATTTGATGCAAGGCAGCCAGTAGCGTCGAAGGGATGTCCTATACGACACGTTCAGCGCCAGGAAAGCTCCATGGCGCCCAAGTGCCATCGCTCATGGGTGAGCCTATGTAGATGGCGATTGTTGATTACATTTGATTTTCTGCCCTCCTTCACTCGATCGGATTTACCGGTCACAGCTGAGCAGTTGACCGGTCAATCATTGACTTTAAAAAAAAGCAAACAACGAAAAACTAGTGAATTAAAAAAAAAGTTCATCAAATTTCAAAAAAAAAAAGTTACTCAATTTTAAAAAAGATCATTAAAATTGAAAAAAACACAAATTTGAGAAGCGATTCATTGATTTTGACCAAAAGTGCATCGACTCTAAAAAACCATCAGTTTTGAAAACAGTTGGTCGATTTTGAAAAACAATAAAAAAAACTTGCGCACTTAGCAAAAGAAAAAGGGGAAATCAGTTTGGGAACCTTCACGAACTGGAGAAAGGAAAAAAAGGAAGAAAAAAGAAGTTAGTAGGCAAGAGTGGTGCGATGTCCTAGTGGTTTGTGTGCTGCTCTGTTGAGGTTGAGGTCCCGAGTTTTTCATTTTGCAGTTTAGACGAAAAAATAGGAAATGCCAGACTTGAATTCCACCGATCGTTTGGTCCATTCTCTCGTTCCAGGCCCAACTGATTGTTCTCTTTTGTACTGAAATAGGGCATTTCCTATTACAACATGATGGATATGCAGCAAACGCATACCCACCAGCACACTGCTTGGGCTGGCCCATTGCCAGTTTTGTACTCCCTCTGTAAACTAATATAAGAGCACTTTAGTGATCTAAACGCTCTTATATTAATTTACGGAGGGACTATCTGTCTTTTTTCCATCAGTTTATGAAGGCTCTAGAAACTTCACAAATACAGTTTTTCTTTGTTTTTTTCTGTTGGTTTTTATGGTTTTCCTTTCTTTTTTCCCTGTCTTATTTCATTTTTTCCATTTTTAAATTCCAAAAATTTATAATAAAAATCAAATTCATAAGCATTTTCTCAAAATTCAATATATACTTGAATTCCAGTGATATTTGGAAAATGATGAATTTTTTTTGGTAATCAGAACATTTTGCAAATCCGTGAACATTTCTTGAAACTAGGGAACAGTTTGCAAATTGGTGAACATTCTTAGTAATTCAAAACGTTTCTTTAAATTCAAGAACTTTTTTGAAATATTTATTTTAAATCTGAGTTCATTTTTTGAGTTCATGAACAACTTTTAAAATATCAGAACATTTTATGAAATCATATTTCTTCTCAAATATGTGATCAATTGTGAAATCATGAGCATTGTTCAAATTCAGGAATATTTTTTGAATTATGGGAACCATTTTCAAATTCGTGAACATTTTTTTGGAATCTAGGTATATTTTCAAATCTGTGAACAATGAAATTCGGAACATTTTACAAATTGAAGAACATTTTAGAATTTTGGAGCTTTTGAAATATGGCAATATTTTCAAAAATTGTGAACATTTTATGAAATCCGAAAATCAAGATTTGCTTTTCTAATTTAGAATGTTGTTTGAAATCCTAGACCATTTTTCGCTGAGCGGTGTAGCTGTGCAGCGGGCTATATGCCTAATGGGTTAGGCCTCTCATGACTAGCATTACTCTAAATTTCTAATTCCACAAAAACTAGCATTACTGTGTAATTCTGAGATATACTTCCTGTATAAAGAAATATAAAAGATCTTATATTAGTTTACAGAGGAAGTACATCATTAGTACATGATATTAGAGAAGAATTTGCAAAGCTTTGGGCAATTTTTAAAAACACATAGATATCAAGTGGTCTTGTATGGCCAAGCTCCAGGGTTTAGAACTGAAGATACATAGTCCAGATAATAATAGTGTGAGTACTCATTAGGTTTAACTGAAACTGAACCACTCAAACAAATGAGACAACACTGAAGCGCCAGGAACAACAAGAGATTAGTAAAAAAACAGTAATTTCTCTGCACCAGCAAACAAACACAAGCATATATGCTCTACTGATCTGTTATATGTATTGGGTATAGCATGTTATCATAATTGGAACTGATTATCACTTGTATAACAAAATGTGAACTTAAAATGAATCAGTAGCAAAGAAGCCCCGAGTACTCATCTGATTAAACTGAAAGTGAAACAGTCAGTCAAACACTTGAGGCAAAACCAAAGCGTCAGAAAAGAACCAAAGATTTATATGTCAGAGAAATGATAAAGGGAACAAGCACGAGTATATGGTGCCATACTGTCATTGATCTACTGAATGTATGTATTGCCAAATTGGGCCAGATCAATAGGCATATCATCACCACTCAAAGCAGCATCTCTGTCAAAACAGAGCATGCAGAGAAGGCTCCCAGAGTTCAGAATGGTCCTACACTGATTGGAGCGACGAGATATGGCCTAGCTACATTCTACTACTCCCGTGGAGATGACCTCTGCTCCGGCGCCGCGCTAGAAGAAGAACTGGCGTAGCTGTGGACTGGAGTCGGGATCACGTAGCCCATCCGCCGGTGCTGCTGAATCACGTTGCTGGCGAGGAGATAGTCGTGGCAAACCTCGCGCAGGGGCTCTGGGCCCAAAACCCGCGTAGTGGGCGCATGGCAGACAGGGCACCATTGAGCACCTGGCGCCGTCGTGCGTGGGCCGACGGCAACGGTTGCCGGTGACGAAGACTGCTGCTGCCCGGGCGCGGCGGAAGAAGGCCGGCGGAGGTCGAGCTGGCGCTGCTGCGCACCGGCGTAGGTGGGGACTGGAGTCGGGAGCAAGTAGCCCATCTGCGGGCGCTGCTGAAGCACGTTGTTGGCGAGGAGATAGTCGTGGTAGCAAGCCTCGCACAATGGCGCCGAGCCCAAAACCCAGGTGGTGTGCGCTCCGCAAAGAATGCACACTGGAGGGTGCTGACCAATGCATCGAGCCAAGAAGAAACCAATGAGTTAGTTCATGGCAGGACAAGCCCAAATAACGAATGATGAATGAGTGTGCAGCAAATTACCCCGCCGCGCGGCTGCCCTGCTCCTGTCTGCCAGGGCCCGGCAATCTGGTTCTGGCCGGGGAAGAAACCATGGCCGGTCGGCGCGTGGTACGGGGAGGGCGCACTCCCAACGGCTGCAACGGAAACCAAGAAATCGAACTCCGACGTCAATGAAGAACCAAGAACCCGCACGGATCAGAATGAATTTGGCGCTTTTCCTGGGAGGGGACTCACCAGGATTGCCCAGCGGTGGCTGGATCATCGGCGCCCTCGAATGCGAATGAGAGAATCCCCCGCGAGCAGCTGCAAGAAACAGTGCTATCGGATGTTACAACTTACAATCCAAGAAGCGACATCAACCCAAGAACGAAGGACGCTCTCTCCTGCCCTGTGCTTTGATTTCTTGGGCACTGACCTCCGCCGAACTGGGAGGAGCCGCCGGGATAGCCTACATCGAAGGCTGGTGTAGTCGCCGTATGCCCTGCAAGCGGCTGCCGGTGCGGCGGAGCGAATCCCCTGACCATCCTATGATGCCCGTCCCCGCGAGCTGCAAGAAACGAAGTAACAATCCAAGAAACGCAAGAACCAACAACGCGCTCATGGACTCATGGTACGCCTGGATTTCTTGGGAACCCACCTCCACCGGACGGGGAAGAGGCGCCGGTGTAGCCTACAGCGCAGGGTGTAGTCGCCGCCGTCGGCACTGCGAGCCCCTGCGAAGTACCGGCAGTGCCGTCGCCGGCTGAATTCTCCGTAGGACGTGCAGTCCGAGCCGATGTACCGGCAATGTCATCGCCGGCTGTAGTGTCCGTCCGCGCAGCCCGGTGCCTTGTCCCGTTAATGTCGTCGCCGGCCTTCCGCTTGCCCGCCATCTCGCCTCGGTCGAACAGCTTCGCAAGAACGCCCAGATGACCCTAATAAGGAGGGGGCGGAAGGAAAGAAGCTACGAGAAACAATGGGAGGGGATCGAGGGAGGCTATATAGACGACGAGGACGACGACAGAGCGTCTCCCGCTGCAACCGATTTCAAGAAGCAGAGAGATTCAGGTTGGTTGATTTGGGGGGAAACAGAAAGAGCCTCAGAAATGGGCCAAATGCATTTCGTATTGCCCAGCCAATGGCCCAAAACATTTGCCGGGCCAGGCAGATGCTTCTATCTTGCATAATAAAGAACACCCAATCGTTGTCTACAATAAATAAATAAAAAGCCCTAAAAAAAAGGAACGATATCAATCTTTCGTGGATGTCGGGAGATTTTTTTTAGCACAATACAATTGCAAGTTGCAGATACTCACAACCACTCATATACGCTCATACTTACCAATAAATGCATGCACATCTTATTTCTATGAGCATCTCCAAGATATCGAGTCGGCATAATATTTTGAGATTAATGAAGTTATCATAGGTATCTCTTAGAGGACGGATATGTCTCCTCCAACTAAACGAATATCGCCGAAAAATTAAAATAAATTCAGAAAAGCTCGAGCACCATTGTTAGGTTTAGAACTTAAATCGTAGTGTATCGGACCATTGTCCTCCTAACCATCCAATCACATGTTGATTTGCAATTTTTTTGTGAATGTTAACAAAATAACTTTCTAACATATGATGTAGTGGTAAACAACCTAAAAATAATCTAGAAGTTATTAACTAAACGCATGTAGCAAAAAAGAAAAGAAAGAATATAACATGATAGTGCTCGGTGCAATCACATGCTGCATGTGAGATTAAAACTGATTTTCACAATTAAGTCTTCAGTTACTCTATGTCTAGTTGTATTTTCATTATACGAGCTATTGTTTTTCTAAACAAATATCAGATATAAGATGCCCTTTGGACGCCTTTTTTTAAGTCTTCAGTTAGTCTCTAGTTTTTTTCATAAAACAATTAAGCAAATATTTAAGATTTCTTGTAGGTTTCATGTTGCTACAGGAAGGAGCAAACAATTAACAAAGTACTCATGACATATAACGCAACTAGAAGGCTTGGGTATGCTTTGTTGCGTCATTGGTGTTGCTGGGTTTCCTTAAAATACAGTCACTCTGTTTTAAAAATATAAGGTGTATTGTTTATTTTTGAAAAGTCAAGCCTTTTAAATTTAATCAAATTTGTAGATAAATATATCAAATAGATATTTTTAGATTCATCATGAAATGAGTTTTCATAATGTTTTTGTTTAATATTGTGGATACCAATATTTTGCTCTGAACTTAATCAAACTTAAAGAGATTTGACTTTCGAAAAAATAACACCCCATATATTTTGGAACTGATGGAATATTTAGTATGATGGACGGGGAGATGATAAAGTCTGTTTTATTTTAATTTATAATGAGGTGGTTTGGTGGGCCTTTCGTGGTGTGATTATGTGCTATCCACTAACCAACCTATATTTATGCAAGTAAACTACAATGTAGTTGGTTGCATGTACTATATTAGTGCTACAATATCACAAGGTAACGCTTGTTTTTCTAGGTGGTGGGAGGGCACGGGGGATTGGTATATTGTTTGATGGGGTGATTGCTGTTGATTGATTTGAAAAATCATTAGCCCGGTCAAGATCGTAAACCAAATTCAAAATTGAATTTCTCAATTGAGTGAAAAAGCTTCAAAATTAGGGAACATGGTGAAGCAAAATAATTGAATGTGAGAGCTTGATAAAATTGTTGACCCGGTCAAAATAGGATGACCCAATTCTAAATTGAATACCTCAATTAATTGTGAGGTGTTAATAATTAGGAAGCAAAGTGTATAGTATAAAAGATTTGAATGAGAGAACATTGAAAATTTATTGACCCGGTCAAAATTGGATGATCCAATTCTAATTGAAGACCTTAATTGAATGCGGGCTCTTTAAAACTAGGGAGCTTAGTGTTATAGAGGATAAGCTCAAGAAAGATCAATGACCAATCATGCTAAATCGATATAGTAATCATTCACATAGGAAAAGGTCAAAAACCATGTGAGTGACAAAAAGAGGGGGCATGAGAAAAGCGCTACACAAGTCAAATTTTAGATTATCAATCATGATAAACTAGCATGACATCCAGAAATCATTCACAAGAATTTTTTAAGGCAATATGATTGAGCGAAAGAAATTGATGCGTGGAAGAAAAGGCCTAAAAGCAAACAAACATAAAATGGTGATCTCGGTGATGCCAATGGTCATAGAAGGACTGCACCTCATATTAGAGGCAGACATGAATGATAGCAAGCTATCTTTTTTCAAATAGGAAGCTATCTTATGATGATGTGAAAATGAGATAAGCTAGGTTGATTTATCACACTCCATGAGGGGCTACAAATGTCCACAATAACATTGATCTTTACTTACTCCTAGGACAACTTTCAAGAAATCTAATGTCCCCTCTGTTTTCATTTGGCCTGGCATTATTCAACCTTATCTAGAAACATAAAACTATGCATGTGGATTTAGTGTTAGTTTCTCTTTTCATTTGACTATGAATGTCCAAGCAAACGATATTTCTCATCTTTCCAAAGCAAGCAATATCATTATTATTTATATATTGGAAGAGGAACATGTGGATAGCAAAAAAATATGAAATATAAATGGGTCATATCATTAAATATGAGTATAACTAAATGTATGTGCTGCATATAACAAGTAGGCATCCAAGCGCATATGTAACAAGCGAACCTGAAAACCAACCAACTGTTTATGGTAACCTCCCCCTATCTCATTATTGCATTAAAGCTTAGATATTTTTTTATAAAGAATGTTTGTAATTAAATCATAATGAAGCAATTAATGGATACACACACAATGAGCATACTCCCGACCTCTGCATAGTTAGGATGCATACATACAACATCAGCACACACACTCAAAGGATCATGCCGGTGAAAAATACACAGAAGACTAATGCTATGCGTAGGTGGATGAAAAACACACAAAAAGCAATATTGGTCCGCGTCAATCTATTGCGGCCACTAAAATTGAATTAAGCACACATAATATAGACATGATATCCATGCGAGATGAAAACCATGCACACACCCAAAAAAAAATAAGCGACCACTCAAAGTTGTGTGGAGACATTGATCATAGAGTGAGAGAAGATGACACCATGGAAATCCATCTTGGAAATAATCTCACAATCCTAGCTAGGCTTCCGTCACCAATGTCTCTCAATGATAAATCTGGGCATCCTAGACAATATACGACGAGTTATCATTGTCCCGCAAAGGCTATGATTACCACCAGAAAACTGGTACGTACCATCTTTGTAACATGGCACATCAATGAAGGATCACCGCCACCCTCCCCCTCGATGCCTCAACCACCCAAAATACAGAACCGGCGACACATGAAAGAATCAGACACAACGCGAACCTACCATCATCCATACTACCCCCCTCCCCCATGAACCAGTGTAGCCACAACACGATGCTCCAAAGAGAATAAAACTACACCATTGACGCCATAGTCCGATCCGAATCACTCGGACATAGGATTTTCCTCGGAGTTGGTGTCACTATCACTAACACGAAAAATTCCGAGCACGACTTTCATTGTCCATCGCCGTAGCCGAATGATCGGTTGTACAACGGGGTAGCCAACACAGAACCACTTCATTGCAGCGTGTGGTGGCTGATCCACAAGCTACACCACCACCTATTGTGTAAGGTCGTCACATGCTAAACCGCCACTTGTCAAGTCCCATTGTTGTGCGCAATGGAGCACCGCTATATGCCACCAAGATTGACCGCGTATAGGTTCTAAGGCGACGTAGCAAGGGGGATGGTTGGGACGACGGTGCCTAGGGTTTGAGGGGTAACTCCCGAGCCGCCCTAGGCAGGGACGACATAAGGTACTATTGAGTTTGCACTTAAGGATAACATAAATCAAGACATATAGGAGTGCCATGGAATCACTTCGTTATCTCATTGATGTGATATTCGCAAGCAATCTTTTGGAGACAACCCCAAGCCCTTCATTCAACAAAGAGACGAAGGATGATATGATGTTGTATTAGATGGCTAAATCATCATCCATACTCCATAGTCAGCAAGACTGGGTTACCATTGCATGGATTCATGATGGACATGAAGAAGAACTCACTACAGGTGGCCAGGGATGTTTTTAACCAACATAGGTGGCCGCCTCCACCTCCTCATTCGGATAGGTACACCTTCTCCTTCGACATGGGCATAGTGTAGGTCTCATAGGACTTTACTGCTGCCCTTATGTAGTTTTACTTTATCTTTTATTTTTTCTGAACTAGCTCATGTTGGATGTGTGCATCCTATCTATGCAGAGGCCGAGTGTTGCTCAATGTGTTGGTGTCCACTTGATTCCATGTTTTGAGTTAATAAAAGTGCCTTTATAAAAATGTGTATATCAAAAAGGTTCCGTTGGAAATTTGGCAACCTGTTAGACGTTTGACAAACCTAGCATATTATACATGTGCATCTTTATGACCTAATTGCTGGAAAAAAGCCAAATTTTCAGAAGACATATTCAGATTTGGCCCTTGGCAATACAAAAAGGAGTGTAGGGACGTGGGCCCTCTGGGATGGTGTTGTCTTTGATTTCTACTCTCAACTTTTGGTCATGGCGCATTGCTAAATTAGAAACTAAACTCTTGGAGTTGGTCCAAGTTTCGGGAATGATTTGTCGTGCCACCATTGTTACATAAGCATTATTGTCTGGAGGCACAGTGATTTCATGCGGAGCTTCCTTGTGATAAACTTCATGTAGTACAAAACAAGGAATACTTAAAACAAAAATGTCAATAAATCATCTTCCTAATCTTGAAGGAATTCCCAGACATTTAGCCAATCATGGATAATATAGTTATCTAGAGCTGTTTTGGAGAGAACTTGATCCATGTTCAGTTAAATCAAAATATTATCAAAATCATAGTTGTCGAGGGTAAGTGGGTTTATCACAATAGAGAAATATTCTAGATGATGTTCTTATATAGGGGTATTAACTTACATATTCATTGAAAATGTATGACGAGGGACTAGATAGCTAAAGATTAGGATTTGATCATTCGAGAATGGAGAGATATTCTTATGGACCTCTTGGTGTGTTTCCATCCATCATCGTCCAGCCAGATAAATCATGAACTAATCACGGTGATGCCGAAAAACAAGAACAAGAACAGAGAATGAAACCGATAACAAGGAAGACCAGTATAGTGAGCATGTGTTGATCTCACGATGATACTGATATATCCCATCTCGGGTTTATAATGTATCACAAAGCAAAAGGAACAAGATATGATAACCAATGGTTCACTCGAATATCATTCATGTAAGTATAGGGATCAATTTGGATGTACATGGTTATGCTATTGATCATTGAATGAAAGGTATTTTGTTTCATGTCTATATTTTACTGACCTGCAGGGTCACACACTTAAGGGATTACAATATGTTGAGTTCTATAGGAGTTAGGAATACGAGGAAATATTACTGAAAAAGTTCAGGGAATAGAAGAAATTGTTTCGAGAGAAACCAGAAGTGTTTTGGGGTTATGTGAAGAGTTTCGGAGAAAGGCGGGTAATGATATACAGGCGGAAAATGTTCCCGGGGACCTAATGTTAATAATAGAGGGCTTAGATAATTATCTAGGAGTCCATAAGATGTATTTAGAGTCAATGGGCTAAGAAAAATCAACTAGGCATATTCGTGGAGAGCTGATGGGCCATAAGGCCCATATAGTGGAGCCCCACCGGCCTTATTAGACAAGCTAAAGTGGGGAAGGGGGTTCGAGGAGGACTCCTCCTCCCCCTAGGCCGACACAAGGGAGGCGAGCCCCTCCTCCAAGTCGTCCTTCCCTACCCCTCCACCTATATATACACAAGCCCCCCCTCTAAACACACAAATACCTTTGATCCCCCCTCCCTCTCTAGACACACAAGTCCCTATGATCCGGGAGCTCCCCTCTGTACTTCTCTCTAGTTCTAGTTCTAGTTCTTGATCTAGACTTGACCTAGTTCTATTTTTCCCAGTCCTCATAATAGAGAACCTCATGAGGTTCTCCTCTCCCTCCTTTAATTCTCCGGCGACACAAAGCTCTGAACGGCAAAGAGCTACCGGATGGTGAAGCCCATACGCATGCAATCCGTAGAGATCGTGATTTTGATCTTTGTCGAGTGATCATTTGTGGGACGGTTCAAGGGACTTCAAGAACGATCTACAGTAACTCTTCTTCCATTGCAACTCGAAGTTTGTAATGATCTGATCTAACCTTGTATCCATCTTCATAGTGTTCCTAGAATCTTGATCGTAGAACGATTTTTTGTTTTCTTCTGCTACGCTTTCCCAACAAATATGATGCCCCACTATTCTACAAATCCATGTGCATTCACTGAATTACTGTTAGGTACATCGTAGGCCACCATCAATAGTCGGCACCGATCATGCAAACCTCGTGTTGCTAGATTGGGCATGCACGTCTATCCTAGCTTCAAGTTGTGTTTTGATCATCTTCGTCGACACCATTTTTTGCACTTCCTTTATTGGCGTCATTGTCTTTATAAAGTGGAGACATTGATCCTCCCTCTAAAACTATACATGACGTCATATCGAGTCTTCATAATGGGATCATTGCAATCGACCCTAGCTAGGCCTTAGATGTGTGGTCTGACCAGACCATAATATAGTGATCCTGAGAAGGTGAATCTGCTATGTTGTATGCACCCATGACATGCCCTCTTAGGAGAAGTGCACAGGACTGTAAGAAGGGATGCAACTAGGCCATGGAAGAACAACCACCACACGAAGGAAGTCGCCCTTGAAACTCGGAGCAAGATGAACATGACAATCTGAGTGGATGAGGCATACCGACACCTTGAGCATTTGAGGTCTCGAGTTGGTCACACTACAACGTCCACTCTCCCAAAAAAAATCCTAAGGGCTTGTTTGGCACCCATACTAACAGAGGCTGGCTAACTCAACCCTGCCTCACCAGAGGCTGTGTGAGCAAATCCAGCCTCTAAACCAACTTCTGCACATTGTTTTGTTGCCTGCATATACTAGGCTGCAGGAGGTGTCACTCAAGGCATGCTGTTTGGTTGCCCGCTTCTGTACGCACAAACACATAGCCGTTTGTTTGGTGCCATGCACTGCATGTTGTCTGGTAACCTTTTTGGCACGGTGGTGAGGTTACCAGCACATATTAACATGAACACACATAACTGAACATAATATAGTGCCAGAATTTAAACACACCGGTTTAAATGGAAATCAGTTTGAGATTAAGTTAAAGAGTAGTTGGAGCATGTCAGGGCAGTCCTAGCGGTTGATGGTGAAGGCATCGTGGTGCTTCCCACACCTGGTCACCACTTCAATGCCATGGTCATTGATCACAATGACCTTGAACATGTCGGGAGTCAGTAGCATGAAGGTCACCATGAAGCCTATCTTGATCTGGCGGCGGCGAAGGCAACCCAACCCTGATCGAGGGTGACCCTGCCGTTCAACAGGCGGACATTCACCCTCCAGGAGAAGCATGTGTTCATCTTCAGCTTGAACTCCATTGACACAGACGGGAAGTGCTTCGTGAAGTCCAGCAGCATAGGTATGGCCTCCAGCTACGGGGCCATGATCACCTTGCATAAGTTGGTTGGCCCTGACACATCATGGTAGTGGTCGTAGTTCCAGTGCTTGCCACAGGGGGGATCCTCCGGCTGGTCGTCGTCCCTTCCAGGGGTCTGGATGGGCGTCACCTTCGACGGCGGCACCACGTCCTTGCCCTTATCTTGCTCCTTGGATGGCACCACATCCTTCCCCTTGCTCTCCATGTCGATCTGCATAATGTAGAGGTTCAAACGGCCAGGATCTGTAATGTGAATGTTACAACATCGTCATTAAAACATATCGCCCACAACCCCTTTATTACCCAGCCTCAACTCGGGTCTCTCACTCTTCCTCCACCCCATTGACATGAACTCCAACCCCTAACCCATGCCCAACCCCTTCCCTTAGGGCATTGGATGAAGGGCATTCTTCCTAGGGTGCTCGCTCGATGACCGAACCAAGTTTGAGAACACAGTGGAAGTTTGCTCAAACTACAGTAGCATGGAAGAGCTACACAAAGAGACAGGCAGTTTGTTCAAGAAGGCCACACCGGAGGAGTTCAAGTCACTGATTCCTGACCCAGCGAAGGGTGCAATGTTAGTGGACATACTTTGCCGAGCCATGAATCAGGCCGACTCTGGCGACGCTCGATAGAGGGCAAAGTGGGCCAAGTACAGACAGTACCAACGTCCACATGACCATCGTGCGTCAGTGTACTTCGCCACAAAGAGTGTGGTGGTACCATTGGTGTAGGATCGAGAGAGGTGTGTCTAGAGGGGGGGGTGAATAGACAACTAGCAGGAGTTTAAAACCTAACCTTTTCCCAAGTTAATTGGTTGGCAGATTTTAACTATTTAAACAAGTCTAGCAAGTCTAACAGCCCTACACATGCATGTCTACAAATATGGCAGCGGAAAGTAAAGACATTGCACATGTAAGTAAAGAGATAGGGTAGGAAGATCAAACGCAATAGGAGACACAAGGATTTTTCCTGTGGTTCCGATAGGTGGTGCTATCGTACGTCCATGTTCATGGAGTCTTCAACCCACAGAGGGTAACGGTCGCGAGAGTCCACGGAGGTTCCACGGAGAAGCAACCTTGACTATTCCATGCGGCTTCTATCCATGAAGGACTAGCCTCACTATGGGCAGATCTTCATGAAGTAGGCGATCTCCTTGCCTTACAAACTTCTTGGTTCACTCCACAACACAAAGTAGGAGGCTCCCAAGCGACACCTAACCAATCTAGGAGGCACCACCCTCCAAAAGGTAATAGGCTCGGTAATGACGATGAACTCCTTGATCTTGTGCTTCAAGATGATAGTCTCCTCAACACACAATCACCCTCTCATAGATTTGGCTTGGTATAAGAGATGGGATTGGCGGAAAGCAACTTGGGGAGGCTAGAAATCAAGATCCATGTGGTTGGAGTGGAAGATCTTGACCTCAACACAAGGGTTGGTGGTTTTCTCTCAGCAAACTGAGTAGGATAGGTATGGAATAGTTCCGAGTGCTTCTCTTTCGAGTGGGTGGTGGTGAAGGGGTATATATAGGCATCCCCAAAATTCCAACCGTTACACACAATAAGTCAGACTCGATGACACCGAAGTGTAAAACTCGGTGGTACCGAAGTGACAAAAAGTGGCCACTTTTGAATCTCGGAGGGACCGATATACAATTCTCGATTTCATCGACAAGGTGACCAACGGTCAGATTTACCAATCTCGATGACGCCGATTCACCATTCTCGGTCAGACCAAAAATGAGAACTTGCCTAACAGAATCTTGGCAACACAACTCGGTGGCACCGAGTGAAGTGTCAGTTGCACCGAAGTATTAGGGTTTGGCTGAGTCTGTCTAGGGTTTGGAATCGGTGGCACCGGGATAGGAATGTTGGTTGCACCGGTTTTGCATATTTGGCTTAGGACAGACTTTGGTGGGAGAGTTTGCGGATGTTTTGGTGACTTTCACTTGTGCACGTTGGAGCATATTGTTCACCATCAAAACTTTACCCCCTTTTAATAGTATTGGCTTTCCTATGGACTCAAAGTGATTTCTCACAAATGTAAAATGTAGAGTCCTCTTGCTTTTGGCCAACCTATATCCTTGAATCTTGGGTAATTGCATAATCTCCTCAATCCTTTTGCCAACTCAACTCTCCATGGACTATTATTTGTAATGTACTCCCTCCGTCTGAAAATACTTGTCATAAGAATGGATGTATCTAGATGTATTTTAGTTTTAGATACATCCATTTCTATCCATTTGTGTGACAAGTAATTTCGGACGGAGGGAGTACTAGATAGAAGTGTTAGTCCAAGAGACAATGTATGTTGTCATGAATTATCAAAACCACCAAGGGAGCATGTTGTGCTTTCAATCCCCCCCTTTTTGGTAATTCATGACAACATACAATCAAAGCTTCAATTAAATATATGCATGGATGCAATGAAGTCTTTGAGAAACACATGACTTAGATTTGCTCCCCATAAATATGTGCAGTCCTTTAAAGGATAGTTGCTTTGGAATGCATGGACACACATATGAATGAAAGGGATATAAGAGTCATGTATATCTTGGCTATATGCATCAATATATGTGAATGAAATGTATATCTTTGATCAAGACTTCACTCTTGCAAACAATATGTGCAAGAAGCAAGAGATCATGTTGATCAAAGATATGATGCATATACTTACCTTGAGTTCTTGAGCATTCTAGTAGTAGAGACACACTTGAGAAAATAATGTTAGGAAACATAGGAATATTCTACCAATCAAATGTAATAGAACTCAACGAATACTAAGATGTGGAGGACATATAAAATATGGTAATCCTTAAGATTGATATGTCACCAACTTTAGCATAAATCAATTATATCTTTTCTCCCCTTTGATATGAAATGGTAGTACATCCTCTCCTCCTGAATCTTAGCAAGTAGATATTGGGATCGGATAGGGTGCGAAAAGGAATCCTTTGTTCACTTGAGACTTTTCTCCAAAAGTAGTTTTCTCCCCCATATATTGTTGTTCCTCTCCTTGATTATATAAGTGTGAACTTTTGATATTTTCCTCTCCCCCTAAATCATATCTCCCCATTTGCATAAGCATGTAACGATCCCTTTAGCATAAAGCTTTGATATTCTCCCCCTTTGGCATAAAGTACCAAAAAGGTTAAACTTGGGAGTAGTGACAGGGATCATTGACAAGGAAGGGGATCTTGGAGATCAAGGGTCATGAAAGTAGGGTCCATTTAAAGACTAAGGGAATCATTGAATTTAATTTCTCTCCCTTTGGCAAACTAGAGTTTTCTTCTCCTTGGAGCTAGGGATCCTTGAATAAAGAATTTCTCCCCCGAAGTGTTGTTCGTTCTTTTCCCCTAAATATTTTTTTGGAAGGGGTCATCAAAGGAACAAGAATATCTCAAGAACAGAAGCAAATATACAATAACAAAGAAACTCAGATTTTGAAAGAAAAGAAAATCGGTTACTCCGGGATACTAAATCGATGGTACCGAGATTGTGTGTTGCAGCTTATCTGCAAATTCGGTAGGACCGAGTTATCTATCTCGGTGATGCCGAAGGATAAACCAAGTTTCTGTTTCAGAGTGACAAACGAAACTATTTCAAAAAGAAAAATGCGAAAGATTTACAAAGGACATCAATTAGATAAGATTTGAGTGGTTACGAGAAATCATGCAAATTGAGAGCAAACCACGCAAGATTCTTAACTAAATGATGGGCGGTGATTAGGTCACCTATGTTAGAGTATATTGACTTAGAAGCCAAGCAAGAATGCTTGATCATAGGTCATACTCATCGTTTAAGCTCGAAATGGGGTTACCATTTTTTGATTAAGCATTTTGATGTCTTCATATCACTTGAGTTGCTTTAGCTCATAACTTGGAGTAAAGCCTTTTCAAGGATATGAGTACATACCTTTGAGTGATGTTGATGACATTGCTCATAGGTGAACATGTTGAGGATGCTCGAGGTCGATGAAGATCATATTGAATTTGGAGCTATCCTTCTCGTTCTAGTACACTAGTCACCTAGAAAGGTTAGTCATGCAAGGAAGAACAATGGATATATCCTATTGACATGATACCACTTATAGATTTTGCAGCTAAGATCATGTATATGTCAAGGATATGTTTTTGTTGTCTTCTTCCTTCCATCATCAAGAGGGGTTGTGGATACTTGGTAATGACAAGATTTCTTATGATTGGAGTTGATGGCAATCTCGTTGAATGAAGGTCTTACAAGTACCTACACAAGGTTAGATGCAATACAAGGGAGCATAGTATTCCATGACATATGATAACGAGTTATGAGAACATGGAGATAATAGTTAAGCTCATGCCCTTGCTTGCAACCGAGTGAGTCTAGCTCAGGTTTGAAGCATCAATGATGTTCAACTCACTCCTCGAATGACAAAATGTTTTCTCATCAAGTGGCTTGGTGAAGATATCAGCCATTTGTTTGTTAGTACGAACATGCTTAAGATCGATATCTCCTTTGGCAACATGATCACGAATGAAATGATGTCGAACTTGAATATGCTTGGTTCGAGAATGTTGCACAGGATTATGTCCAATTTTAATAGCACTTTCATTGTCGCAAAGTAATGGAACATTTTTAACATGAATACCATAATCCTTAAGCATTTGTGTCATCCATAGTAATTGCGCACAACAAGATCCAGTAGCAATATACTCAGCTTCGGCAATAGATAAAGATACCGAGTTTTGTTTCGTGGAGGACCAAGACACAAGAGATCTACCTAAAAATTGACAAGTATCCGAGGTGGATTTTCAATCAACCTTGTCATTGGCATAGTCCGAGTCGGAATAGCCAACAAGATTAAAAGAAGATCCCTTGGATGCCAAATGCCAAAGTTTGGTGTTTGTATCAAGTATCTCACAATACATTTCACAAACAAAAGATGACACTCTTTAGGTGCAGCTTGATATCTAGCACACATGAAAACACTAAGCATAATATCGGGACGAGATGCACATAGATATAACAATGAACCAATCATAGATCGATAAACCTTTTGATCAACCACTTCATCCTCCCTGCTAAGGTCAACATGTCCACTAGTGGGCATAGGAGTCTTCATACCTTTGCAATCCTGCATGTTAAACTTCTTGATCAAGTCCTTGGTATACTTAGTTTGAGAGATGAAAGTTCCTTTTCTTGATTGCTTGATTTGCAATCCAAAAAATAATTTCAGCTCACACATCATAGACATCTCATACTTCTCGGACATCAACCTTCCAAATCTTTCACTAAATTGAGGGTTAGTGGAACCAAAGATAATATCATCCACATAGATTTGGCATTCAAGTAGTTCTCCATTAACTCTCTTAGTGAACAAGGTTGCATCAATTTTACCAACTTCAAAACCTTTTTTGATGAGAAACTTCGTTAAAAATTTATACCAAGCACGAGGGGCTTGCTTAAGACCATAAAGAGCTTTGTGAAGCTTGTAAACGTGATTAGGTTTCTTAGGATTCACAAAACCAGGTGGTTGCTTAACATAAACTTCTTCCTCAATTTCACCATTTAAAATGCACTTTTGATGTCCATTTGATAAAGCATGATATCATGGTGATTAGCATAAGCAAGAAGAATACGAATAGATTCAAGTCTAGCAACGGGGGCATAGATCTCACCATAGTCCATACCTTTGACTTGCGTATATCCTTGGGCTACGAGACGAGCCTTGTTGCGTATGACTTGACCATCTTCATCTTGTTTGTTCCGAAACATCATTTGGTTCCGATGATGTTGTGCTCATCTTTGGGCTTCTCCACGAGTGTCCACACTTGGTTCCTCTCGAAGTTGTGTAGCTCTTCATGCATTGCGTTCACCCAATCCGCGTCTTCAAGAGCTTGTTCTACCTTTAAGGGCTCAATGCTAGAGATGAAAGAATAATGTTCACAAACGTCAGCTAGATGGGTTTTAGAGCAAGTGATTCTCCCTGTTTGTATATCACCAAAGATTTGGTTCAGGGGATGGTTCTTGGTCACTTGAGCTCGGACTCGGGTCAGCTTCCGATTGTTGGATGGTGGAGCTTCTTCTTCTTCATCATCATCTCGTTCATCTTCATTGTTGTTGAAGGTGTCGTTCCCTTGAGGTGGTGGTGAAGGTGGTTGTGGTGGATCTTCATGATGCACTTCCTCCTCTTCATCATCTTTTCTTGTACCACTGGTGGATGCCTCGATGTCGTGTTGAGGTTCACCTTGACGTGAGGTAGGGGCTTCCACTCGAGTTGATGAAGTACTTTCCTTCACCTCCATGGGACGAATCTTGCTAATGGGTAGATCTAGTATGGCTTGCGAAGGTTCCTTATCACCTACATCATTTGTAAATTGTTTGACGTACAAACCATTAGATTCATCAAACTTCACATCTACCGTCTCTTCAAATTTTTGAGTGAAGTTGTTGTAGACACGGTAAGTGTGAGAGTTCGATCCGTAACCAAGTAGGAATCCTTCATGAGATATAGGAGCAAATTTGGTACGATGATGCTTCTCAAGAATGTAGCACTTTGAGCCAAATACCCGAAAGTATCCAACTTGGGGTTTGTTACTGGTGAGTAGCTCGTATGTGTTTTACCGAGAAGCTTGTCCAATTAAAGTCGGTTTGTGGCATGACATGCTGTTTCAACTACTTCTGCCCAAAAGTGTCTTGGCGTCTTGTATTCGTAAAGCATCGTTCTTGCCATCTCAATGAGCGTTTGGTTCTTCCTCTCAACAACTCCATTTTGTTGAGGTGTGTAAGTAGCCGACAACTCATGTGAGACACCTTCTTCGTCAAGAAATTTATCCACATGTGTGTTCTTGAACTCCGATCCATTATCGCTCTGAACCTTCTTCTGTAGGGTAACGCTGCAGAAAACAAAAAAATCAGACCTACGCACTAGCTCAGGACTGTTGGGGAACGTCGCATGGGAAACAAAAAAATTCCTACGCACATGCAAGATCTATCCATGGTGATGAGAATCTACGAGAGGGAGAGTGGATCTACATACCCTTGTAGATCGCTAAGCGGGAAGCGTTAAGAAATGCGGTTGGTGTAGTCGAACGTCTTCGCGATCCAAATCGCCGAGCGTCCCGTGATATCACCACGATCCATCCCGCGATTCAATCACGATCCATCCCACGAAACCATCATGATCCATCCCGTGATCTCATCACAATTCGTATCGCAATCTTGATCACGGTCCTTCCGATCTAGCGCCGAACAGACGACACCTTCGCGTTCAGCAAACGTACAGCCCGATGACGATCTCCGCCTTCTTGATCCAGCAAGAGGGAGCGGAGAGATAGACGAGTTCTCCGGCAGCGTGACGGCGCCACGGCGATGGTGGTGGAGAAATTCCGGTAGCGCTTCACCTAAGCACTGCAAAAAACCGATCTAGAGGAGAAGCTATGCACTAGAGGAACGGGTAGCACGTGGCTGAAAATCAAGTGCAAAAAACCCTAAAACCTCTAGTATATATAAGAGGAAGAGAGGAGGAGGCTTGGCCCAAGGAACAAGCCATCTAGGCATAGACCGAACCAAGAGATGAGGAGGATTCCTCCAATCCTAGTACGACTAGGACTCCTCGTTATTTTGGCCTTTTTGCCTTTTTCCACCTTTTTTTCTTTGGGATTTTCTTCCTAGTCGCATGGGCCTTGCGTGGGACTTCCACCAGCCCACTAAGGGATGGTATTCACTCTCCCACAGCCCATGTAGCCTCTTGGATCGAAATACCCCTCCCGATGGTCTCCTAGTACACTACCGGCACTCTCGGTACGCTACCGATGAGCCCGAAACTTTTCCGGTGACCAAAATAGGACTTGCTATATATCAATCTTTACCTCCGGACCATTCTGGAGCTCCTTGTGACGTCCAAGATCTCATCCGGGACTACGAACAACCTTCGGTCACCACCATGCATAACTCTATACTATCGAAACGTCACGAAACCTCAAGTGTGCAGACCCTGCGGGTTCGAGAACTATGTAGACATGACCGAGACACCTCTACGGTCAATAACCAATAGCGGGACCTGGATGCCCATATTGGTTCCTACATATTCTATGAAGATCTTTATCGGTCGAACCTCTATGTCAAGGATTCAGTTAATCCCGTATGATGTTCCCTTTGTTCTTCGGTATGTTACTTGCGCAAGATTCGATCGTCGGTATCTCCATACCTAGTTCAACCGCGTTACCGGCAAGTATCTTTACTCGTTCCGTAATACAAGATCCCGTGACTAACACTTAGTCACATTGCTTGCAAGGCTTGTTGTGATGTTGTATTACCGAGTGGGCCCTGAGATACCTCTCCGTCACACGGAGTAACAAATCCCAGTCTTGATCCATGCCAACCCAACAGACACCCTAGGAGATACCTGTAGAGTACCTTTATAGTTACCCAGTTACGTTGCGACGTTTGATACACACAAGGCACTCCTCCGGTGTCAGTGAGTTGCATGATCTCATGGTCATAGGAACAAATACTTGACATGCAGAAAACAGTAGCATTAAACTGACACGATCATATCCTACATTTGTACTTTGGGTCTTGTTCATCACACCATTCTCCTAATGATGTGATCCCGTTATCAAATGACATCTCATGTCCATGGCTAAGAAACCTTAACCATCTTTGATCAACGAGCTAGTCTATTGGAGGCATACTAGGGACATGGTTTTGTCTATGTATCCACACATGCATCTAAGTCTCCGATCAATACAATTATAGCATGGATAATGAACGATTATCATGAACAAGGAAATATTATAATAACTAATCTATTATTGCCTCTAGGGCATATTTCCAACAGTCCCCCACGCACTAGAGTCAATAATCTAGTTCACATCACCATGTGATTCGCATTGTTATGAATCTAACACCCAATGAGTTTTGGGGCTCGATCATGCTTTGCATGTGAGAGAGGTGTTATAGTCAACGGGTCTGCGACATTTAGATCCATGTGTACTTTGCAAATCTCTATGTCAAACCGTAAACACTGCTACCACACTCCACTTGGCACTATTCCAAATGGCTGCTCCACTATACGTATCCAGATTGCTACTACGAGTCATTCAGATTGGTGTTAAAGCTTGCATCGACGTAACTCTTTGCGACGAAATTTTTATCACCTCCATAATCGAGAAACATCTCCTTAGTCTTTTAGTTACTAAGGATAATCTTAACCGTTGTCCAGTGATCCACTCCTGGATCACTTTTGTACCCCTTGACAGACTCATGGCAAGGCACACACCATGTGCGGTACACAACATGGCATAATATAGAGCCTATGGCTAAGGCATAGGGGACGACGTTTGTCCTTTCTCTTTCTTCTACCGTTGTCAATCTTTGAGTCTCACACAACTTCACACCTTACAAATCAGGCGAGAACTCTTTCTCTGACTGATCCATTTTGAACTCTTTCAAAATCTTGTCAAGGTATGTACTCATTGAATGTCTCATCAAGCATCTTGATCTATCTCTATAGATCTTGATGCTCAACAATTAGGTAGATTTATCTAGGTCTTCCTTTCAAAAACTATTTTCAAACAACCGTTTATGCTTTCCAGAAATTTTACATCATTTCCGATCAACAATATGTCAACCACATATGCTTACCAGAAACTCTATAGTGCTCCCACTCACTTTATTGTAAATACAAGTTTCTCATAAACTTTGTATAGACTCAAAAACTTTGATCAGCTCATCAAAGTGTATATTCCAACTCCGAGATGCTTGCTTCAGTTCATAGAAGGATCACTGAAGCTTGCACACCTTTTAGCATCCTTAGGACTGACAAAAACCTTCTGGTTGTATCTCATACAACCTTTCCTTAAGGAAGGAAACGATGTTTTGGTATCCATGTGCCAGATTTCATAATTGAAAAATGCAGCAACTGCTAACATAATTCCAACAGACTTTAGCATCGCTACGAGTGAGAAAGTCTCATCGCAGTCAACTCCTTGAACTTGGCGGAAACTTCTTTGCGACAAGTTGAGCTTTATAAATGGTGACATTCACCATCAGCGTCTGTTTTCATCTTAAAGGTCCATTTGTACTCAACGACCTGCCGTCCAACGAGCAAGTCTACCAAAGTCTATACTTGGTTTTCATACATGGATCCTTTCTCGGATTTCATGGCCTCTAACCATTTGTAGAAATCCAGGCCCATCATCGCTTCTCCACAGCTTGTAGGTTCATCGTTGTCCAACAATATGTCCTCCAAGACAAGGTTGTCGTACCGCTCAGGAGCAGTACACATCCTTGTCAACCTACGAGGTTCGATAGTAACTTGATCCAGAGCTTCATGATCATCATCATTTACTTCCTCTTCAACTGATGTAGGTTCCACAGAAACATCTTTCTGCGCTGCACTACTCTCTGGTTGAAACAAAGGTTCAACAACCTCATCAAATTCTATCTTCCTCCCACTCAATTCTTTCGAGAGAAACTTTTTCTCGGGAAAGGACCCGTTTTAGCAACAAACACTTTATGCTTGGATCTGAGATAGAAGGTTCACCCAACTGTTCTTAGGGTAATCTATGAAGGTGCATTTGTCCGCTTTGGGTTCGAGCTCATTAGGTGAAAACTGTTTTCCACACAAGCATCCCAGCCCCAAACATTAAGAAATGACAACTAAGGTTTCTATCAAACCATAATTCACATGGTGTCATCTCAATGGATTTAGATGGTGCTCTATTTAAAGTGAATGTAGTTGTCTCTAATGCATAGCCCCAAAATTATAGTAGCAAAACGATAAGAGACATCATAGCCCGCACCATATCCAATAGAGCACGACTATGATGTTCGAACACACCATCACACTATGGTGTTCCAGGTGGCGTGAGTTGTGAAATGACTTTCACATTGTGTAAAGTTGTATGCCAAACTCGCAACTCAGATATTCACCTCCACGATCATATCACACACATTTTTATCTTCTTGTCACGACGATCTTAAACTTCACTCTGAATTTGCTTGAACTTTTCAAATAATTTAGGATTGTGTTTCATTAAGTAAACATACACTATATCTACTCAAATCATCAGTGAAGGTAAGAAAATAATGATATCCACCACACGCTACAAGACTCATTGGATTGCATACATCAACACGTATCATTTCCAATAAATCACTTGCCCGCTCCATCAATCCGAAAAACGGGGTCCTTAGTCATCTTGCCCAAGAGGCATGGTTCGCATGTCTCAACCGATTCGAAATCAAATGAGTCCAAAGATCCATCAACATGGAGTTTCTTCATGCGATTTATACCAATATGACATTTAGCGACAGTGCCACAGTATGTGGTACTATCATTATTAACTTTGTCTCTTTTGGCATCAATGTTATGAACATGTGTATTACTACGATCAAGATTCAACAAACCATTCTCACTAGGTGCATGACCATTGAAGGTATTATTCATGTAAACAGAATAACCATTATTCTCTAACTTAAATGAATAACTGTGTTGCAATAAACACGATCTAATCACGTTCATGCTCAACGCAAAACACCAAATAACATTTATTTAGGTTCGTCACTAGTCCCGAAGGTAGAGAGAGCGTGCGATGTTGATCACATCAACCTTGGAAACATTTCCAACACACATCGTTACCTCACCCTTAGCTAGTTCTCCGTTTATTCCATAGATTTTCTTTCAAGTTACTAACATTTAGCAACCGAACCGGTATCCAATACCCAGGGGCTACTAGGAGTACTAGCAAGGTACACATCAATAACACGTATATCAAATATACTTCTGTCGATGTTGCCAGCTTTCTTATCTACCAAATATCTAGGGTTGTTCCGCTTCAGCGACCGCTCTCCTCATAATCGAAGCACTTAGTCTCGGGTTTGGGTTCAACTTTGGGTTGCTTCACTGGAGCAGCAACTGACTTGCTATCCATGAAGTTTCCCTCCTTGCTCTTGCCCTTCTCGAAACTAGTGGTTTGACTAACCATCAACACTTGGCGCTCCTTCTTGATTTCTACCTTCGTGGTGTCAAACATCACGAACAGCTCAGGGATCATTATTTCTATCCCTGGCGTTTTATAGTTCATCACCAAGTTCTAGTAGCTTAGTGACAGTGACTTGGAGAACTATATCAATCATTATCTTATCTCGAAGATCAACTCCCACTCGATTCAAGCGATTGTAGCACCCAGACAATCTGAGCACATGCTCAACGATTGAGCTATTCTCCTTCATCTTACAAGCAAAGAATCTTGTTGGAGATCTCATATCTCGCAACACGGGCACGAGCCTGAGATCCTAATTTCAGCTCTTAGAACATCTCATATGTTCTGTGACGTTCAAAACGTTTCGGAGCCTCAATTCTAAGCCGTAATGCATGACGCACTAAACTATCAAGTAGTCACCAGAACGTTCCTGTCAGATGTTCAAAACATCTATAGACGATGCTAGAGGGGTTGGCGCACTGTCGTGGTTTTATCACGGCAGATGTCCGGGTGAACGGACTTAGGTTTGAGGCCATCGCCAATGGGGTGGACTCAAAGGGGTTAGTCGGGACGAAAGACACGGATTTACCCAGGTTCGGCCCCTCGAATCGAGGTAATAGCCTACGTCCTGCTTGTGTTTGTATTGCTTGCGTATCGATTACAAGGAGCTAAAAGCTTGACCTAGTTCTCGATTGCCTCTCCTCTGAGTCTCCCCGGGTCTGCCTTTATATAAGAGGTCAGAACATCCGAGTTGTTACAATTGCTAACCGAGTCGCTCTCTGTCTTCTTGTCCCAGCCGTTTGTGAGTCGGCTTGTACGCCCGGGTCTTCTCAGTCCGGGTCGTCGTACGGCCCACACCGTGAGCCGTCTATCCTCATGGGCCACTTAATATTACGACTCACCTTTGGGCTGGTTCACGAGCCAATAACATGACCCGGAGTCTCTTCAGCGGGTCATATCCCCAACATTAGGCCCCAGGTTGAACTGAGCTTGCTCACTTCATCCTTCTCTTCCACTTTTGGTGAGTCGCTCGGAAATGAATCGGCATGACGTCATGAGATTTGCTGACATGTCACCAAATCTTTCACTTAACTGTCATCCCGAGAATCGAGGCGTCCACCTTGATCGAACGGTGCCATCGCCTGGATTTTCGCACCTTCCTTAACCACCTTTTAAATATGACCCGTGCGGGTCGGGGTTTCCATTCTCCCGCTCGTGCCTCTGTTTCTTCGTCTTCTTCTTGTCGCCGCCCCAGCGCCTTCAAGATCTGCACCGACGCCGTCCGCACATCGTCCTTGACCTTGGCCGCTGCATCACCCTGAACGTACCAGAGATCCGGCCGCCTCTGCAGCGCCGTCTCCGGTGAGTTTCCCTGCTCCCTAGATGGTCGTCGCCGTAGTAGGGTTTTCACCGATGCTCCGCCGCCGTCGTTTGGGCTCCAGCACCTTTATCGCCAGTGCATCTTGATGCCGCTAATGTCTTTAGGATGCGCTTTCGCTCCACCGTCACACGCTGGCCGGTCGCGCGTAATGCACGGGCCTCGATGGCCCCAGTCCGTTTTCTTTTCCTCCACTGTTCCTCGCTAGGTCAGAAATAAAATTCATTTTCTCTGATTTTGTAGATCCGTAGATATAGTGACATCTTGCGGAATCTGCTTTTCGGACTTAGTCGATTTTTCGATATTCCCTTTCCCTGTTGAGAGGCCAAATTCCTTCGGCTCTTATTAGCCGGGTCTTCAGCTTTACCCGTAGAGCCCTTAAACTTTTAAGCCGTCAAAAATATTTTCTTGCGCTTCGACTCATCGCGCCTTTTATCTTGCACAACACTTAAGCCGCCAACATGTCTCGTGCATCCAACTCATGCAACTGGGTCGGGTCATGTATTACGGAGGTCTTTTTGTCGGATTTTGTTCACGCGGGTACTCTTCCTCCTAAGGAAGTCATTAGCTGGCGGGTCCCAGGTGATGAGACGCGGCCCAAACCTCAAGAAGGCAAAGTGGTGGTGTTCTCTGACCATATTGAACGAGGGTTCATGCCCCCCGGATCCAAATTCTTTCGGGACGTCCTTCACTGTTATAAGCTTCATCGACTTGGCCCCCAATTCCATCTCAAACATATGCAATTTCCAAGTGCTCTGTGAAGCTTACCTTCAAATCAAGCTGTCAGTCGGATTGTTTCGGGAGTTCTTTTATGCTAACCGGCAAACTGAAGTGAAAGCCGGCCCGAGCCTAGAACTTGGAGGCATTTCCATCCAACGGCGTAGGGATATCATCTTTCCAGCTACACAGATGCCAAGTCACCCCAAGGACTGGAACAGGACCTGGTTCTATTGCAAGGACACCTCTCCTGAAAACGAGCATCCTTTGCGGGGTTATTGTCCTTCCCGGCTCACAACAACATCAGAACTTCCTGGCCGGCTACCAGCTTCAGAACACGCAAGATATGAGCTAGCTCATGCCAAAATCAAGGCTCTCATGGCCAACGGCTTAATCGAGCTAGACCTGATCCGCTGCTGGATTTCGTGGCGGATTATGCCTTTGAGCCATAGAAGCCGGCTCATGTGCGAATATAAAGGCAAATATGATAGCTCATTATGCTTCAACCGATCTTCGTTGACAGAGAATGACATTATCCTCGCCATCTGGAGCCTTGTCCATGAAGCTTCCGGATCATGTAGCGAAATTGGCCTGGCGCCTTTCAGTGCTAACAATACGGCTCCCGATGTAAGTTTAATCTCTTCTCTTCCATCTCTTAGACGTTGTTTGCACTTTGCTGATTTGATATTCACTCTCCGGGTTACTCTTATAGGCCGACTCAGACTTCTGGAAGAGGGAATATGTTGCCCCTCCGAAGAAATCCAGGAAGAAGGTCCCAACCAAGAAGGCTAAAAAGTATGCCCCGCAAGATAATTTGCTTGACCCGCCACCATCATCCAGTTCAGAGGTAAAATTTCAACTGTCTTGCTTGATCTTTTACCTTCCTATTTTAACACTTACTTTACTCACAGGATGAAGTGGAGACCAGCCGTGCCAATGCTCCTGAGGTAAATTACTTTTCCTCCGGCTCAGAATGTTTCATCCCCCGAAAGCCGCAGCAGGTTATCAGAAAAGTTCCCCTTGCTTATCTGGCTCCCGATTTCCTCTTAAAGAGCAACAGCAAATCGAGCGTCGACAGACTTGAAGCACCGGCTCTACCGAGCTCATGTCCGGGTTGCCAAATTCTCCGGCTCCCAAGAAATGCCCCGCCGAGGTTTAAACCCCTTCTTTTCCTTTATCTTTCCTTTGTAAACTTGATACTCTCTTCACCTTTCTGTTTTATTTTTGAAGAAATCTCCTTCCTTCGGTGACTCTTTGGAGTCAATCATACCACCGCCTAAGATTAATCCACTATAAGCATATGGATAGTCGGTTGTTACTATGATTAGCAATATCTTCAACCGCTGATTCTTCTTCTTTTTTGCAGTGCTCAAGCTAAACGTCGCAACGCCAACAAGCCCTCTTCCAGCCCAGTTATTGAAGAAACAGAGCCCAAGCAGCCGGAAGAAACTCAACTGGAGGAAAACCCACTGTGTGCCTCCGCTGAACCGACCGCTGAAGATGTCATCATGGAGAGCCCTCCAAGGGCTCCTTCTAAGCTGGCAAATCTTGCCAAGACCCCCGACACCCCGAATGTTTTTATCACCGGGTTTGATCATCAAACGCCTCCGGCTCATGTGTTTACCAAACATACAGAGCAGGCTGAAGCTTCAAAGAAACTGAACTTCGATTCTTCATGCGAGAAGATGACCGTTGAAGAGCTACACGTTGGGTACATAAACCGGGTTACCACCAGCCGGGACTTTGAACTTCGGTTGATCTCTTCCATGAAGACAAAATATGAGGTACTTCTCCTTCTTTACTATATCCTTTCTTAGCCCCCAAGATCCGGCTTAACGTATTGAATCGTTGAGCCGGGTCTTTCTGTGACCTCTTGCAGAGATTGCCATGTAAAACTCCTTTAAAATTGCTTTAGCTTTGTACTGTAAGTAAAGTGAACTGCCTATCGTAGCCCCCAAGGGCCGTCTCAGATTACATTTGAGCCGGGCCTGTAATGTAGATTACTTGAAGATGTAATCATAGCCCCCAAGGCCGGCTCAAACTTGATCAAGTTGAGTCGTTGCTTCCATTATTAGTACATTGAAGAGCCATAGTGTAGCCCCCAAGTTCCGGATTAGCTTCGAAGGAGATGAACCGGAACTGCATACTTGATAGATCAAATATACATTAGCCCCCAAGTGTCAAATATATTGCTTGCAATATGTTTGAGACTTGTATTTGCTTTTAACACTCGTCCTACATTTTGGCGGCTTATCCTATATTTTGATGTATTCTAGGAAGCTTTGAATGAAGCCGGGTCTCAGCTGACGGATCTGAAGGCCAACTTGGCAGCTCAGCAAGAAGCTCGAAGTATCGCGGATGAAAAATGCCGGCTTCTCGCAGAATAACTGGCCAGTGTTACTGCCGAGCTCACCTCTTTAAAAGAGATGGCTGAATCTAAAAAGGCCGTCTTAACCAAACGGGTGGATGATGCTGAACAGCGGCTTACAGCCATGGCGGATGAACTTCAAGGTCTGAAACAGCATATTGCGAAGATGTCAGCCGCCCTATTTGGTAAGCTTTCTTGTTCACTTTGTCCTTTTTAGCATTGCTAGTAAGAAAAACTGGCGGCTCATTAATTTTATCCGACTCATCCAGGTCCCAGGAGCCGGCAGTTGGCTTCTGATAGCCTTCTGCCGCTGAAGGCCATTTATACTTTTGCAGAGTAGTTATACTGTGGCGCCATCTTCACAATCAAGAGCATGCAGTACAAGGAGAAGATCCCCACTGCTCTGAAAGGGGTCTTGGAACTCTTCTCTACAATGCCCAAGCAAATTGAAGAGCTTAAGAAGTCCGCCTTCCGCCAAGGAGCTGTTGCCGGTTTGAGCCTAGCTCTTGCCTTTGCTCCTTAGCTAACACCGGCTGAGATGATGGATGGCTATCCGTCTAAAAGAGATGACGGCTCAGATTTCACCGAGGAAGACTATACTCGGTGTGTCAAAGAGTCACGCTATTTAGCCTCTGTTCTGGCGGATGAAGCTGATTTGAGCACCTATCAAGCGGCTTACGACGCAGAAGAGAAGAGAATCCGCGGGACGCTCTACGAGTGGAAAGATTTGACACCCGCCCGCAGTAAGGATCTCTTTCCTTGTGAGCTTGACGCGTCTCCGTTCCTTGAGGGGTCATTTGCTGCTCTTGCTGACTGTAACTGGGACTTGGGCAATCTTCAGATAAAGCCAGCAGAAGACCCAGAGCAGGATGAGCCGCCAACAACTGAATTGTAATCTCTTAGCCTTTCTGAGCACAGACTTATGTAATGACCTGCCGTGGGCGGCTGACAATGCTTTTGCTCTTTTTGAGAGTATCTTTGCAATAGAGTGACCATGATTCTGCCACTTGGTGGCCATATATATTTGCACCTCTCTGTGGTTTAATGTGTTGCCGGCTCTTCAGAGATATACCTTTGAATTTTTGTGATGAGGAGCCTGTCTTTTAAGACGCCATTCCTTTCTCCAGAATTTTAAAGCCGGACAATCTCTTTGAAACCTTAAATTTTGTTGACTGAAGCCACATGACTCCGGCTTTCATCAGACGGAGTTATTAAAGAGCCGGTTGTCTTTAGGATAATGTAAGCTATACCTGATGGTAAGAAGCCTCTATCGACAACTACGGCTATTGATGAGCCGGAACCTTTGAGGAGAGTTCGGCTGTGTAGCCCCCAAGTGCCGGGTAGTTTCGCCTGTGGCAACCCAGGACTTATAGTTCCCGGCTTTGATAAGGTGGCATGATACCATACATGATGATGATCTTTCCTTCCTCAAAAAACTCATATGATGGCTCTTCTGTGTGGAGCCGAACGGTTAAACTCATACCAGTTCAGGGTCTCTGTCGAGATTGGCCGTCAATTATTTGAACTGGCTCCGGGTCTCTAGGCGAGATTGGTCGTCAATTTCTTGAACCGGCTTAGGGTCTCTAAGCGAGATTGATTGGTAAGACTATAGTGAACACCGACTGACAATGGGAGATGTAAGCTATACCCCAAGGCAAGAAGCCTCCATCGACAACCGCGGCTAATAATTAGCCTGAGACGGCACAAAGCCGACTGTTTGAAAGGAGAAGTAAGCTATACCTGAAGGTAAGAAGCCTCTTTCAATAGCTACAGCTGATAAGCAACTGAATTTTGGCGTAAACGCCGGTTGTTAGGGTGAGATAAGCGAACCCGTCCGTAAAAAGCCCCCTTCGACAACCGCGGTTAATAAGTAACCGAAAGTGGCATAAAGCCGGCCATTAGGGTGAGATAAGCGATACCCGTCGGTAAGAAGCCCCCTTCGATGGCCGCAGTTGATAAGCAACTGGAATTTGGTATACACGCTGTTGTTTTAGGGCACTGTAAGCTATACCAAAAGGTAAGAAGCCTCCATTACCAATCAGCGCTTAATGTAACCAAACTAGGCATAAAGCCAACTGTGCAAGGGAGAAGTAAGCTATACCCGGAGGCAAGAAGCCTCCTTGCAACAGTTTAATGACAGCCGGCTGTGCAAAGGATAAGTAAGCTATACCCGAAGGCAAGAAGCCTCTTTGCAACAGCGTTTAATAAGGCCTAAAGCCAAAAGGTAGATCAGTCGTTTTGACGGCGAACGACCCTCTTCAACTCAAACTTTTTGAACCGGAAGATTTTATCTTGATCGTACAAAGGCATACATAAGAGCAGAGGCCTCAGTCTTGTGCGAGGATGCTAGAGTTTACTCATGTGCTCATGATATATACAATGATAGCGGCTTTCAACCCCTGTTAAGTAAAGTATGGTCGCAGATGCGCGATATTCCAGGGCCGCAACGTCTCTTGTCCCGCGGTTTCCGACTCATCTCTGACATCCATGAGGTAATATGACCCATTGTTAAGGTTCCTGCTGACCACAAAAGGCCCCTCCCATGGTGGAGATAACTTATGCATTCCAGATTGGTCTTGAATCAACCGGAGCACCAGGTCACCTTCCTGGAATGTCCGGGTCTTTACCCTGCGGCTATGATAGTGTCGTAGGTTTTGTTGATAAATTGCCGACCTGGCTGCTGCTAACTCTCGTGCTTCATCCAAGGCGTCCAACGCATCTTGGCGGGCTACCTCATTGTCCGTCTCAACATAAGCCGCCACCCTTGGTGAGTCGTGCCGGATGTCACTGGGTAGAACCGCCTCAGCACCGTACACCATGAAGAAAGGTGTAAAACCTGTAGATCTGTTAGGTGTAGTTCTGATGCTCCATAAGACGGAAGGCAACTCCTCAACCCAACATCCGGGTGTCCGTTTCAAAGGAACCATGAGCCGCGGCTTGAAACCTCTCAAAATTTCCTGATTGGCTCGCTCTGCCTGACCATTAGACTGTGGATGTGCCACGGCTGAAACATCAAGCCGGATATGCTCTTTCTCACAGAACGTTTTCATAGATCCTTTGGATAAATTTGTCCCATTGTCTGTAATAATACTATGTGGGTAACCAAAGCGATAAATCAGCTTCTTAATAAACTGAACCGCCGTAGCTGCGTCACATTTACTGACCGGCTCTGCCTCTACCCACTTAGTAAATTTATCAACCGCCACCAGAAGGTGAGTTTTCTTATCCTTAGATCGCTTGAAAGGTCCTACCATATCAAGCCCCTAGACCGCAAACGGCCAAGTGATTGGTATCATCCTCAACTCTTGAGCCAGAACGTGAGCACGCCGGCCGAATTTTTGACAGCCGTCACACTTGCGAACTAAGTCCTCTGCGTCCTTGTGAGCCGTCAACCAGAAAAACCCATGTCAGAAAGCTTTAGCCACTAAAGATTTTGACCGGCGTGATGCCCACAGTCGCCAGCATGAATTTCACTTAATATTTGGCGGCCCTCCTCTGGTGAGATGCAGCGCTGAAAGACACCCGTCACACTACACTTATGTAACTCACCATTGACAATCGTCATAGACTTAGAATGTCGAGTGATCTTCCTGGCCAGATCCTCCTCTTGAGGTAACTCGCCGCGTGTCAGATACGCCAAATAAGGAATAGTCCAGTCTGGGGTAGCATGCAGAGCGACCACCAGCTCCGCCTCCGGGTCAGGGATAGCCAGATCCTCCTCAGAAGGTATCTTGACAGTCGGATGATGCAATACATCCAGAAAAACATTAGGTGGTACCGGCTTTCGCTTAGAACCTAACCGTGACAAGGCATCAGCCGCCTCATTCCTGCGACGATCAATGTGATCCACCTGGTACCCCTTGAAGTGACCGACTATGATATAACCCGCCTGTCGATAAGCCGCCATCCGTGGATCCTTGGAATCCCAAGTGCCTGAAACTTGCTGAGCCACCAGATCTGAGTCGCCTAAACACCTGACCCGGCTTAAACTCATCTCCTTAGCGATTCTGAGACCATGGAGCAGCGCTTCATACTCAGCTGCATTATTAGTACAAGGGAACATTAACCGGAGCACATAACAAAACTTGTCACCCTTGGGGGAGGTGAGAGCAACTCCTGCCCCGGACCCTTCTAGCTGCTTGGATCCATCAAAGTGTATAGTCCAATACGTGTTATCCGGCTTCTCTTCAGGGCCTTGACATTCAGTCCAATCATTTATGAAATCCACCAAAGCTTGAGACTTAA
This sequence comes from Hordeum marinum, assembly GCA_022496015.1. Classification (NCBI taxonomy): domain Eukaryota; kingdom Viridiplantae; phylum Streptophyta; class Magnoliopsida; order Poales; family Poaceae; genus Hordeum; species Hordeum marinum. The sequence goes on from CM039676.1 coordinate 470,105,146, forward strand.
TTGCTGTATGAGGAACATACTTGATGCCAAAAGGACTCAGCTCTAAGGCCCACTTGGCAATCCTCCCTGTAGCTTCTCTATTTTGAATGATGTCCCCCAACGGGGCAGAACTGACCACTGTTATTTGGTGCCCCAAAAAGTAATGTTTCAACTTGCGATTGGCCATGAAAACTCCGTATACTAACTTCTGCCAATGCGGATACCTCTGTTTAGACTCTGCCAAAACTTCACTGATGTAATAAGCCGGCCTTTGCACAGGGTACTCTTTCCCTGCCTCCTTGCGCTCAACCACAATTGCTACACTGACCACTCTATTGTTAGCCGCCACATACAGGAGCAAAGGCTCTTTCTCAACCGGAGCGGCTAACACTGGCAGCTCAGTCAAATGCTTTTTAAGAGCTTCAAGTGCTTCAGCCGCTATTGCGCTCCATTTAAACTTGTCTGTCTTCTTCATCATCTTGTATAAAGGAATCGCTTTCTCCCCAAGCCGGCTTATGAAGCGGCTCAACGCAGCAATCCGCCCTGCAAGGCGCTGAACATCATTAATACACGTCGGCTCACCCAAAGAAGTGATGGCCTTGATCTTATCCGGGTTAGCCTCAATGCCCCGCTCAGAGACCAGGAAACCCAAAAGCTTTCCTGCTGGAACACCAAAGACACACTTCGTCGGGTTAAACATCATCTTGTAGACCCGGAGATTATCAAAGGTTTCTTTCAAATCCTCTAGAAGAGTTTCCTTCTTCCTGGACTTAACCACGATGTCGTCTATGTAAGCATGGATATTTCGGCCAATCTGACTGTGGAGGCAATTCTGCACACAACGTTGGTAAGTCGCCTGGGCACTCTTGAGCCCGAAAGGCATGGAGACATAGCAGAATGCCCCAAAAGATGTAATAAACGCCGTCTTCTCTTGATCCTTCGTTGCCATCTTGATCTGATGATACCCTGAATAGGCGTCCAGGAAGCATAAACTTTCGCGTCCGGTTGTTGCATCAATAATTTGATCGATACGAGGGAACACAAAAGGGTCAGCCGGGCAAGCCTTGTTAAGGTCTGTGTAATCTATGCATATACGCCACGTGCCGTTCTTTTTAATACTAGCACCGGGTTAGCCAACCACTTCGAGTGAAAAACTTCCACTATAAAGCCTGCGGCCAAGAGCCGAGCAACTTCATCCCCAATATCTTTACGTCTCTCTTCATTGAACCGCCGTAGAAACTGTTTAATCGGCTTAAACTTTGGATCCACATTGAGATTGTGCTCAGCAAACTCTCTCGATACACCCAGCATGTCAGAAGGCCTCCATGCAAAGATTTCCCGATTCTCACGGATGAATTTGATGAGCGCGCTTTCCTATTTGGGATCCATGTGAGCCCCAATGATGAACTGTTTGGATGAATCACCCGGATTGAAATTTACTGCCTTGGTATCATCCGCTGAAAACTTGAGTGGTGGCTCAAGTTCTGTTGTAGGCTTCTTGAGCGGGGTCATATCCTCCGGATCAACGTTCTCCTTGTAAAATTTCAGCTCCTCCTAAGCACAACTAGACTCTGCATAAGCCGCATCTCCTTCTTCACACTTAAGAGCCGTTTTCCTGTTATCGTGAACGGTAATTGTGCCATTTAAGCCGGGCATTTTGAGTTGCAGATAAACATAACAAGGCCTAGCCATAAATTTAGCGTAAGCCGGCCTCCCAAATAGAGCATTATAGGGACTTTTGATTTTGACCACTTCGAACCACAAAGACTCCACCCTGTAATTATTCTCATCACCAAAAGCTACTTCCAAAGAAATCCGGCCAACCGGGTATGCTGATTTACCCGGGACCACACCGTGAAAGACGGTGGAGGAAGGCTTAAGATCCTTATCAAGCAACTTCATCCGCCGGAAAGTGTCATAGTAAAGGATGTTGATGCTGCTACCTCCGTCCATAAGCACTTTATTCACCATATAGCCATTCACCTGAGGGGCCACAACTAGAGCCAGCCGGCCCGGGTCATCCACCCGCGACGGGTGATCCTCCCGGCTCCACATTATATCATATTCAGACCACGGCAAATATCGCGGGAGAGCCGGAGCAACCGTATTAACCGCTCGCCTCCGCAACTTCTCGTCTCGTTTATTGTGACCGGTCATGAATACATGATACTGCCCAGAACTGAGCTGCTTCGGGTTACTCTGGAACCCGGACTGATTGCACTACTGCTGATTGTTGTTATTGCCGTTGTTGCTGGGATGCTGTTGGTGCCCCCTTGGTTATTCTGACCCGGATGCCCATTTCCTGAACCGCCGGCGCCGAATCCAGCCCCCGACCCGCCATACCCTGAGCCGCCGGGCAGGCCACCGCCCTGGTTATTACGCGGTTGGGAATGCTGGTTTTTGAATCTCTGCATGATAAAGCAATCACCCCACGCATGCAACGCCGGCTTGTCAGGCATGCTGTGCTCCGGACAAGGCTTCCTAAGCGCTTCCTCTAAATTAAAAGGGCCCCTGTTCCTTGGCGTGAATCTTCCACCCCCCTTGGGATGATTCTGCCCTGTGTTGGTATTCGCCACCAGCTCGGATCCGCCATCAGCGTTCTTCCGCTTATTCTGATTCCCATTGTTCGCAAAACCTTTTCCTTGATTGTTTTTCTTCCCTTGATTGGCTTTCTCATCATCCGAACCCGGATCCTTGGTGTTATCTGAGTCGGCATACTTCGTCAAGGCCGTCATGAGCTCTCCCATGTCCTGACACGTGCGCTTGAGCCGGCCGAGCTTCTGCTTCAATGGAACAAAGTGACAATTCTTCTCTAAGATAAGTACTGCTTGAGCCGCTGTGATCTGCTCTGAAGAGTGAATAATGGTCGACACCTGCCAGACCCAATGATGGGCCGACTCATTCTCCTGTTGAACACAGTGGGCCAGATCGACAATCGTCATAGGCTGCTTACAGGTCCCCTGGAAATTCTTAATAAACTTTGCTCTCAACTCCGCCCATGAGCTTATCGTGTTAGGCGGCAGACCTTTCAGCCATGTATGGGCCGGACCCTCAAGCATCATGATGAAGTATTTTGCACATACTGCCTCACTGACATCCAACATCTCCATGGCCAGTTCATAAATCTCAACCCACGCCTCCGGGGGTAGATCAGCTGTGTAATTCGGAACCTTTAGAGGCCCCTTAAAGTCTTTGGGCAGCCGTTCACTCCTCAGAGCCGGAGTTAAACATGGCACCCCTACGGCTCTGGTACTAACTACTCCCATCGACACGGAAAGCGCCGGCTCTGGACGGGCTGCAGCTATCTCCGCCTCTCGCCCGTCGCCCACCTGGTCCATGACGGCTTGTGCATCTAGAGCCGCCCTATTGTCCTCCGGTGGTCCGCGGTGCGGGTGACTGCTAGAATCCGCCGACGACTCATAACGCCGGCTAAAACTTCGACTGGGGAGGGGAGTAGAGTGAACCGGGCTCTGGCTGTGCGTATACTTCTCTTGCTAGGCCATGGCCGTCTGTAAATATCCAATGGCGTTCCACACTTCCTTCGCAAAGGGTGCCTCATCTGGGATGGGGATTGTCTCAAGCCGGGCGGCCGCTACTACCATGTTCTCGGCCGGGTTAGAATAATGACCCGCCGGTGTTGGAAAAGCCCTGGGTGAGATTTGGTTATGCCGGGGTGGATGAGCCACTGGGCGCTCCATCGGGCGGCTCTCCGACGCACCCATGATCCGCCCCACGCCAGGGGTGTTAAAAAGGTTCCTCGCTTCGTAATGTTCTGGTAAACGGGATTGATGCCTCCTTCGAAGCACCGCGGCCGCTGACCTCTGCTCTAGCTCCAGTCGGAAAGCGTCTGCCTTGATATGCTCTGCTTCTTCCTCCATCTAGGCTTTCAGCTCGTCCATCCTTTGTCGTTCCTCTGCCATCCGGCCCTTCATCCGTGCCACCTCTAGATTCCTAGCTGCTTGATTATCCGGGGTTACTTCTGTGGGCATGAGAGCTGTGAGTTCGTCCATCAATTCCACTAGAACTTGAGCCGGCAGCGGGCTATCACCTGTTGCAGCGGCTCCCGCAGCCGTATCCCCGGCGGTTGAAGCCGACCCTGCCATGAACACCGCCGCATGAACCGGGGGGCTCATAGCATCCGTCTCAATGCCCTCTACCTCAGAATAGTCGTCGTAGTAGCCCCCAAGGCCACCGTTGCTGAGCCGATACACTGATTCTGTCTCCCCACTAGAAGACTCATCTTCCGAGTAAACGAGAGTTCCCTGTGACCCGGATGCTTCCAGGTCCATGCCTTGAGTGAAGCCCACGAGAACGTGCTTTTGACCTAGACGGGCACGGGTAGACTGTGTAACACGCGCAGATTGGAGACGCCGAGCCGGCTCGACGATGTTGGTGCAGACGTCCGGCCCGGGTGTAGATCCATCAACCTTTCCGATGAAAACCTGGATCCCGCCGAACGGAACCCAGAATCCATACTCCACAGAACCAGCATCAAGCCCCCAGCCGGCGGCGTCGATGTAGAGCCGGCCGCGGCGACTCTTGCTCATCCTTCCAACCATGTCTCCTTCGAGCCCTGGGAGAGAGCCCTTTGAGAACTCAACACCACCAAGCGCTAGCCCCACGGTGGGCGCCATCTGTCGTGGTTTTATCACAGCAGATGTCCAGGTGAACGGACTTAGGTTCGAGGCCATCGCCAATGGGGTGGACTCAAAGGGGTTAGTCGGGACAAAAGACATGAATTTACCCAGGTTCGGCCCCTCGAATCGAGGTAATAGCCTACGTCCTGCTTGTGTTTGTATTGCTTGCGTATCGATTACAAGGAGCTAAAAGCTTGACCTAGTTCTCGATTGCCTCTCCTCTAAGTCTCCCCGGGTCTGCCTTTATATAAGAGGTCAGAATATCCGGGTTGTTACAATTGCTAACCGAGTCGCTCTCTGTCTTCTTGTCCAAGCCGTCTGTGAGTCGGCTTGTACGCCCGGGTCTTCTCAGTCCGGGCCGTCATACGGCCCACACCGTGAGCCGTCTATCCTCATGGGCCACTTAATATTACGACTCACCTTTGGGCCAATTCACGAGCCAATAACATGACCCGGAGTCTCTTCGGTGGGTCATATCCCCAACATGCACCGAGCGGTGCATTAAGGACATAAGCCTTCTGTGTAGCAATGAGGACAATCCTCAGATCACGGACCCAGTCCGCAATATTGCTACCATCATCTTTCAACTCTATTTCTCTAGGAACATATAAAAATTCAAGGGAGCTACAGCGCAAGCAAGTAATCTACAACATAATTTGCAAAGACACTACTGACTATTTTCATGATAATGAGTTCAATTGCTGAAGAACTCCCACTCAAATTGACATCCCTCCAGTTATTCAAGTGATACATGATCCAAATTCACCAACTCAAGTCCGATCATCACGTGAGTTGAGGTGGTTTCAATGGTGAACATCATCATGTTGATCATATCTACTATATGACTCATGTTCGACCTTTCGGTCTCTTGTGTTTCGAGGCCATGTCTGTACATGCTAGGCTCGTCAAGTTTAACCCGAGTGTTCTGCATGTGCAACACTGGCTTGCACCCATTGTATGTGAACGTAGAGTCTATCACACCCGATCATCACGTGGTGTCTCGAGACGACGAACTTTCGCAACGGTGCACACTCGGGGAGAACACAATTTATCTTGAAATTAAGTGAGGGATCACCTTATAATGCTACCATTGTCCTTAGCAAAACAAGGTGCATAAAAGTATTAACATCACATGCAAATCATAAGTGACATGATATGGCCAAGAACTTGTGCTTTTGATCCCCATCTTGAAAGCACCGACATGATCTCCATCGTCACCGGCATGACACCATGATCTCCATCATCTTGATCTCCATCAACGTGTCGCCGTCGGGGTTGTCGCGCCCATCATGCTTCTACTACTATTGCTACCAATTAGCGATAAAGTAAAGCATTACATAGCGCTTAATGATTGACACGTAGGTCATACAATAATTAAAGAAAACCCTATGGCTCCTGCCAGTTGCCGCACTCATCGACATGCAAGTCGTGATAGTCTATACAAAACATGATCATCTCATACATCACATATATCTCGTCATGTAATTGGCCATATCACATCACAACATACCCTGCAAAAACAAGTTAGACGTCCTCTAATTGTTGTTGCATGTTTTACGTGGCTGCTACGGGTATCTAGCAAGAACAATGCCCACCTACGCAAAAACCACAACGGTGATACATAAGTTGCTTTTCAACCTTCTCAAGGACCGCCTTTGTCGAATCCGATCCAACTAAAGTAGGAGAAACCCACACCCACCAGCCATCTTTGTGCAACGAGGTTACACGTCAGTCAATGGAACCAGTCTCTCGTAAGCATATGAGTAAGGTTAGTCTAGGCCGCTTCATCCCACAATACCGCTGAACCAAAACACGACCAAGGGACTAAGCAATCTAAGCATCAACGCCCACAAACTCTTTGTGTTCTCCTCGAGATCTCATCTACACATAGACCTAGCTTTGATACCACTGTTGGGGAATGTCGCATGGGAAACAAAAAAATTCCTATGCACACGCAAGATCTATCCATGGTGATGAGCATCTACGAGAGGGAGAATGGATCTACATACCCTTGTAGATCGCTAAGCGGGAAGCGTTAAGAAATGCGGTTGGTGTAGTGGAACGTCTTCGCGATCCAAATCGTCGAGCGTCCCGCGATCTCATCACGATTCGTCCCAAGATCCAATCACGATCTGTCCCGCGAACTCATCACGATCCATCCCGCGATCTCATCACGATCCGTCTCGCAATCTTGATCACGGTCCTTCCGATCTAGCGCCGAACGGACGGCACCTCCGCGCACACGTACAGCTCGATGACGAACTCCGCCTTCTTGATCCAGCAAGAGGGAGCGGAGAGGTAGACGAGTTCTCCGGCAGCGTGACGGTGCTGCGGCAATGGTGGTGCAGCAATTCCGATAGGGCTTCTCCTAAGCACTACAGAAAACCGATTTAGAGGAGAAGCTATGCACTAGAGGAACGGGTAGCACGTGGCTGAAAATCAAGTGCAAAAACCCTAAAACCTCTAGTATATATAACAGTAAGAGAGAAGGAGTCTTTTCAAAAGGGCCAAGCCATCTAGGCGTTGGCCGAACCAAGAGATAAGGAGGATTCCTCCTCCAATCCTAGTAGGACTAGGACTCCTCCTTATTTTGGCCTTTTTGCCTTTTTTTCCACCTTTTTCTCTTTGGGCTTTTCTTCCCAGCGGCATGGGCCTTGTGTGGGACTTCCACCAGCCCACTAAGGGCTGGTATTCACTCTCCCACAGCCCATGTAGCCTCTTGAGTCGAAATACCCCTCCCGATGGTCTCCCCATACACTACCGGCACTCCTGGTACACTACCGATGAGCCCGAAACTTTTCCGGTGACCAAAATAGGACTTCCTATATATCAATCTTTACCTCCGGACCATTTTGGAGCTCCTAGTGACCTCCGGGATCTCATTCGGGACTCCAAACAACCTTCGGTCACCACCATGCATAACTCTATACTACCGAAACGTCACCAAACCTCAAGTGTGCAGACCCTGCGGGTTCGAGAACTATGTAGACATGACCGAGACACCTCTAAGGTCAATAACCAATAGCGGGACCTAGATGCCCATATTGGTTCCTACATATTCTACGAAGATCTTTATCAGTCGAACCTCTATGTCAAGGATTCAGTTAATCCCGTATGATGTTCCCTTTGTTCTTCGGTATGTTACTTGCCCGAGATTCGATCGTCGGTATCTCCATACCTAGTTCAACCTCGTTACCGGCAAGTCTCTTTACTCGTTCCTTAATACAAGATACCATGACTAACACTTAGTCACATTGCTTGCAAGGCTTGTTGTGATGTTGTATTACCGAGTGGGCCCTAAGATACCTCTCCGTCACACGGAGTAACAAATCCCAGTCTTGATCCATGCCAACCCAACAGACACCCTCAGAGATACCTGTAGAGTACCTTTATAGTCACCCAGTTACGTTGCGACGTTTGATACACACAAGTCACTCCTCCAGTGTTAGTGAGTTGCATGATCTCATGATCATATGAACAGATACTTGACATGTAGAAAACAGTAGCATTAAACTGACACGATCATATGCTACGTTTGTAGTTTGGGTCTTGTCCATCACACCATTCTCCTAATGATGTGATCCCGTTACCAAATGACATCTCATGTCCATGGCTAGGAAACCTTAACCATCTTTGATCAACGAGCTAGTCTATTAGAGGCATACTAGGGACATGGTTTTGTCTATGTATCCACACATGCATCTAAGTCTCCGATCAATAGAATTATAGCATGGATAATAAACAATTATCATGAACAAGGAAATATGATAATAACTAATTTATTATTGCCCCTATGGCATATTTCCAACACGGACCACTATGAAGACCGCATACAAGGTTTGATCTTTTCGTTACCGACTCGTAGCGCAGAGGAAGTAGAGTCGACGACGAACGGCGGTGCAGATCCCTGCAGCTAGGATTTTACAACCTCCCAACTGCAAGGATGAATACCCTCATCTGCCCCACAGACAGCCCTCCAGGAGGCGGTCAGACAGTCCCCCGGACGGTGTCGCAGACAGCCCATCGGGAGGCGCTCTCGAACTAAGACTGAAAATACGATCTCTCTACATAGTTGCACACATACGGTGTCCTCTGTCCAGCAGGGCTTCGCCGTCCAGAACTAGTTCCCACCGGAACCCAGACAGCCTTTCGGCTCTACGAAACTATTTCGCTGGGAGGAAGAGAGAATGCCAGACCATGCATGGCTTGTGTGAGAGAGTTGGAGTGAGGATGGAGAGCTCCACTCCACCTCCTTTTATAGGTGAAGGAGGGGTGGTGGTGGCTGAAATTTCAGCCACATGACAAGCACCCACAAAACAAGGGGAAAGCATGTCCCCTTGTCCATGGCACCCCAACATGGGTGCCCCACATGGCGCCCCACCTCCTCCCAACCAGCCCCACCTTTTGTGGGGGCTGCCTCCCACCATGCCACCCCCAACACTTTGTCCAGCCACAAGGGGGCTTCCCCTAAAGGGGGTGCCCCCCAAAACAGCCCAAAACAGCCCCCATGAATCGTGGGATCTTGTCCCCTCACGCTGAGACAAGATGTTTTCCGCGACTATTACTTCTGAAAAATTCCGGAAGGTTCCAGAACATTTCTGGAACCCTCTAAAATTATCTGGACGCACTCCGGAACATTTCCGGTATGGTGGTCTAATTTAAAACTATCTTCGTTTACCCGGTAAACAATTCCGGCAGCTCCGAAAACCTTTTTTGGTTTATTTCCCAAAAAAAATCCAGAAATTACCAGACCAATCTGGCAACCTCCAAAACATTCCCGGTGCTTGCCGAAACCTTTTTGGATCAATGGTTTTATCCGAAACAACTTTTCGATTTTACCAAAAGTTTTTCGGTGTTCTCTCTGGAACCTTTCCGTTGTCTTCGAAACTTTTCCAGTGACTTTCTCTCAGACTCCTTGTCTAGTATTCAGCAGATAGATGACCCTTAAGCGTGTGACCCTATAGGTTCGGTGAAGTATAGACATGACCCAGACTCCTTTCCGATCAACGATCAACATCGGAGCCGTGGACATCCATATTGACCCCTATACCCACACGAATGAATATTCGAGTGAACCGCCAGTTGCCGTGTGCTATTCCTGTTGCTTCACGATATGTTACAAATACCCGAGGTCAGACATGTTGGCATCCCCGTGGAACAACAACTTCTCAACTATGCCAGTGACCTCATTACTGGTATTGTTCTCTTTTCTCGTACCCGTGTTTCGGCATCCCCGTGATCAAATCACAAAGTGTCTGGCCAGACGATGATGGATACCGTAACACCGAGAGGGCCCAGAGATATCTCTCCATCATCGGAGGAGCAAATCCCAATCTTGAGCTATAAAATTACTTGACATACTTTTCCATGAACCCGTTAGCCGCCGTAATAGCCACCCATTTACGGATGACGTTTAACAAACCCCAAAGTTCATGAAGAAAGCATGAAGAAACTCAATACTCTCATGGTCTAAGGAGTTATGCAAACATTAACTTCTCTGTATTATGAACCATTAACTTATGATGAATGTATCTCATAGTATAACTTCAATTCAGGTCGATTCAACACAAATGTTCTTCTAACATTGTGCCTTCAAAATTGCCGGCATAGCCATGCCCATTATTAGGAAAACAGGATCATCATGCAATACTTGATCCTGTCTTAGAGGCCAGACTAGGAATACATTTTACCGTTTATTATTCCACATGTGCATATGAGTCTTCCTTCAAGCCTCGTTTTATTTGCAGACTCGAGAATCATTGCAGTTATAGCATGGAACATAAACATAATTATGAACAGGGAGATAATCAATAACATTTATTACTCCCCGCTTGCACTAGAGTCAATAATCTAGTCAATGCTAATGCACTTTACACCTATGGCATACTGGTGTAAACTATGCTTCCCTTGTGGTATAGCCTGATGTCCAACGGATCTGACAACTTCAGCTCCGTGTGTAACTTTGCATATCCTTGCGTTTTCACGCTTCCACAAAATTCATATTTTTTTGGACTTGGCTTTGCATATGTGTGAATCATTGGTCAAAACCTGATTCGTCAGACTGAGCTATGGAGCAACTATCTGCAATATTGTCCCATAGATCAAAGCCATCTTGGAACCATACTAAGTTCATGAATGAAATATATGATTCAACAATTTCTTTGTCGCTTCTACAACGTCAACATACTTAGCCTTTGTTATAGAATTCACCACAGTATCTTGTTTGGAACAATTTCCAACTACCATACCACCATGTTGTGTATTACACAAAACCCTTAATTTAAATCGAAAATCGCATGGAGCATAGATGAAGACTGTATCAATGTAACCTTTTACAATGAACTCTTCATGATCTCCGCTTGCGAGAAAACATGTCATGAGTGCTACTTTAGTACTCAATGACATATTTCACTGTTGTCCTTTGATCAGTACTTTGATCACTTTGGTATCTATACTTGCAACAGTTTGGGAGTATCGGACATATCTGGTTGTTTTTACATACCATGGAGTACATGATTAATCCAAACACAAGAGTGTGTGGAATCACCATCATGTATTTTACTCATCAGTGTTTTGGGATACTGAGTCTTGCAAAAACTCTTTCCATGTGACTTCGGCAAAAATCACTCCTTGGCGTTTTAAATGCTAAAAGGTTTTAGCATCTTGTCAATATGTATTCATTGCTTATCCCTATTAGGTAAATCTGTTTCCATAGATCATCATGCCTAATATTAAGGCTATTTAGCCCAAGCACTTCATCGAAAAAACCATTTTCAAATAAAGTCCTAATTCGTGTCAAGAATTTTATTTCCAATTAACAATGTGTCAAGCACACAAGGTTTTTGGAAATATTATTATGCTCCCACTTAATTTCTTGAATTACAAGCATCTTCGTTACCCATTGATGAAGTCAAACCCCTTTGACCATTTCATCAAAACACGGAGATTCCAACTCCATTTTGCTCTCTTTTGTCCATCTCTGGAACTCTGAAGTTTGCACCCTTACTAGCATCCTATGGACTGACAAAATACCTTGGCCTGTAACACATGCAAGTCCTTGGTTACATTTCCATCAGATGGGAATCCTTTCATCATCCATGTTTCATATCTCATGATTGAAAAATGTATTAATTGCTAGTTCAACCCGAACCGACTTTAAGCATCGCTACGGTGAAACAACCTCATCGTAGTCAACTCCTTGAACTTGTTATTTTAACAAGTCGAGCTTTATGGACAAAACATTTTTATCCATATCAGTTTTTAGTTCCATAAATATTCGTTAGACTCTAAGTCTTCCGAAAGGTCTATCAAGATTTTAACCTTGAAACATTTATATGGAAACTATCTCGGATTGTATTGGCATTTAGCCAGTTCCGAAGTTAGGGCCCAACATCGCTTCCTTGTGTATCATAGGTATACTATTGTCCAACAACAATATCTCGTTTGCGCACCTGAGAGGTTTGCACGAGCCTTGCCTACGAGGTTCAGCTGCAACTTCGACCGAAGTCCATACATTTTATTGTAGAGACTTCCATATCAGTCGCAGTAGGAAACCCTGGAATCACTTCCAAGGTTCCTTTCTTTTGAACTGATGACGAAGATACTGTTTATCTCGTCGAGTTGCAGTGTTCTCCCACTCACCCCTTTTGAAAGAACTATTTCCTTCAAAAAGCATATCGTCCTTTGTGGCAAACCTATTTGCCTCGGTATAGTTGAGGGATAACCTTTTACACAAGCCCCATATTCCAAATGTTAAGAAAAGATATAACATGGTTGGGTGTACCATACCATGACGTCATTTCAACAAACCTGATGGAGCTCTTTTCATTGTAAAAGCCGCAGTCTCTAAAAGCTCTTTTTAGGGATGATGGCAAATTTATTTATGTCATCTTTGATCTTACCATGTAATAAATGGTTTGATTACATCTTCACAGACTTTCCACTTTGCAGTGGTGTTCCAGGAGGTGCAAGTTATGAAACTCTTTTCACAACTCACCAGACATTCGCTAAACTTGTAACTCAAATATTCCTTTCTACAATCGAATTGTAGAAACATAATTTTCTTGTTACAATTATTTCTTCTTCATTTTTAAAAAATTTAGAATGGTTTCAAAAAGATCCAGACTCACGTCTGATCAAGTAAATATCCATATATCTACTTGAGTCATTTCTGAAGATAGATAAATCCACTACTTGCAACAACATTTATTGGACTACACACATCATAATGTATGATTACCAATATGTTCTTTGCTTGTTCCTTATGGCCTATGAACGGTATTTTAGTCACTTCACTTTTCAGAGGAAATTTGCAAGTGTCAGATGATTCAAAATCAAATGACTTCAAAATCCATCATAATGGAATTTTCCATGCTCGTTTCTCCAATGTGACCAAATGTAGTGCCACACCTGTGTGGTATTCTTTTAGTCTTGCGACATTTAGTGACAGTGTTATGGATGTATCATATTTCCATCAATATTCATAACATACATCCCATCTAGGATGGAAGCATGTCCCTTCATGTTATTCATAACACTGAACAACAATTGTTGTTTTTATGAACAACTCTTTTGCAACAAACATTGTGCAATGGGCTAGAGTGTACGCAACTCTAAAATGAATTGTAAAAGTAAACCCAGAGGTAATGTATTATTATTAATATTCATAACATACATCTCATTCATAATGAAAGTATGGCCCTTATGTTATTCATAACACCGAACATGAAAAGTTCTCTTATGAACAACCTTCTTGCAAGATACCTTATGCAAAGGGATAGAGTGTGAAACTCTAAAATGATTTATGAAACTTAATACATAGGAAATACACTGATGGAAGGCATAGTAACATTTACTATGTTCCCTGCGTGTATCTAAACCTCATCCCTGGCTAGTCTTTCGGGCCATAGTAGTTCTTACATCGAGTTGCAATAGAATGCAATCGAGCAGGTATCTTTGTGATTAACTCACAATACCCAAGAATTAGTGATTAACATGTTTAACCATAATTCCCAAGAACAATATCTTTGACCAGCCTTCTATACATCAAAAACTTGTATGACATTCATACATGAGCTGGATATTCCAGTCTTCTTTCCTTTTGCCATTATACTTCTAACAGTTTAACTGCTAGTATTTCTCCTACTCTCAGAAGAAGCATCCAACTTAAGAGTGGCATTAGCCCCGGACTTCCTAGGCGGGAAAGTCTTACTAACACCCTTCGGACACTTCATTTCTCTTTAAGTTGTTGCTTGATTCACCTTTCATCATATGACAGGTGTTCTCCTGGATCCCTCTCTTATCAGTCTAATGCATAGTAAACTCCTTTACTAATAGTTTGCAAACAAACATTGATTTGGATATCTCATATCTTTTAGCCTTTGTCTATCTCTGAAAATGATTTTCAGATTCCATGAATATCACATAACTATCCAAACTTTCGAAGTTCGGGTCTCATGGAAGCAAACGTATTGCACTTGACTGAAACAGAATTCTAGCTTTTGGATTGAAGGACGAGAGTCACATGATCCATAGCATTAGCGGGAGAATACCGAATGTATGCGATAGGACAGAATCCTTCTCGGCACTATTGAGGACAATCCTCAGATTACGTTACCAACCGTAAAGTTTTAACCAGATATTTAACAGCTATTCAATATTTAATAGGGAAGGTGGAAACGCGAGCCATTATTCTACAACTATTATGCAAATCACACTGAGATATTGTTCAAAATTAATTGCACTAAGAATTAAAAGAATTCAATTCTACAGTGCACTCTCACTCAAATCAATATCTCTCATAATTTATTGTGAGTGATTCAAGATCCATATTACAATTCAATGCCAAGGATGCATCCATCTCAAGTGACGAGAATTGTAATCGGTAGGCCAACTTGCCAATCACATCTCTATGTGACTCTTGTTCATATTTCGATGCGTGTGTTCCGAGCTCATGACTTTCATGCCTGAACGTCAAGACAACCAAGTGATCACGCTGCGAGGTCTGAACTCACCCGCCTCACACCCATACAATCGTTCATTCCCATGTATCCATGTGATACCCCGAAAGGAAAGATGCCGTGACGGTGCTACACTTGGGAGAACACTAACTACTTGATATTGTGAGAGGTCACCCTAATAAAAGCGACTATCGTGCAATCAAAAGGGTGCATCATAAGGGATAAACATCTCAGGCAATTCATAATAGCATGATATGGTATAGCCCTTTCTGACGGAGAAGTCTTGTATTTCTTCGTCTTCGGCATTCGCGTCACTGTTCACCTTCGCGAAGATTGCCACCACCTTGTCGATGCACCAGATACTATTGCTATCTCTATAGCTAATAAAATAAGTGCATTACATAAGGTTGACATGCAGGTCATTAAAGTGCAATTATATGGCTCCAGCCATCATGTCAAATCATGACACGCAGGTCAGGTTAATCAATTTACATCATATAGTCATCTCATACATAATCAAATTATTATGAATACTACTATACCACATCACATGCACATGCAAACCATCGTGCAAAACCAAGTTAGACGCCTCTAATCGGTCCATGCAAAAACTTGTTTTACGTGGCTTCTAAGGTATCGAAACAAACCAAAGCTACCAACGTCCATCATCAAGTATGATAATTCAAGTTGCTAGATTAACTTTCCAGGGTGTATGAGACACGAGATAATAAAATCTCGAGCCCCATACTAAACTTTGTCATACGCGTGACCCCCATGCAGATCACATCTGCAATGCCCTTTCGTCTGCGAAACATCCATCTTTCTCAACTATGGTGGAACCCAAAGAACTGTTAGCACTTCATTGATTTGTCAATCAGCATACTTAGGAGAATCGTGAAAGGATCGCGGATTGCCAGAACTTTGTGAGATTCCACCATGCCGTCAAGATCAGGACTACACAAATTCAGGGGAAGCAACAGGAACATCGGGTAACAGATTTCATCTGCTACCCGCATAAATAATTTTCAGCAATAGATCTCATCTACTCCAAAACTATATTATGCAATACCCATACATCTCTATGTATTCTAGATCGCAACCTGCATCTACGCGTAGCACAGCTCTTAATGCCACTGTAGGGTAACGCAGCAGAAAACAAAAAAATCCAACCTACGCACCAGCCCAGGACCACTATGAAGACTGCATATAAGGTTTGATCTTTTCGTTACCGACTCGTAGCGCAGCGGAAGTAGAGTCGATGACAAACGGCGGCGCAGATCCCTACAGCTAGGATTTTACAACCTCCCAACTGCGAGGATGAATACCCTCATCTGCCCCGCGGACAGCCCTCCGGGAGGCGATCGGACAGTCCCCCGGACGGTGTCGCGGACAGCCCATCGGGAGGACCTCCGAAACTTGGACTGTCACTCGGACAGCCCTTCGGGAAGACCTCCAAAACTCGGACGGTCACATGGACAGCCCTTCGGGAGGCACTCTCGAACTAAGACCGACACAACGATCTCTCTATAGAGTTGCACACATACGGTGTCATCTAAACAGCAGGGCTTCACCGTCCAGAACTAGTTCCCACCAGAACCCAGACAGCCTTTCGGCTCTATGAAACTATTTCGCTGGGAGGGAGAGAGAATGCCAGATCATGCATGGCTTGTGTGAGAGAGTTGGAGTGAGGATGGAGAGCTCCTCTCCACCTCCTTTTATAGGGGAAGGAGGGGGTGGTGGTGGCTGAAATTTTAGCCACATGACAAGCACCCATAAAACAAGGGGAAAGCATGTCCCCTTGTCCATGGCACCCCAACATGGGGGCCCCATATGGCGCCCAGAGTCCTCCCAACCAGCCCCACCTTTTGTGAGGGCTGCCCCCCACCATGGGGGGGAAACACTTTGTCCAGCCACAAGGGGGCTGCCCCCTAAAGGGGTGCCTCCAAAAACAGCCCAAAACAGTCCCCATGAATCGTGGGATCTTGTCCCCTCATGCTGGGACAAGATGTTTTCCGCGACTATTACATCTGAAAAATTCCGGAAGGTTCCAGAACATTTCTGGCACCCTCTAAAATTATCTGGACACGCTCCAGAACATTTCCGGTATGGTGGTCTAATTTAAAACCATCTAGGTTTACCCGGTAAACAATTCTGGCAGCTCTGAAAACCTTTTTCGGTTTATTCTCCGAAAAAAATCCAGAAATTACCAGACCAATCTGGCAACCTCCAAAACATTCCCGGTGCTTGCCGAAACCTTTTTGGATCAATGCTTTTATCCGAAACAACTTTTCAATTTTACCGAAAGTTTTTCGGTGTTCTCTCCGGAACCTTTCCGTTGTCTTCGAGACTTTTCCAGTGACTCTCTCTCGGACTCCTTGTCTAGTATTAAGCAGATAGATGACCCTTAAGTGTGTGACCCTATAGGTTCGGTGAAGTATAGACATGACCCGGAACCCCTTCTGATCAATGATCAACATCGAAGCCGTGGACACCCATATTGACTCCTATACCCACACGAATTAATATTCGAGTGAACCGCCAGTTGCCGTGTGCTATTCCTGTTGCTTCACGATATGTTACAAATACCCGAGGTGAGACATGTTGGCATCCCCGTGGAACAACAACTTCTCAATTATGCCAGTTACCTCATTACCGGTATTGTTCTCTTTTCTCGTTCCCGTGTTTCGGCATCCCCGTGATCAAATCACAAAGTGTCTGGCCAAACGATGATGGATACCGTAACACCGAGAGGGCAAGAGATATCTCTCCATCATCGGAGGAGCAAATCCCAATCTTGAGCTATCAAGTTACTTGACATACTTTTGCATGAACCCGTAAGCCGCCGTAATAGCCACCCATTTACGGATGACGTTTAACAAACCCCAAAGTTCATGAAGCAAGCATGAAGAAACGCAATACTCTCATGGTCTAAGGAATTATGCAAACATTAACTTCTCTGTGTTATGAACCATTAACTTATGATGAATGTATCTCATAGCATAAGTTCAATTCAGGTCGATTCAACACAAATGTTCTTCTAACATTGTGCCTTCAAAATTGCCGGCAGAGCCATGCCCATGATTAGGAAAACAAGATCATCATGCAATTCTTGAGCTAATCTTAGAGGCCAGACTAGGAATACTTTTTACCGTTTATTATTCCACATGTGCATATGAGTCTTCCTTCAAGCCTCGTTTTATTTGCAGACTCGAGAATCATTGCAGTTATAGCATGGAACATAAACATAATTATGAACAGGGAGATAATCAATAAGATTTATTATTGCCTCTAGGACATATCTCCTACAGACTCCCGCTTGCACTAGAGTCAATAATCTAGTCAATGCTAATGCACTTTACACCTATGGCATACTGGTGTAAACTATGCTTCGCTTGTGGTATAGCCTGATGTCCAATGGATCTGACAACTTCAGTTCCGTGTGTAACTTTGCATATCCTTGCGTTTTCACGCTTCCACAAAATTCATACTTTGTGTGGACTTGGATTTGCATATGTGTGAATCATTCGTCAAAACCTGATTCCTCAGACTGAGCTATGGAGCAACTATCTGCAATAGTGTCCCATAGATCAAAGCCATCTTGGAACCATACTAAGTTCATGAATGAACTATATGATTCAACAATTTCTTTGTCGCTTCTAAAGTGTCAACATACTTAGCTTTTGTTATAGAATTCACCATAGTAACTTGTTTGGAACAATTTCCAACTACCGTGCCACCATGTTGTGTATTACACAAAACCCTTAATTTAAATTGAAAATCGCATGGAGCATAGATGAAAAATGTATCAATGTAACCTTTTACAATGAACTCTTCATGATCTCCGCTTGCGAGAAAACATGTCATGAGTGCTACTTTAGTACTCAATGACATATTTCACTGTTGTCCTTTGATCAGTACTTTGATCACTTTGGTATCTATACTTGCAACAGTTTGGGAGTATCGGACATATCTGGTTGTTTTTACATACCATGGAGTACATGATTAATCCAAACACAAGAGTGTGTGGAATCACCATCATGTATTTTACTCATCAGTGTTTTGGGATATTGAGTCTTGCAAAAACTCTTTCCATGTGACTTCGGCAAGAATCACTCCTTGGTGTTTTAAATGCTAAAACCTTTTAGCATATTGTCAATATGTATTCATTGCTTATCCCTATTAGGTAAATCTATTCCCGTAGAATATTAATGCTATTTAGCCCAAGCACTTCATCGAAAAAACCCTTTTCAAATGAAGTCCTAATTCGTGTCAAGAAATTTATTTCCAATTAACAATGTGTCAAGCACACAAGGTTTTTAGAAATATTATTATGCTTCCACTTAATTTCTTGTATTACAAGCATCTTCGTTACCCATTGATGAAGTCAAACCCCTTTGACCATTTCATCGAAACACAAAGATTCCAACTCCATTTTGCTCTCTTCTGTCCATCGCTGGAACTCTGAAGTTTGCACCCTTACTAGGATCCTTTGGACTGACAAAATACCTTGGACTATAACACATATAAGTCCTTGGTTACATTTCCATCATATGGAAATCCTTTCATCATCCATGTTTCACATCTCATGATTGAAAAATGTATTAATTGCGAGTTCAACCCGAACCGACTTTAAGCATCGCTACGGTGAAACAACCTCATCGTAGTAAACTCCTTGAACTTGTTATTTTAACAAGTCGAGCTTTATGGATAAAACATTTTTATCCGTATCATTTTTTAGTTCCATAAATATTCGTTAGACTCTAAGTCTTCCGATAGGTCTATCAAGATTTAATCTTGAAACATTTATATGAAAACTATCTCGGATTGTATTGGCATTTAGCCAGTTCCGGAGTCAGGGCCCATCACCGCTTCCTTGTGTATCGTAGGTATACTGTTGTCCAACAACAATATCTCATTTGCACACCTGAGAGGTTTGCATGAGCCTTGCCTACGAGGTTCAGCTGCAAGTTCGACCGAAGTCCATACATTTTATTGTAGAGACTTCTGTATCAGTCGCAATAGGAAACCCTGGAATCACTTCCAAGCTTCCTTTCCTTTGAACTGATGACGAAGATACTGTTTATCTCGTCGAGTTGCAGTGTTCTCCCACTCACCCCTTTTGAAAGAACTATTTCCTTCAAAAAGCATACAGTCCTTTGTGGCAAACCTATTTGCCTCGGTATAGTTGAGAGAGGAATACCCATTTTCTTGGGATAACCTACAAAGTAGCACTTGTCTGATTTGGAACAGGTTTGTAACCTTTTACACAAGCCCCATATTCCAAATATTAAGAAAATATATAACATGGTTGGGTGTACCATACCATGGTGTCATTTCAATAGACCTGATGGAGCTCTTTTCAGT
This sequence comes from Hordeum marinum, assembly GCA_022496015.1. Taxonomy (NCBI): domain Eukaryota; kingdom Viridiplantae; phylum Streptophyta; class Magnoliopsida; order Poales; family Poaceae; genus Hordeum; species Hordeum marinum. The sequence goes on from CM039676.1 coordinate 470,125,085, forward strand.
GTAAAAGCCGCAGTCTCTAAAGCATCACTTTAAAAAGGGATGGCAAATTTATTTATGTCATCTTTGATCTTACCATGTCATAAATGGTTCGATTACATCTTCACAGACTTTCCACTTTGCAGTGGTGTTCCGGGAGGTGCAAGTTATGAAACTCTTTTCACAACTCATCAGGCATTCGCTAAACTTGTAACTCAAATATTCCTTTCTACAATCGAATTGTAGAAACATAATTTTCTTGTTACAATATTTACTTCTTCATTTCTAAAAGCTTTAGAATGATTTCAAAAAGATCCAGACTCGCGTCTCATCAAGTAAATATCCATATAGCTACTTGAGTCATTTCTGAAGATAGATAAATCCACTACTTGCAACAACATTTATTGGACTACACACATCATAATGTATGATTACCAAGATGTTCTTTGCTCGTTCCTTATGGCCTATGAACGGTATTTAGTCACTTCACTTTTCAGAGGAAAGTTGAAAGTGTGAGATGATTTAAAATCAAACGACTTCAAAATCCATCATAATGGAATTTTCCATGCTGGTTTCTCCAATGTGACCAAATATAGTGCCACACCTGTGTGGTATTCTTTTAGTCTTGCGACATTTAGCGACAGTGTTATGGATGTATCATATTTCCATCAATATTCATAACATACATACCATCTAGGATGGAAGCATGTCCCTTCATGTTATTCATAACACTGAACAACAATTGTTGTTTTTATGAACAACTCTTTTGCAACAAACATTATGCAATGGGCTAGAGTGTATGAAACTCTAAAATGAATTATAAAAGTAAACCCAGAGGTAATGTATTATGGCCCTTATGTTATTCATAACACCGAACATGAAAAGTTCTCTTATGAACAATCTTCTTGCAAGATACCGTATGCAAAGGGCTAGAGTGTGAAACTCTAAAATTATTTATGAAACTTAATACATAGGGAATACACCGATGGAAGGCATAGTAACATTTACTATGTTCCCTGCGTGTATCTAAACCTCATCCCTGGCTAGTCTTTCGGGCCATAGTAGTTCTTACATCGAGTTCCAACAGAATGCAATCGAGCAGGTATCTTTGTGATTAACTCACAATACCCAAGAATTAGTGATTAACATGTTTAACCATAATTCCCAAGAACAATATCTTTGACCAGCCTTCTATACATCAAAAACTTGTATGACATTCATAGATGAGCTAGATATTCTAGTCTTCTTTCCTTTTGCCATTATACTTCTAACAGTTTAACTGTTAGTATTTCTCCTACTCTCAGAAGAAGCATCCAACTTAAGGGTGGCATTAGCCCCGGACTTCCTAGGCGGGAAAGTCTTACTAACACCCTTCGGACACTTCATTTCTCTTTAAGTTGTTGCTTTATTCACCTTTCATCATATGACACGCGTTCTCCTGGATCCCTCTCTTATCAGTCTAATGCATAGTAAACTCCTTTACTAATAGTTTGCAAACAAACATTGCTTTGGATATCTCATATCTTTTAGTCTTTGTCTATCTCTGAAAATGATTTTCAGATTCCATGAATATCACATAACTATCCAAACTTTCGAAGTTTGGGTCTCATGGAAGCAAACGTATTGCACTTGACTGAAACTGAATTCTAGCTTTTGGATTGAAGGACGAGAGTCGCATGATCCATAGCATTAGCGGGAGAATACCTAAAGTATGCGATAGGACAAAGTCCTTCTCGACACTATTGAGGACAATCCTCACATTATGTTACCAACCGTAAAGTTTTAACCAGATATTTAACAACTATTCAATTTTAATACGGAAGGTGGAAACGCAAGCCATTATTCTACAACTATTATGCAAATCACACTTAGAGATTGTTCAAAATTAATTGCACTGAGAATTTAAAGAATTCAATTCTACAGTGCGCTCCCACTCAAATCAATATCTCTCATAATTTATTGTGAGTGATTCAAGATCCATATTAGAATTCAACACCAAGGATGCATCCATCTCAAGTGACGAGAATTGTAATCGGTAGGCCAACTTGCCAATCACATCTCTATGTGACTCTTGTTCATCTTTTGATGCATGTGTTCTGAGCTCATGACATTCATGCCTGAACATCAAGACAACCAAGTGATCGCACTGCGAGGTCTCAACTCACCCGCCTCACACCCGTACAATTGTTCGTACCCATGTATCCATGTGATACCCCAAAAGGAAAGATGTCGTGACGGTGCTACACTTGGGAGAACACTAACTACTTGATATTTTGTGAGAGGTCACCCTAATAAAACGACTATCATGCAATCAAAAGGGTGCATCATATGGGATAAACATCTCAGGCAATTCATAATAGCATGATATGGTATAGCCCTTTGTGACGGAGAAGTCTTGTATTTCTTCGTCTTCGGCATTCGCGTCGCTGTTCACCTTCGCGAAGATTGCCACCACCTTGTCGATGCACCAGATAATATTGCTATCTCTATAGCTAATAAAATAAGTGCATTACATAAGGTTGACACGCAGGTCATTAAATTGCAATTATAAGGCTCCAGCCATCATGTCAAATCATGACACGCAGGTCATGTTAATCAATTTACATCATATAGTCATCTCATACATAATCAAAATATTATGAATACTACTATACCACATCACATGCACATGCAAACCATCCTGTAAAACCAAGTTAGATGCCTCTAATCGGTCCATGCAAAAACTTGTTTTACATGGCTTCTAAGGTTTCGAAACAAACCGAAGCTACCAACGTCCATCATCAAGTATGATAATTCAAGTTGCTAGATTAACTTTCCAGGGTGTATGAAACACGAGATAATAAAATCTTGAGCCCCATACTAAACTTCGTCATACGTGTGACCCCCGTGCAGATCACATCTGCATTGCCCTTTCGTCTGCAAAACATCCATCTTTCTCAACTATGGTGGAACCCAAAGAACTTTTAGCACTTTGTTGATCTGTCAATCAGCATACTCATGAGCAACATGAAAGTATCACGGATTGCTAGAACTATGTGAGATTCCACCATGTCGTCAAGATCAGGACTACGCAAATTCGGGGGAAGCAACAGGAACATCGGGTAACAGATTTCATCTGCTACCCGCATAAATAATTTTCAGCAATAGATCTCATCTACTCCAAAATTATGTTATGCAATACCCATACATCTCTATGTATTCTAGATCGCAACATGCATCTATGCATAGCACGGCTCTTGATGCCACTGTAGGGTAACGCAGCAGAAAACAAAAAATTTCTGACCTACGCAGCAGCTCAGGACCACTATGAAGACTGCATACATGGTTTGATCTTTTCGTTATCGACTCGTAGCGCAGCGGAAGTAGAGTCGATGACGAACGGCGGTGCAGATCCCTGCAACTAGGATTTTACAACCTCCCAACCGCAAGGATGAATACCCTCATCTGCCCCGCGGACAGCCGTCCGGGAGGCGGTCAGACAGTCTCCCGGACGGTGTCGCGGACAGCCCATCGGGAGGACCTCCGAAACTTGGACTGTCACTCGGACAGCCCTTCGGGGGGACCTCCAAAACTCGGATGGTCACACAGACAGCCCTTCGGGAGGCACTCTCAAACTAAGACCGAATATACGATATCTCTACAGAGTTGCACACATACAGTGTCATCTATCCAGCAGGGCTTTGTCGTCCAGAACTATTTCTGACTGGAACCCAGACAGCCTTTCGGCTCTACGAAACTATTTCGCTGGGAGGGAGAGAGAATGCCAGATCATGCATGGCTTGTGTGAGAGAGTTGGAGTGAGGATGGAGAGCTCCTCTCCACCTCCTTTTATAGGGGAAGGAGGGGGTGGTGGTGGCTGAAAGTTCAGCCACATGACAAGCACCCACAAAACAAGGGGAAAGCATGTCCCCTTGTCCATGGAACCCCAATATGGGGGCCCCACATGGCGCCCCACCTCCTCCCAACCAGCCCTGCCTTTTGTGAGGGCTGCCCCCCACCATGGGGGGAGGCAACACTTTGTCCAGCCACAAGGGGGCTGCCCCCTAAAGGGGGTGCCCCCCAAAACAGCCCAAAACAGCCCCAATGAATCGTGGGATCTTGTCCCCTCACGCTGGGACCAGATGTTTTCAACGACTATTACTTCTAAAAAATTCCGGAAGGTTCGAGAACATTTTTGGCACCCTCTAAAATTATCTGGATGCGCTCTGGAACATTTCCGGTATGGTGGTCTAATTTAAAACCATCTTCATTTACTCGGTAAACAATTCCGTCAGCTCCGAAAACCTTTTTCGGTTTATTCTCCGAGAAAAATCCAGAAATTATCAGACCAATCTGGCAACCTCCAAAACATTCCCAGTGCTTGACGAAACCTTTTTGGATCAATGGTTTTATTCGAAACAACTTTTTGATTTTACCAAAACTTTTTTGGTGTTTTCTCCGGAACCTTTCCGTTGTCTTTAAAAGTTTCCAGTGACTTTCTCTTGGACTCCTTGTCTAGTATTCAGCAGATAGATGACCCTTAAGCGTGAGACCCTATAGGTTCGGTGAAGTATAGACATGACCCGGAACCCCTTCCGATCAATGATCAACATCGGAGCCGTGGACACCCATATTGACCCCTATACCCACACGAATGAATATTCGAGTGAACCTCCTGTTGTCGTGTGCTATTCCTGTTGCTTCACGATATGTTACAAATACCTAAGGTGAGACATGTTGGCATCCCCGTGGAATAACAACTTGTCCACTATGCGAGTTACCTCGTTACCGGTATTGTTCTCTTTTCTCGTTCCCGTGTTCCGGCATCCCCGTGATCAAATCACAAAGTTTCTGGCCAGACGATGATGGATACTTAACACCGAGAGGGCCCAGAGATATCTCTCCATCATCACAGGAGGAAATCCCAATCTTGAGCTATCAAGTTACTTGACATACTTTTCCATGAACCCGTAAGCCGCCATAATAGCCACCCATTTACGGATGACGTTTAACAAACCCCAAAGTTCACAAAGCAAGCATGAAGAAACTCGATACTCTCATGGTCTAAGGAATTATGCAAACATTATCTTCTTTGTGTTATTAACCATTAACTTATGACGAATATATCGCATAGCATAACATCAATTCAGGTCGATTCAAAACAAATGTTCTTCTAACATTGTGCCCTCAAAATTCCCGACATAGCCATGCCCATGATCAGGAAAACAGGATCATCATGCAATACTTGAGCCAGTCTTAGAGGTCGGACTAGGAATACATTTTACCGTTTATTATTCCACACGTGCATATGAGTCTTCCTTCAAGCCTCGTTTTATTGCAGACTCGAGAATCATTGCAGTTATAGCATGGAACATAAACATAATTATGAACAGGGAGATAATCAATAACATTTATTATTGCCTCTAGGGCATATCTCCTACATCTTGATCTTTGCTTCAAACTGATTTTGCGCTTTGCGAGCGAAGTTCTTGAAGATCTTTTGAACCTGTGACTTATCATCAAGAAAGAATACCCATGTAAATCTTGAAAAATCATCAACTATAACTAGACCATAGGAATTTCCACCAAGACTCTTATAAGCATTGGGACCAAAAAGATCCATGTGAAGTAACTCGAGTGGTCTCCTAGTAGTCATGATATTGTTAATGGAATGACTTCCACCTACTTGCTTTCCAGCTTGACAAGCACTACAAAGTCTAACTTTGTCAAAGATAACATCTTTAACACCAAGTATACGATCATCTTTGATTAGCTTATCTAGATTGCACATGCCTACATGTCCAAGTCTTCTATGCCAAAGCCAACCTTTGGAAGATTTTGCAATTAAACAAGTGCGAGGCTTGGATCGTTTAGTGAAATCAACAATGTATATATCACCTCTACGGAAACCGATAAAGACCATTTTATGATTATCTTGACGAAACACTTGGCAATCTACTTTCATGAACAGAACATTGAAACCGAAGTTGGCAAGTCTAGATACGAAAAAGAAGATTGTAACCAAGGGATTCAACAAGCATAACATTTTGAATAGAGCTATCATGGGATATAGCCACCTTACCAAGGCCAAGTACCTTACTCTTAGAGTTGTCTCCAAAGGTCACGTACCGTCGAGGACCTTGATTAGGCGTGATCTCTTGGAACATGTCTTTATCACCAGTCATATGATCCGTACATCCGCTATCAAGAATCCACTCTTTTCCTCCAGACACGTAATCCTTAAAGTTTGCCGTAAGACTCAGATTCTTCATGATCTTCTCATACTCGATGTCGAACAACTCATCTTCTTGATAGTACCCATGTTCCACATTGTCATCATCAAGTGGGAAATCCTCATCATAAAGAACAAGAGATTCGTTAGAATAGTGATCATGACAATGTTCAAATTTATGAATGTGAATGGCTTCTAAGATAATGTTGTTGATAGTCGTGACATCTCCTTTAGCACGCATAAGATCACGGATCTAAAACAGGCATTTATCAAAGTTTGGATCACTAGGCTTCATTTTGTGAAAAACAATGGTTTTACGAAGAATTTCATCAAGATTCCCTAAGGAAAGATTTGGATATCGTCTCTCCAAATCAGTCCATAAGGTATATGCACATGCAAAGTTCTTTATTTGAGAAAGCACGAATCTGGGTAGACCTCTAACAATAAGATTGACAGTTCTTAGGTTACCAAGCATGTTAATTTCCTCTTCGTGTGTGGATGCAATTCATTAATAGGGAGCACACAGGGATTTTCCATATATTTACTCCAATGGAATCTATTAAATAGATCAATCATGGCATACTTCCATTGACTATAGTACTCTCCATCAAGAATGGGCACTCTACAACTCAAACTCTCCATTCTAGACACATCCATCTTCCTCCACGGTGATTAAACCGAAACAATGGAGACCAAAGCTCTAATACCACTTGTAAGATTGAGAGAGGTGTGTCTAGAGGGGGGGGTGAATAGACTACTAGCAGGAATTTAAAACCTAACCTTTTCCCAAGTTAATTGGTTGGTAGATTTTAACTATTTTAACAAGTCTAGCAAGTCTAATAGCCCTACACATGCATGTCTACAAATATGGCAGAAGAAAGTAAAGACATTGCACATGTAAGTAAAGAGATGGGCTAGGAAGATCAAACGCAATAGGAGACACAAGGATTTTTCCCATGGTTCTGATAGGTGGTGCAATCGTACGTCCACGTTTATGGAGTCTTCAACCCACGGAGGGTAACGGTCGTGAGAGTCCACGGAGGGCTCTACCCATGGAGGGGTCCATGGAGAAGCAACATTGACTATTCCATGTGGCTTCTATCCATGAAGGACTAGCCTCTCTATGGGTAGATCTTCACGAAGTAGGCAATCTCCTTGCCCTTACAAACTTCTTGGTTCACTCCACAACACGAAGTAGGAGGCTCCCAAGCGACACCTAACCAATCTAGGAGGTACCACCCTCCAAAAGGTAATAGGCTCGGTAATGACGATGAACTCCTTGCTCTTGTGCTTCAAGATGATAGACTCCTCAACACACAATCACTCTCTCATAGATTTGGCTTGGTAGAAGAGATTGGATTGGTGGAAAGCAACTTGGGGAGGCTAGAAATCAAGATCCATATGGTGGGAGTGGAAGATCTTGACCTCAACACAAGGGTATGTGGTTCTCTCTCAGAAAACTGAGTAGGATAGGTATGGAATAGTTCTGTGTCCTTCTCTTTCGAGTGGGTGGTGGTGAAGGGGTATATATAGGCATCCCTAAAAATCCAACCGTTACACACAATAAGTCAGACTCGGTGACACCAAAGTGTAAAACTCGATGGTACTGAAGTGACAAAAAGTGGCAACTTTTGAATCTCAGAGGGACCGATATACAATTCTCGGTTTCACCGACAAGGGGACCAACGGTCAGATTTACCAATCTCGGTGACGTCGATTCACCATTCTTGGTCAGATCAAAAATGAGAACTTGTGTAACAGAATCTTAGCAACCCAACTCGGTGGCACCGAGTGAAGTGTTGGTTGCACCAAAGTATTAGGGTTTGGCTGGGTCTGTCTAGGGTTTGGAATCGGTGGCATCGGGATAGGAATGTTGGTTGCATCGGTTTTGCATATTTGGCTTAGGACAGACTTTGGTGGGAGAGTTTGTGGATGTTTTGGTGACTGTCACTTGTGCACGTTTGAGCATATTGTTCACCATCAAAACGTTACCCCCTTTTAATAGTATTGGCTTTCCTATGGACTCAAAGTGATTTCTCACAAATGTAAAATGTAGAGTCCTCTTGCTTGAAGCTTGGCCAACCTATATCCTTGGATCTTGGGTAATTCCACAATCTCCTCAATCCTTTTGCCAATTCAACTCTCCATGGACTATTATCTGCAATGTACTAGATAGAAGTGTTAGTCCAAGAGACAATGTATGTTGTCATGAATTATCAAAACCACCAAGGGAGCATGTTGTGCTTTCAGCTGGACGAGGATCAAGAACCACCGGTAGTTATGGAGCTGGAAGAAGATCCATTGCCAGGACACCGAAGCCTGATCATCGAGCTGGACTCCGGCAAGGAAGACGAGGCGAACATGACCAAGACCAAGGCCAAGGCCACCCGCCGCTCCAATCGCCTCTGGGGTCCCCAAGGATATAAGATATGTGCGTATAGTGTAATATGAACCATAATCCCCATCCCTATTGTACTCAATCCAGATCTAGTCATGTTGATGTTATGATACCCCAATTCCCCATTCCCCTGACACAGATCGAACCTAAAATCGAATCGAATGCAAAGTTGTAGGTGTGGAGGGGAAAATATTGCTTACCGCCATTGCCTTCGGTGAAGGTGGCCGGAGGTAAACTTCCTGTTCTCCGATCTGCTGCCGGTAAAGATGGCTAGAGGTATTCTTGTTGTTCTCCGATCTCCTGCAGCAGACCACCATAGGTGAGTGGAGAAAGGGGAGAGGGGAGAGAAAGCGGTGAGAGAGGTGAGGGTAATAACTGCTGGCGCTTTGGGAAGCAATGCGGCTTCTCGAGGGTGACTGATTGCGTGGAAACCCTGCTGCCCACGTGCCTCGTGCAGGCCTGGGTAGCGAGAAACTGCCGATTCAGGCGTAGCTCGGGAGACAGGCCTAGAGATGCTTTAAAGTTTGTGTGATGCAGACCCAATAGTGTATCCATGCAACCAATCAGCCTGTTTTCCTCCCACAAGGGCCTATTTGGGCCTAATGCAAGCAACCAAATGCGCCCTAAAGGTATTGGATGGGCGTGAAGCGGCTCTCAAGAGAAGACGTCAGAGGAAGCTCTGGCCTCTCGAGACCTGGTGTGCTTACCACGAAAGCATGACTCACTCGACAAAAGGTTGGCGCCATCTCAAGAGAGTCGCCAAGTGGCTACTAGCTACCTAGTTGACTACCAAGTAGGTCAAAGGCGTTTTTGTCTATGAGTCTATATGGCCGACTCTAGGGAGGAGGGGAGATAAGCGCCTAGCAGTGGGGGGAGCAATGAGAGCATGACTCTGACGGTGTCTGCCGATGTGAAACCAGCGGGCCTGGTCGCACAGAACTAACATCAGAGACCTAATTCCCTCATGCAGGAGTGAGGAGTGAGTGGAGGTCCCACAATGAAATAGGCATCTACAATAGTGTCAAGGGAAGGAAGGATAACATCGTCATAATAAAGGTGTTGCATTTATACATCAATGCAATCCAAATGAAGCCCCACGGGATCCCAAGAAATATCCTTGTCTCGGGTCGTTGCTAAAATGGGGAGTATGGTCCCCTTACCTTTGGAGGGACAAATGATAAGAAGAAATTGTGCAAGATGAGCTAATTGATGAACCATTTTAATGTGTAGTGCAAAACTACTAACCCCTCCATTCCATAATATAGTGCGACCGCGCTTTTTGAAATTTAAGTTTGACCATAAATTTAACCAACGTGAGTGACTGCGACGGATTTTTAATGGTACATTTTTTTCTCCCTCCGCAGTCGCCCACTTTGTTTAAATTTATGGTCAAACTTAAAGCTCGAAAATAGGGGACGCACTACTTTACAGAATGGAGGGGGTATTGCATAAGATATGCTACTACATGTAGATTTCCAAGGTGGTCTCTATAACCAACCTTTACACGCACTTGGAAACCATGTTTTTTTACACCCATGTTGTTGATCTTGAAGAAGGTTGTGTAACTTTTTCCAAAGGGGACAACAATATGAAATTTAAATCCCACCAGTACATTAAGCCTGGGAGCAAGGCAAGGCAAACACATGGGCCAGTGTCCAGCCGGTAGATTTGTGTTTTTATTTAAAAACACTTTATCAAATTTTACTTCCTTTCTTTCTTTTTAAATCATATATAAGGTTTTTCTTAAGTCAAATTTTAAGTTTGACCAAATTTATATACAAAATTATCAACATCTACAATACTAGAGACATAGAATATGACAGTTAATTAAATGATGAATCTAATGATATCAATTTAATATTGTGAATGCTCATATTTTTTCTATAATCATAGTTAAATTTTACTATGTTAAACTTAACACCAATCTTATATGCAGACTAAAAAGAAACGAATGAAGTAATAACAGTTACATCGTAAATTAGGATAGCTACAATTTCGTGCAAAGGCTCGTCCAACCAATCACTGGTTATGGAGAATCTGGCTATCCTAGCTATCTCATGAGCAAATTTATTAGCTTCCCTATTACAACCGCTACTACATATTTGTTGGGGAATGTTGCATGGGAAACAAAAAAATTCCTACTCACACGCAAGATCTATCCATGGTGATGAGCATCTACAAGAAGGAGAGTGGGTCTACATACCCTTGTAGATCGCTAAGCGGGAAGCGTTAAGAAATGCGGTTGGTGTATTCGAACATCTTCGCGATCCAAATCGCCGAGCATCCCGCGATCTCATCATGATCTGTCACGGGATCCAATCACGATCCGTACCACGAACTCATCACGATCCATCCCGCGATCTCATCATGATCCGTCTCGCGATCTTGATCACGGTCCTTCCGATCTAGTGCCAAACGTACGGCACCTCCGCGTTCAGCACACGTACAGCTTGATGACGATCTCCGCCTTCTTGATCCAGCAAGAGGAGCGGAGAGGTAGACGAGTTCTCCGACAGCGTGACGGCGCTATGGTGATGGTGGTGGATTAATCTCAGCAGGGCTTCGCCTCACCACAACTGAAACCGATCTAGAGGAGAAACTACGAACTAGAGGGTAGGGTTGCACGTGGCTGAAAATCTTGTACCAAAACCCTAAAACCCTCTAGTATATATAGGAGGAGAGGAGGAGGAGGCTTGGCGCAAGGACCAGCCCCTCTAGGCTTCGGCCGAAGTGGGAGAGGAGGAATCCTCCTCCTCCACTCCAAGTAGGATTAGGACTCCTTCCTTATTTCCACCTTTTTGCCCTTTTCCACCTTTTCTCCTTTGGAATTTCTTCCCCAGCCGCATGGGCCTTGTGTGGGACTTTGGCCAGCCCACTAATGGCTGGTATTAGTCCTCCCACAGCCTATGTAGCCTCTTGGGTCGAAATACCTCTCCCGATGGTCCCCCGGTACACTACCGGCACTCCTGGTACACTACCGATGAGCCCGAAACCTTTCCGACGACCAAAACAGGACTTCCTATATATCAATCTTTACCTGGGTGACCATATTGGTTCCTACATATTATATGAAGATCTTTATTGGTCGAACCTCTATGTCAAGGATTCATTTAATCCTGTATGATGTTCCCTTTGTTCGTCGGTATGTTACTTGCCCGAGATTCGATCGTCGGTATCTCCATACCTAGTTCAACCTCGTTACCAGCAAGTCTCTTTACTCGTTCTGTAATACAAGATCCGTGACTAACACTTAGTCACATTGCTTGCAAGGCTTATTGTGATGTTGTATTACCGAGTGGGCCCTGAGATACCTCTCCGTCACATGGAGTAACAAATCTCAGTCTTGATCCATGCCAACCTAACAGACACCCTCGGAGATACCTGTAGAGCACCTTTATAGTCACCCAGTTACGTTGCGACGTTTGATACACACAAGGCACTCCTCCGGTGTCCGTGAATTGCATGATCTCATGGTCATAGGAACATATACTTGACATGCAGAAAATTGTAGCAATAAACTGACACGATCATATGCTACGTTTATAGTTTGGGTCTTGTGTCACAACCCTAACTAGATGTCCTAGGGATAGTATTGTGCTTGCATCATGTTTCATTTTTGCATTAACATGAAATGGGGAACAAAAAGAAACCCCAAGCTAACTTTGAATCAAAACAATCCAAATTTGGTGAAAATTCAACAAATCCAAAATGCCCACTAAAAATGTTCCCTATGTCTGGTAAATTTGGGCATGATTATAACAGGGACCATTCTAATTATTTGAACAATCAAAGTAATTCAAAAATAATTAATAAGGCTCCTCAAATCATTAAATAAAGCACTATCATTATTTTTGTTTTCAAAATATCCTGAAACTTTTTAGACAAGTTTGAAATATTCAACTTCATTATAGAAAATATATGGGATATTTTATAAAGTCATTTGTACCTGAAAAGAAAATAAACAAATGTCAGTAAAGGAAAACAGAGAAGAAAAAAAAGAAAAAAAGAAGAAAGGCCCAGGCCAGGACAGCCCACCTAGCCCAGGGAGGTCATCGTCCTCCTAGCGGCCACGAGGACGAGCGCGTGGCCAGAGCGCGCGCTGCCATGCCTCCACACCGGTAGCTGCCTGCCTGTGTCCTCCTCGCCAGCGCGACGGGGATAAGCTCCCTAGAGCCATCCCCTTCGCTCCCTCTCTCTCTCTCGCTTGCCTCTCTTCCTCTCCCCTCTCTGCTCCGCCATAGCCGAGCTCTGCTCGAGCTCACCGCCGTCGCGCTAGCCGCCCCCTCGCCTCGCAAGGTAGCCCCCGAGAACCGCCGCCTCCCCCTCGTCCGTCCCGTGGTCCTAGAAGACGCCGGAGCCCCTCTACGCCGTGCCATCGCCGTTCCTCCCCGCTGGTCACCGGAGCTCCGCCCCGACATTATGCCCCGTCCGGACCTCCTCCGACCTCGTCATCGCCTCTGCTAGAACCGCGGTGAGCCGCTGGTGCTCCTCCCCTTCTCCCCTTTCTCTCTCGTGCCCCGCAGACGCCGTGCCCTTCTCTCCCGAGCTCCGGCCACCGCCCAGCTCACCGCCGGCGTCGATTCCGACCATCTCAGCTCCTAGGAGGGGTCGGAATGGACGCGCGCGTGTGTGCTGAGTCGTTTGGTGCCCTCTGTCGTCCTTTTGGTCACCGGAGGAGGGATTCCGAAGCCCTCCGCCGTCTCTGGAGCCACCGGCGGCTCAACGCCGGAGGGTCTTGCCGGAGTTGACCACGGGGTTTGACCCCCTGAGTCACTGGCAGGTGGGGCCAGGCCCTGACAAGTCAAAGTTAATTAGGAATTTAATTAATTATTTTAATTAACCTAATTAGTCACTCACAGTGGGCTCAGTTTCTGTTAATTAATTAGGATTTAGTTGTAATTAGTAAGTTAAGTGTCTGAGTCACTCACATGTGGCCCCCACATGTCAGGTTTGACTCTGGCCCGGTGAGCTGACCAGCTGACGTCTTAATGATGTCATGCTGATGCAATAAAAACAATTTCTAGTTTAAAAATAATTCCAGAAATTATTCAAAACTTCCAAAAATTCATACAAATTAATCTGTAAATCAGATGAAATTAATTTATATATGAAAATTTATCAGAAAAATCCAATGAATCCAATGGTGCTATTGTAATGCATGTTAGAGCAATCTAAATAGGTGAACATTGACATTTGCTAATAGGTTAGTATATGGAATTTGAAATAAAGAATGATTTTGAACCTATATTCAAACTCATTTCAAATTAACCTGAATAGTAATTGCATTAGCTCATCCATACATGCTATCATGCCATGATCATGCATCATATTGTTGCACTTGCATGTGTTGATTGTTTCTTATCTGCATTGCGGTAGGCCCTGCCCCTGAGGATACCCCCGAGTATCCCAACGAAGGAGAGAACCTTTTTGTTTCCCAGCAAGGCAAGCAACCCCTTTGATCATTCCGATAACATTCCACTCTCTCGCTCCAGCTCTTGTTTATTGCATTAGGACAACTGATCACATGCCAGTCATACACGGTAGATGATCCTATTCTGTTGCATAACCTGACATTGTCACAGTAAATAGCTAAACCTTACAACCTAGCATACCTGGTAGATGCTTGTGCCATGATGTGCTTAGCTTACTTTGCCTGCTATGCTTGCTATGCTTAGAGTTGTGTCAGGTCGGATTCATCTGGGTGATGAACTGAGTAAAACAATGTTGCCTGATGTGATGATGTTATGATGAACTTGATTTGGTAAAGGTAGCGATGAGAGGCTATGTAGGAGTACAGAGCGGGTTGTCTCATTGGGACCGTTCTTAGGAACTGAGTTTCGTGTTTGTGATCCAAGACTAGTTACTACCACATGTTGGGATACTTAATTGACCCTCTCGACTTATCATTCGCTTAGTCCTTAGTCCAGGAGTTGCAAGTAGTTTCTGGTGTTTATAGCATGCTGGAGGCCGTGCGTAGCGCTGACCCTAGGGGTCGGTTATGACGCGGTAGGCAGTGGCACGGTGTACCAAGGGTTACCCGGATGGTGGGCTTGGGAACCCTGCGCACATCGTTTGGGGCCGTAGCGGAAACTTTGGCCGGACTTCTATGTGGGTTCAGTCTCAAATAGGCGATAGCCTAGACTAGAGGTCTTATGTGATTGACGGTCATGGCCGACTCCCTCGCTGGGCATCCGCTTGAAGGTTGCCGAGGTGCATGGTTTATGAGCACACAGCGATAACTGGCGAGAGCGTGTGTGAAGAAGTACACCCCTGAAGGGTATGAAACTATTCGAATAGCCGCGTCCTCGGATATGGACCACTTGGAGAACTTATGTTGTTCATAGATAATCTAATGGATAGTCATAAAAATATCAAGACAAGTGTGAGTACCGTGGATGGCACTCTCCCAGGAGGGAAGTGTGTCCATGGTGGTGTATTGTTATGGAGTTAGTGACCTCGTGTGAGATATCTAAATGTAAACAAAGAGTTAAAATTGAGTAGTGTAGGTTAGCCATGAGTCAAAGCTGGCATTGCTGCATAACCTCCACCACCCCCTTTTGTTGATACATGAGCATGAATAGACTAGGTCTGTTTTAAAGACTTGATGAGTATGTTTGTACTCATGTTTGCTTAATAAATGTTGCAGATGAGACCCAGGACCCATTAGGTGGGTTCTATCTAGACGTTGACGATGCCGAATAGCTGGTGTCCTAGCTACGACCTTTGCCCTATGACGGGCTGTAGATAGTCAGGCCATGTGCCTTTCACCCCTTTCATTTGTCTGTACTCAGACACCTTTATGCTTCCGCTTGGTTTGTATGAACATGTTTGTATGACTTGAGTGTCGGGTCATGTGACCCCTATCTATAAGAACATATTATGCAAGGCTCATCTGAGCCTCTTAAATAAAAGTCATGTTGTTGTATGGTTATGTTGTGATGCCATGGTTGTATCTATGCATACCGGGCATGTCATGCGTACGTGTGACGTGCAAAGGTATGTATGGGATCCGACACCTAGTTGTGTGCCTTTAGTAGTACTCTTTACGGGAAACTGCCTCTTTGTGTTTCCACCGAGCCATGGTAGCTTGCTACTACTCCGGACACATTGATTGACCGGCATGTATCCTTCTTTGCTACTGTGTCTATCCCTTCGGGGAAATGTCTTGCAGTGTAATGGAGTCCCTATAGCCTGCTATGACTCATCTACGTGCAGTGATGGCATTTATGTCTCACAGCGTAATGGAGTCCTTGTAGCTTGCTATGACTCCTCTACACACGCTTGAGGCCGACACCTGCATTGCTGGGTTACGTATGCCTGTTTCCGTACGGATGTGCCACTTGGGTTCTATGACTAGTCATGTCGGCTCGGGTTCTCTGTCGTTTGATTGCCAGCAACATGTTCACATATGTGAGCCAAAAGACGCAAATGGTCCCGTCTAAGGTAGGGCTGCAGCCGTGGAGCTTACCGTGCGTGAGGCCACAAAGTGATGTGATATGTTACAGTCTTGGTTCATATGACTTACGATCAGGGACCCGACAGTGTTGGTATCAGAGCCTGACTGACTATAGGACTACCAAGCCAAACCGGTCGAAGTTGAGTCTAGAAACATTATAGAAAAGTAGGGGAATTGATTGTGGAAGGGAACGTAAGGCTCTTTTTACTCCTCTTCCCAAGTTATTCTATGCTGAGTCATTCTCATCTTTTCTTCGGGGATAAGAACTAGGCTACTCATCCATTGCTTAGGATGCCGAGTTACTAACCATGGACCACTAGCTAGCTTGTTGTAAGTGAATGTGGGTACTCAAGTATTGTTCGTGTGACAAACAGATGGAGAAGAGATTTGAGTCTAGAAAGTCGAGTGGTTATGCTTTTCCAATCTTTTGCAGTTGTCTCAAAATCCTTGTTGAGCAATTACAGCCGTTATGTTGTCCAATTTCTGCTAGAGTCTCTTATGTCTTTGCATCTTTCTCTGTTTCAGATGCCCCCTCGTCCTTCCCGTCAGGTGGTCCGTCTGACCAGGTGCGTCGGTGTACCGGGTCACACGGCCATGTTGGTTAGAGTCATGATGGAGGCTAGATACCGTTGGTACCCAGAATACTCAGTGGAGGAACAGTATCGAGATTTCAACCAGAGCCAGAATCTGTGTACCATCAAGATTTATCCTTCATACCCTGGAGCTGCAGAGCCGCTTCACTGGACTTATGGATTAGGTGTCACCATAGATATGGCAGTTCAGGAGGCCGCTTACACCATGCTGACTATCATGAGGTTCCACCATGGTCTGCTTCAGAACACCGAGTTCTGCTATGTCCCTGCTTCTATGGGAGGAGAGGATGGTTATCTTAGTCTAGTCTACTATGATCATTCCCATGATGACCCTAGGCTGCAGGTGACCGCTCAGATGTTGGAGAACAGGGATCATGATGCACGCGCCCTTCGCATGGAGCTTTATGCCACCCGTGTACGTCTTTGGACAGCCCTGATGCAGTTGGCACTTGTCGTGCAGCCCGGCTATGGAGATTTGGAGATGCTGACCCCATCGCGGACTCATTTGCCAGCACACGTAGACTGGCCCGATGTTGGAGGCATCACCCCTCTTTGAGGACCGCTGTTGCCGCTGACAAGGGGACCAAGGCCACACCCGTGTCCTTATGGCTCCCAGGGATCATAGGCTAGAGTGTTTCCAGATCCTCAGGTTCAGCTCCCGGGTCATGGGGGTAACTGTATGAGGCATTCTACGGCGATGCTTGAGTACGTGGATGTTAGTTCTAGTATGGTAGTAATCGTATCGCCACGGTCCTGCGTGTCTTGTGGGATATGATGAGGTTGAGAGTTGAGTTCCGGCGGTGTAGATAGATAATGTATAGGAAGCTTGTAATGCCTCCGATGAGTTGTGTCATCTCTCCGTAGTTGTTTTTCAGCTTGGCATGTACTTAACTATGTCATGGTGTGTATGAATCATGGTGTTCGTATGGAAGTTGTTTTACCATGTTGATAGGTGTTTACCCTGCATGCCATGTTGTCCAGTACATTCCTTATCTCATGTCCTAGAGTTGTTGTTCCCTATGACTAAGTTGTGGGTTTGTTTTCCCAGGATGGTGGTAACTAGGAATAATCCCGTGCCTGCCCCTGAGAAGGGTGAGGGAAGCCAGCCAAGGCAAGAGGATCTGCCACATATGCCTTCTCTGGCGGAAGTAATGCTAGAAGTTGAAAGGAATAAGAGGGTGACCAACAGGCTGTTGGAAAGAATCGAGCAGAACACAGCACATGCTCCCCGCAATGACCTCAATGATGGCGTATCACTTGGTGATTTCATCAGACTGTGCCCACCCAAATATCATCATTCGGTCAACCCACTCGACGCGGATGACTGGTTGACTAGCATGTATCGCAAGATCCGGGATGCCAATGTGACTGAGGCCAACAAGGTGACCTTCGCAACTTACTTTCTGGAAGGTCCCGCCAATTTGTGGTGGGAAAATTTTGAAGCCATGCGTCCCGCAGGCCCCGCACCAACTTGGGCAGAGTTTAGTGCCGCATTTCGTATCCATCACATCCCGGAAGGGCTGATGGATCGTAAGAGAGAGGAATTATGTGCCTTCACCCAGGGCAGACTGTCAGTGGATGCTTATAGTCGTGAGTTTGGAAACCTTGCTCGCTATGCTCCTGAGGAAGTTTCTACTGATGCCAAGAAGCAGGCTAGGTTCCGCAAGGGACTTAACCCTGAGCTCCGTCGAGACCTGCGCCTGCATGAGTGCACCACTTTCCAGGCTCTCGTCAACAAGGCTATCAATGCCGAGACTCGACAGACTGATTATGAGGCCACGACAAAGCACAACCATGACTTCAACCCTGCATCTGGCTCGGGCTCCAATAAACGCCGAATCTAGGTGCCCAACGCAGCTCTGCCGCCAAAATACAATGTGAGGCCATCTTTCTAGGCGCCTTGCCCAGTTCAGCCCAACCCTCCAGTCAGACCATTTGGAGGACTGCCTGCAAATGTTGCTCCCCGTGCCACCATGGTTTGCTATAAGTGTGGAGAACCAGGACACTACTCCCGTGAGTGTCCCCAGAATAATGTTAAGCCCGCTGGACGTGGAAAACCAGGAAAAGCCTTCTTTGTGAAGCCAGCTCCTGCTCGTGGACGAGTGAACTATGTGTTTGCTAAGGAAGCCCTTGAGGATCCTGATGTTATCCTAGGTACGCTCCTTGTTAATAGTCATCCAGCATCTGTTTTATTTGATACTGGTGCATCTCATTCCTTCATCTCAGAAAGTTATGCACAGTTGCATAACATGTCTTTTTGTGATATGCCTACTCCTTTAGTAGTGCAGACTCCGGGTTCCAAATGGCAAACTTCTAGAGTGAGCCATGATAATGAGATTTTGGTGGATAGATTAGTCTTCCTAGCATCTTTGATAGCCCTCAAGTCTTCGGACATCAATATCATTCTAAGTATGGATTGGATGAAAGCCCACTATGCCAAGATTGATACTCATTCTAGGAATGTTCAACTTACACATCCATCGGGTGAGATACTTAATGTCTCCACTCGAACAACCTAGCGCCAACTCTATTCCCTCAATGATAGCCCTCTTCGAGAGTTAGAAGATATTCCGGTAGTCCGTGACTTTCCGGATGTCTTTCCAGAAGAACTGCCAGGAATTCCTCCTGTCAGAGATGTTGAGTTTGTGATAGAGCTCATCCCAGGGACTGCCCCAATTGCTAGAAGACCCTATAAGATGGCACCCTTAGAACTAGACGAACTTAAGATCCAAATCGATGAGGCTTTGAAGAAAGGTTTCATCCATCCTAGTTCTTCTCCTTGGGCTTGTCCCGTTCTCTTCGTCAAGAAGAAGGATGGTTCGGATCGGATGGTTGTGGATTATCGGCCAGTGAACCTGGTCACCATAAAGAACAAGTATCCGCTCCCCAGTATCAATGATTTGTATGATCAACTTGCTGGATCCTCTGTCTTTTCCAAAATGGATTTGAGGTTGGGATACCATCAAATCAGAATTAGGAACGGGGACATTCCAAAAACGGCTTTTGTTACTCGTTATGGCCAATACGAGTACACCGTCATGTCCTTCAGTTTAACCAATGCTCCAGCCACCTTCTCTCGCTTGATGAATTCGATCTTCATGGAGTATCTGGATAAATTTTTCGTGGTTTACCTCGACGATATACTCATCTACTCGAAGAACGAACAAGAACATGTCGAGCATCTAAGGCTGGTATTGATGAAACTTCGAGAGCACCGCCTGTATAACAAATTCTCCAAGTGTGAATTTTGGTTGCCAGAAGTTACCTATCTGGGCCACGTGATATCTGGTAAAGGTATTGCTGTCAATCCCGAGAGAGTTCAGGCCGTCCTTAATTGGACTCAACCTAAATCGGTTAAGAAAGTTCGGAGTTTCCTTGGCTTAGCGAGCTATTGTCGCTGCTTTGTCGAGAATTTTTCCAAAGTTGCCAAACCTCTGACTGAACTCCTCAAGAAAGATAAAAAGTGCGAGTGGACTCCACAATGCGAGCACAGTTTTCAGGAGTTGAAAAGACGACTGACCTCTGCTCCCGTTCTGGTGCCACCTGATTTCTCTAAGGACTTTGTTATCTATTGCGACGCCTCGCGACAAGGATTAGGTTGCATTCTCATGCAAGATCGTCATGTGATTGCATATGCATCTCGACAGTTGCGTCCACATGAGGATAATTATCCAACACATGATCTTGACCTCGCAGCCGTAGTCCATGCACTGAAAACCTGGCGACATTACCTTCTGGGTAATCATTGTGAAATTTACACTGATCACCAAAGTCTAAAATATATATTCACCCAGCCGGATTTGAATCTCAGGCAAAGACGGTGGGTAGAGTTGATTACAGATTACGACTTAGGGATAACTTACACCCCGGGGAAAGCCAATGTCATGGCTGATGCACTAAGTAGTAAGTCTTATTGTAACAACCTGATGTTACAACAAGGTCAACCACTTCTCCATGAGGAATTTCGGAAGTTAAACCTTCACAATGTTCCTCAAGGATTCCTATCCAACCTGGTGGCGAAACCTAATCTTAAGGATCAAATAGTAGCTATTCAGAAATATGATAAGGGTATATCTCGGATCAAGGAGAATATTGCTAGCGGAAACGCTAAAGATTTCTCCAAGAACGATGAAGGTGTTGTGTTCTTCCAGAACCGGTTGGTGGTTCCCAAGAGCACACGCTTAAGACAGCTGATCCTTAAGGAGGCTCATGATTCTTCTCTCTCAATTCATCCGGGTAGTACCAAGATGTATCAGGACCTACGCCAGAGGTTCTGGTGGACTAGGATGAAAAGAGAAATTGCTCAGTTCGTTGCTAACTGCGACATTTGCCGTCACGTGAAAGCAGAACATCAAAGGCCTACTGGCACCCTTCAACCTTTAGCTATTCCTGAATGGAAATGGGATAAAGGCGGTATGGATTTCATTACCGGGTTTCCTAGGACAAAGAGCGGGAATAATGCTATATTTGTGGTCATCGACCGTCTTTCCAAAGTGTCTCATTTTCTTCCTGTTCGGGAAAGTATAACTCCTAGCCAGCTAGCGGAGTTGTATGTTTCTCGAATAGTCTCTCTTCATGGTGTTCCTTTGGAGATTAACTCAGACCGTGGAAGTATCTTTACTTCCAATTTTGGGAAAGTTTTCAAACCGTTATGCGGACTCATCTATCCTTTAGCACTGCTTTCCACCCACAATCAAGTGGTCAAGTTGAGCGAGTCAATCAAATTCTCGAAGACATGCTCCGAGCTTGTGTTATATCTTTCGGTATGAACTGGGAGAAATGTCTTCCATTTGCCAAATTTGCTTATAACAATGGTTATCAATCAAGCTTGGGCAAAGCCCCTTTTGAAGTTCTCTATGGACGAAGGTGTCGAACACCTCTTAACTAGTCAGAAACCGAAGAGAGGCAACTCTTTGGTCCGGATATGATCCAGGATGCAGAGGAGCAACTTCGCATTATTCGTGAAAAGTTCAAAACAACCCAATCTCGTCAAAAGAGCCAATATGATCGCCATCATAGGGTTGTGACCTATAAAGTTGACGAGAAGGCTTATCTTCGGGTTACACCTCTGAAGGGTACCCATCGATTTGGTATCAAGGGCAAGTTGGCTCCTCATTACATTGGACCTTTTCGCATTCTTGCTAAACGAGGAGAGGTTGCCTACCAATTGGAACTTCCGCCGCATCTTTCCAAGGTTCATGATATCTTCCACGTCTTGCAACTCAGGCGTTGCATCTCGGACCCTGTCCGCGAGGTAGACCACGTAGCGCTTGATCTCCAAGATAACCTTACATATCGAGAATACCCTATTCGTATTCTTGATCAAGCTGAGCGTACCACTCGGCGTCGGAACATCAAGTTTCTTAAGGTTCAGTGGTCACACCATTCTGAAAAGGAGGCAACATGGGAAAGATAAGATCGTCTTCGACTAGAGTACCCCGCTCTCTTCCCGACGACTTCAAAATCTCGGGACGAGATTCTTTTGAGTGGGGGTGAGTTGTCACAACCCTAGCTAGATGTCCTAGGAATAGTATTGTGCTTGCATCATGTTTCATTTTTGCATTAACATGAAATGGGGAACAAAAAGAAACCCCAAGCTAACTTTGAATCAAAACAATTCAAATTTGGTGAAAATTCAACAAATCCAAAATGCCCACTAAAAATGTTCCCTATGTCTGGTAAATTTGGGCATGATTATAACAGGGACCATTCTAATTATTTGAACAATCAAAGTAATTCAAAAATAATTGATAAGGCTCCTGAAATCATTAAATAAAGCACTATCATTATTTTTGTTTTCAAAATATCCTAGAACTTTTTAGACAAGTTTGAAATATTCAAACTTCATGATAGAAAATATATGGGATATTTTATAAAGTCATTTGTACCTTAAAAGAAAATAAACAAATGTCAGTAAAGGAAAACAGAGAAGAAGAAAAAAGAAAAAAAAGGAGAAAGGCCCAGGCCAGGCCAGCCCACCTGGCCTAGGGAGGTCATCGTCCTCCTGGCGGCTAGGAGGACGAGCGCGTGGCCGGAGCGCACGCACTGTCGTGCCTTCATGCCGGCAGCTGCCTGCCTGTGCCCTCCTCGCCAGCGCGACGGGGATAAGCTCCCCAGAGCCGTCCCCATCGCTCCCTCTCTCTCTCTCTCTCTCGCCCGCCTCTCTTCCTCTCCCCTCTCTGCTCCACCATAGCCGAGCTCTGCTTGAGCTCGCCGTCGTCGCCCTAGCCGCCCCCTCGCCTCGCTAGGTAGCCCCCAAGAACCGCCGTCTCCCCCTCGTCCTCCCCGTGGTCCTAGAAGACGCCGGGAGCCCCTCTACGCCGCGCCATCGTTGTTCCTCCCCGCCGGTCACCAGAGTTCCGCCCCGACATTCTGCCCCGTCTGGACCTCCTCCGACCTCGTTGTCGCCTCTGCTAGAACCGCGGTGAGCTGCTGGTGCTCCTCCCCTTCTCCCCTTTCTCTCCCGTGCCCCGTAGACCCCGCGCCCTTCTGGCCCGAGCTCCGGCCGCCGCCCAGCTCACCGCCGGCGTCGATTCCGACCATCTCAGCTCCTGGAAGGGGACGGAATGGACGCGCGCGTGTGTGCTGAGTCGTTTGGTGCCCTCCGTCGTCCTTTTGGTCGCCAGAGGAGGGATCTCGAAGCCCTCCACCGTCTCTAGAGCCACTGGCAGCTCAACGCCGGTGGGTCTTGCCGGAGTTGACCACGGGGTTTGACCCCCTGAGTCACTGGCAGGTGGGGCCAGGCCCTGACAAGTCAAAGTTAATTAGGAATTTAATTAATTATTTTAATTAACCTAATTAGTCACTCACAGTGGGCCCAGTTTCTGTTAATTAATTAGGATTTAGTTTTAATTAGTTAGTTAAGTGTCTGAGTCACTCACATGTGGCCCCCACATGTCAGATTTGACTCTGGCCCGGTCAGCTGACCAGCTGACGTCATAATGATGTCATGCTGATGCAATAAAAACAATTTCTAGTTTAAAAATAATTCCAGAAATTATTCAAAACTTCAAAAATTCATATAAATTAAACTGTAAATCAGATGAAAATAATTTATATATGAAAATTTATCAAAAAAATCCAATGAATCCAATGGTGCTATTATCATGCATGTTAGAGCAATCTAAATAGGTGAACATTGACATTTGCTAATAGGTTAGTATATGGAATTTGAAATAAAGAACGATTTTGAACCTATATTCAAACTCATTTCAAATTAACCTGAATACTAATTGCATTAGCTCATCCATACATGATATCATGCCATGATCATGCATCATAGTGTTGCACTTGCATGTGTTGATTGTTTCTTATCTACATTGCGGTAGGCCCTGCCCTTGAGGATACCCCCGAGTATCCCGACGAAGGAGAGAACCTTTCCGTTTCCCAGCAAGGCAAGCAACCCCTTTGATCATTCCGATAACATCCCACTCTCTCACTCCTGCTCTTGTTTATTGCATTTGGACAACCGATCACATGTTAGTCATACATGGTAGATGATCCTATTCTGTTGCATAACCTGACATTATCACAGTAAATAGCTAAACCTTGCAACCTAGCATACCTGGTAGATGCTTGTGCCATGATGTGCTTAGCTTACTTTGCCTGCTATGCTTAGAGTTGTGTCAGGTCGGATTCATCTGGGTGATGAACTGAGTGAAACAATGTTGCCTGATGTGATGATGTTATGATGAACTCGATTTGGTAATGGTAGCGATGAGAGGCTATGTAGGAGTACATAGCGGGTTGTCTCATTGGGACCGTTCTTAGGAACTGAGTTTCGTGTTTGTGATCCAAGACTAGTTACTACCACACGTTGGGATACTTAATGGACCCTCTCGACTTATCATTCGCTTAGTCCTTAGTCCAGGGTTTGCATGTAGTTTCTAGTGTTTATAGCATGCTGGAGGCCGTGCGTAGCGCTGGCCCTAGGGGTGGGTTACGACGCGGTAGGCAGTGGCACGGTGTACCAAGGGTCACCCGGATGGTGGGCTTGGGAACCCTACGCACATCGTTTGGGGCCGTAGCAGAAACTTCGGCCGGACTTCCGTGCGGGTTCAGTCTCAAATAGGCGATAGCCTAGACTAGAGGTCTTATGTGATTGACAGTCGTGGTCGACTCCCTCACTGGGCATCCGCTTGAAGGTTGCCGAGGTGCATGGTTTATGAGCACACAGCGATAAGTGGCGAGAGTGTGTGTAAAGAAGTACACCCCTGCAGGGTATGAAACTATTTGAATAGTAGCGTCCTCGGATATGGACCACTTGGAGAACTAATGTTGTTCATAGATAATCTCATGGATACTCATAAAAATATCAAGACAAGTGTGAGTACCGTGGATGGCACTCTCCCAGGAGGGAAGTGAGTCCATGGTGATGCATTGTTATGGAGTTAGTGGACTCGTGTGCGATATCTAAATGTAAACAAAGAGTTAAAATTGAGTAGTGTAGATTAGCCATGAGTCAAAGCTGGCATTGCTGCATAACCTCCACCACCCCCTTTTGTTGATACATGAGCATGAATAGACTAGGTTTTTTTTAAAGACTTGCTGAGTACGTTTGTACTCATGTTTGCTTAATAAATGTTGTAGATGAGACCCAGGACCCATTAGGTGGGTTCTATCTAGACGTTGACGATGCCGAATAGTCGGTGTCCCAGGTACGACCTTTGCCCTGTGGCGGGCTGTAGATAGTCAGGCCATGTGCCTTTTACCCCTTTCATTTGTCTGCACTCAGACAACTTTATGCTTCCGCTTGGTTTGTATGAACATGTTTGTATGACTTGAGTGTCGGGTCATGTGACCCCTATCTGTAAGAACATATTATGCAAGGCTCATCTGAGCCTCTTAAATAAAAGTCATGTTGTTGTATGGTTATGTTGTGATGCCATGGTTGTATCTATGCATACCAGGCATGTCGTGCGTATGTGTGATGTGCAGCGGTATGTATGGGATCTGACACCTAGTTGTGTGCCTTTAGTAGTACTCTTTACGGGAAACTGCCTCTTTGTGTTTCCACCGAGCCATGGTAGCTTGCTACTGCTCCGGACACATTGATTGACCGGCATGTATCCTTCTTTGCTACTGTGTCTGTCCCTTCGGGGAAATGTCTCGCAGTGTCATGGAGTCCCAGTAGCCTGCTACGACTCGTCTACGTGCAGTGATGGCATTTATGTCTCACAGCATAATGGAGTCCTTGTAGTTTGCTATGACTCGTCTACACACGCTTGAGGCCGACACCTGCATTGTTGGGTTATGTATGCCTATTTTCATATGGATGTGCCACTTGGGTTCTATGACTAGTCATGTCGGCCCGGGTTCTCTGTCGTTTGATTGCCAGTGACATGTTCACATATGTGAGCGAAAAGACGCAAACGGTCCCGGCTAAGGTAAGACTGCAGCCGTGGAGCTTACCATGCGTGAGGCCACAAAGTGATGTGATATGTTACAGTAGTGATTCATATGACTTAGGATCGGGGTCCCGACATCTTGTCCATTCCATCATTCTCCTAATGATGTGATCCCGTTGTCAAATGACATCACATGTCAATGGCTAGGAAACCTTAACCATCTTTGATCAACGAGCTAGTCTATTAGAGGCATACTAGGGACATGGTGTTGTCTATGTATCCACACATGTATCTGAGTTTTTGATCAATACAATTCTAGCATGGATAATAAAGGATTATCATGGACAAGGAAATATGATAATAACTAATTTATTATTGCCTCTAGGGCATATTTCCAACAGTCTCCCACTTGCACTAGAGTCAATAATCTAGTTCACATCACCATATGATTCACATTGTTATGAATCTAACACCGAATGAGTTCTGGGGCTCGATCATGCTTTGCATGTGAGAGAGGTCTTTTAGTCAATGGGTCTACGACATTCAGATCTGTGTGTACTTTGCAAATCTCTATGTCTTACTATAGACACTGTTACCACACTCCACTTGGAGCTATTCCAAATGGCTACTCCACTATACGTACCCGGATTGCTACTAAGAGTCATCCGGATTGGTGTTAAAGCTTGCATCGACATAACTCTTTACGACGAACTCTTTATCACCTCCATAATCGAGAAACATCTCCTTAGTCCTCTGGTTACTAAGGATAATTTTGACCATTGTCCAGTGATCCACTTCTGGATCCCTTTTGTACCCCTTGACGGATTCATGGCAAGGCACACACCAGGTGCGGTACACAACGTGGCATAATATAGAGCCTATGGCTAAGGCATAGGGGATGACATTCGTCCTTTCTCTTTCTTCTGCCGTGGTCGAGCTTTCAGTCTCACTCAACTTCACACCTTACAAATCAGGAAAGAACACTTTCTTTGACTGATCCATTTTGAACTCTTTCCAAATCTTGTTAAGGTATGTACTCAATGAAAGTCCTATCAGACGTCTTGATCTATCTCTATAGATCTCGATGCCCAACAATTAAGTACCTTTATCCAGGCCTTCCCTTGAAAAACTCCTTTCAAACAACCCTTTATGCTTTCCAGAAATTCTACATCATTTCAGATCAACAGTATGTCATCCACATATGCCTATCAGAAATTCTATAGTGCTCCCACTCACTTTATTGTAAATACAAGTTTCTCATAAACTTTGTATAGACTCAAAAAACTTTGATCACCTCATCAAAGTGTATATTTCAACTCTGAGATGCTTACTCCAGCCCATAGAAGGATTGCTGGAGCTCGCACATCTTTTAGCATCCTTAGGACTGACAAAACCTTCTCGTTGTATCACATACAACCTTTCCTCAAGTAAACTGTTTAAGGAAACGATGTTTTCACATCCATGTGCCAGATTTCATAATTAAAAATGCAGCAACTGCTAACATAATTCCAACAGACTTTAGCATCGCTACGAGTGAGGAAGTCTCATCGCAGTCAACTCCCTAAACTTGTCGGAAACTTCTTTCTGACAAGTCGAGCTTTATAAATGGTGACATTTACCATCAGCGTTTGTCTTCGTCTTAAAGGTCCATTCGTACTTGACGACCTACCGTCCAATGAGCAAGTCTACCAAAGTCTATACTTGGTTTTCATAATGGATCCTTTCTTGGATTTCATGGCCTCTAACCATTTGTCGGAATACGGGCCCATCATCGCTTCTCCATAGCTCGTAGGTTCATCGTTGTCCAACAACATGACCTCTGAGACAGGGTTGTCGTACCACTCAGGAGCAGTACACGTCCTTGTCGACCTACAAGGTTCGATAGTAACTTGATCTGAAGCTTCATGATCATCATTAACTTACTGTTCAATGACCTCTCATTACTGACTAACCAATGACCAACCAATGACAACGCATCAGTGATGAACATTAGCACCTGACCGGACAGCCGAGACGTTTCAATGATATTGCATTTGGATCTCACCTAGATGCTTATCATAGACGGGTCAGAAAATGACCGAACAGTGATCGTGTGTTTCGATGGACGAAATGGACCAATGGTTTTCACTAGCTGACTTATATATTTGACCCGTCTGTGATGATCCTTTAATTCTGACATTTCGCTTTTTTCCGCCAGTCAGTGTTGTTGTGTATGAAGCTTGTTTATAACCGAGTGCATTTCATGTCTTCATTTCAAATACCCTCATTGCGCCACTGAGTCCCCATCTGGTTAGTTTTCATCGTCACGAAGCCCCTACGGCCACATGGTGCTGCCCACCATCCCGACGCCCCCACGGACTCCTGGCGTGGCCACTCGCACTCTTCATTCGATGTGCTTTGTGTCGATGATCACATGGTGTCGTCTTCACTCACCGGTTTTCCTGCCATGGGACACCGAGTCTCCTGCACCGGTGTGCACCATCGTAGACCCGACATGTGGTGCCTTGTTATGCATTCATGACGGCGGCAAAGTTGGTGAGCTTCATTCATGTGTTACAGGCCTTTTCATTGGTGTACATTTTAGGGTTTAAGATTAGTTGTTGTGCATAAGCTTGTGAAGTTTTGTGGAGTTTACTGCTACTTTCGGGTATCTATTAAGAATTATTGTTAAGACAAACTATACTGACGGTATTGTACCAGCCCCTAGGTCAGATGATGAAACTTGTTACCTTCACATTTTTTATAGCTAATGTTTATAGAAATCTGTTAGTGCTTTATTTAGTTAAACTACACTAATCGTGATGCACTAGCCACTCGACCAATGAGGAAACTTGTCACCTCCAAAAAGAATTATAAATAATGCTTACAGAATTATGTTGATGCTTTAGAATTTAGAAAGTATTCTAATGGTGTTGAAGAATATCTAAAATTATGTAACTCATGCTAACAGAGCTAGACACATCTATTAAGGCTTTAGATTACACATCTCACTTAATGTAGTAAAGATAAGTCATTATTTTGTACACTGTCACTAAAATTTAAATGCGGTCATGTCATCATGTTTTAGTTGCACTGCACAACAAGTGCTGAAGAGAAGAGGAAGAGTAAGAGAAAGCACTTGCTACTCGATACAATTAAGTTTTTTTCCAGGACTTTTAGGTTTGCCTTCAGAACTACTACCTTCTTGCTTCGACCTATCCTCAGGCAGTTATGATCCTGTAGATATAGACTTCATTGACAATACGCCTTAGAATTATTCCAAGCAATTTTCATTTAGTTCAATCATACTCATGCATTATTATTATAAATCATAATTTTCTGGTTAATTTTTTTTGGACATATTATATTTTAGTGGCACTGCACGAGAAGACAAAGTCTTATTTTCACCACCATGCGCCTACACTAAAGGTGAAACGACTAAATTACTTGCAACAACGGGATAGTATGAGCACATCACGACAAACTTATATTTGTAGATTTCACAAGTATGTTTGAATTGTGTTCAATTAATGTACATGTTGGTTGTGAGCTCCATTTATATGATTGTATGTTATAAAAAGTAAAGTGTGTGCATGATGTGTGCCTGTATTTGTGTGTATGCCTTTTGGTCAATTTCAGTTCATTGCTCGCAAGAAATAGAAACAAAGGCCCATGATGAAAAATATTGCAGATGTTATCACTGATCGGCCAATGGTTTTGTGTTTAAAATCCATCATTGACGGGCCCATAGGCACGGGGCCCATCTGTGTTGGGAAAGTCATCACTGACCCTAGCCACAAACGGGCTATAAGAGTGTCAGTGATGATACAATCTCGATGGTTTGTACCGGTGGCGATTCTATGTGTTAGTTATGGGGTCAGCTGACCCCACAACTTTTGAGAAAAATAGCCTAAATACACTATATATTTACTATATATTGTGAAGAATTAAAAAGAAATAGCAACGGTCCCACAGATCCTTGAGGTTGGATTCGCCATTGGTTAGTGATATCCGGTTACGTAGTAGTGAATGTTCAAAACTAGTGAGAGAAAAATCACAAGCTTTAAAATAACAATCATCAAAAGTGTTGACGCCGTTCCCACGGGTCGTCCTTCATTCTTCATGGTATCAATGGCCTCCAAATTATCATAGTTAATAGTAAGGCAATTAGAAACTGCCTTAGGCTCAGGGATAAATGAAATCTCAATGCAAGAGCCTTAACAGTAAAGACGTGTCAACACACCAATCAATTTTCCAATTACCCCAACAGTGAATCTCCTAGTAGCAATATGCAGAACAGCACCAGCCGCGCCCTTTATAGAATGATCAAAAAAAATATCAACATCAAGTTTAACAAACCCCATAGGTGGCCGTGTCCAACCCTATTTCATCATGGTAGCATTAGGGGAAAGAGCAATAACACAATTCAATGCCAGGGCACGAATCCCCATAGAAATCGCATTAACGTATGTGTCTTTTACTCATGAACCAGTTTATGCCTTTCTACTCATGAACCAGTTTATGCCTTTCTCACCACAAGTATCAAGTCATAATGGCGAGCAATACACGGGCATTACGAAGGCTCAAAGTAGACAGATCCCGAGACAACAAATGAAGTAACAACTCAAGGACTATCTCGCCAACACGATCAACCTCACAAGCTTTTTTTATCACTCCCCTCCAACCCCAACAAACTCCAAACCTCCTTAGCTTTCTAGGAGATGCTTTGTATCCTCCCAGTCCGTTCGTACACGAGGTAGCTTGGTTTCGAATGCAGCAACCGACGGTGCTGACTTGCTTAACTTCATATGCACACCAGCAGCCGAGGGTGTATTCAGCTTTGACCATTGCTAGTAAGTAGAAAAACAAAACAAAACAGTTATTCACATTGTAACATCAAATTGGATATGTTTAATTTGTGTACTGTTGTTATAATCAAATGTGTTGGGTTACCAATCAAACAATTAGTTATGGTCATCTGCCGAATGTGTTGGGTTACAACCAGTTAGCAATACTTGTTGTGGATTTTTTTTTTCTGACATTGCCATACTTGTTGTCCTCTCGCCCGACACCACGACACTGGCAACGCTAAATTCATCTCCTTCTCCAACGTGAACTGTCATTCCGTCGCTCAACTAGGATCATGTGATATGCTTATAATCTTGTAAACCTACGTTACCACATGGTTCAGCAAGTGCGTCATCTCAGTGGCTCTTTCGTGTTGCGGGGCAGAAGGCTTCAGCAGATTTATTGACCAGCGAAGCCAATCCAAGTCGAGGACAAGTTTCTGTTCCACTAGTTTTTCGTTGGCACTACTAGAATCTCCCCTTTTGCCGAGTGAAACTGGGCGGAGCACATATTAAACTCGGCAAAATCTTTGCCGAGTACCAAACTCGTTGCAGCGCGCTCGGCTGGGATGAAATAGACTAAAATACTGCGCATTCAATTTTTTTTATTTTTCAGGTACACCACGGGACAATTTTCTTTGATAACCTCAAGCTTGCCAACGGCCTTAATGCCAAACAGGAAAGCAACATGGACTGGAGGCTCAGACAATGTTGTTTTTAATCTTAATTACATTCTCGTAGCATTGTACGCTAATGAAGAGCATATGGGTGTCAAATGCGCAACAAAGGTTGCACACGCAAGAAAGGAAAGGAATTTTGCCAGAAGATTAAGACCAAATGTTACGCAACTGCAGAAAGCGTTCCAGATAAAATCAGGAGCAATATGATGAACACAAATCTGGGTTGATCTATCAGAACTTTCACATCATTCATATCACTTGAGAATTAACCCTTAGACCATCTAACATTGAGCTTGCCATCCCTATGGCAAGTGGGTACGAGAAAATTTTCAAATACCTACAAACGGTTTATATGATTTGGCAGTTTTACCACTGTAGCTACTCATGCTTTGCGAAACTTTCTTCTCTTCTCCAACGCGTCCACTATGAGAGATGGGCAAGTCGCCTTGAGATCCTTGAAGCCTTGGGTTGCCACCACAGCATCCATGTCATCTGAGATTTCCATAAATTCAAGGCAAGCATCCTTAAGCTTGTGGCAGTTATGTTGGTCAGCTAAAGCCAATGTCGTTGCCACGGTGACCACGTTCAGACCCTCACAAAGGATGCTTTGGCAAACCAGCTTGAGCCTCTCCATTGCATATTTATCTGCAGCCACTAGCAAAAGTTGGACCATGTCAGTGTCCTTATCTCCCTCAAGATCCATGTCTCTAGGCAAAGAGTCTGTATAGATGAAATGGAGTAGGGCCTTGAAAACGGCTGGTTGCGTGTCCTTGATGGTTATGTACTGCCCCTGCCTAGCCTCCCTCATCGGCCCATAGAGCTCTGCTTTCAGAACAGGCGACCACATAGCAAGAACAAACCTATGCACTTCAATGGTCTCTCCTCCAACAAGTAAATTGACATCAAACCCCTCCTTTTCTTCCAGCAGCCTGCCAACATCCGCAGTCATGTCAGATGGCGGCATGTCGATCTTGGGGAATGGTTTGGTATCAGCAACATGCGGCTTTTCTATAACAGTGACCATGCATTCGATCGTCAGGCGATCATCCCTAAGGTACACTGATCCCTCAATCTCTTCGCTTTTTCAACTCGGAGAACTGTGGAGCAAACCGAGTGGGATCATCAAAACTGAAAAGCCTAGGCCCTGTTTTATGCACTGAAGACGATAATCCAGTGCACTGGTCTACAAGCCTCAGGTCGCAAGATGCCCGTACTTTAGTCTTCTTGCTCATAAGCTCGAGATAAATTGAGATGTAGTCTTGTGTTTCGAGCCCATCAGGGTAGAAGCGGATCGCCCACTCGTGGCCGCCGACGGTGAAGCTCCTGGATCTTATGTAGCAATCGGGTTTGTTGCCCATGCCCCTGTGCTTGCTGTAACCCAAGATATTGAACACATGTGTACCTTGAGCTTCGTCCGGGGAACACGTAGACGCCGTCTTACATGCCCCCATCTCGTGACCGGGGGTAAGATTGTTGGCCGCCGTAGAAAGAATCGATTTGACGGCGCCGTCGCCGCCGCCGCGTGCTAATCTGATGGTGGGAAAGAAAAGTGCATTAATCCCTAGCGGAAAGCAGAGGGTAATTGAAGCAGGGTATGGGGGAGAGGATCGAACCTTCAGGCATCCGATGGAGATGGCGACGGCGATAGCGGCGGTACTGCGGACGGAGACGAAGCCGTGTTGTGGTTTGCGGGGGTTGGCCGGATTAATCCCTAGCGGAAAGAAGGCGAGTAGACGGCCTCGTAGTTGCTGGGCTGGGCCGGGCCGGGCCGGGCCGGATTGTGTGTGTGTCGTCTGTGTTTTATACGGCTGCGCGTACAAACTAACGAGGGTTCAAAATATATCGGAATCTGAATTGCCTTGAGCTGGCGGAAGGTTTGCAACGGAAAAAGATATGTTCCAGGGCCCTCAAACCATCTGCAATCGATGCGTTCAACGATTTGGACATCATTTTTTTTGCAAACAAGAAGCAGACTCTGGGGGAGGAGGGGCTTTGCGAGCATCCGAAATGCTGCCACGCTCTTCTTGTCTAATTGGCCTAAAGGTTTACGGAAACACTAACGTCCACACGTGTAGACGTTATCCAACTCGCCCACACGCCTAGATCATCGTTCACTGCTTTTTGCATGAATCTTGACACGAAAAGGTGGATTTGCTGTGCCACGTAGGACAAGTCCCGTGTGTGGCGTGTAGGCAGTTCGTCCGCACAACTCGCAGCGCGCGGTTGCCAGTTGCGCTGTGTGAGCGGACCGGTTTCTGCCCACACATCCATCACCTAGTTCACCACGTGTGGGCGAACTGCTTTTCGTCCACACATCGCTCGTATGTTGCTAGATGGCAACTGCAGTGCGCGTACGTGGCAACTACATAAAAACACATGGTAACTACGATTCGTTGCTACATGGCAACTGCAGTTACGCGTACATGGCAACCAGGTAAACACGCATGGCAACTACGATTAACCATACATGATAACTATGGTTGAACCACATGCGACAACTACGTAAACACACATGACAATTATTCCTGAATAACTATACACTAGTAGAAAACAGGGTTTTGGTCCAGGCCGGGCCCCATATGCGACAACTACGTAAACACACATGACAACTATTCCTGAATAACTATACACTAGTAGAAAACAGGGCTTTGGTCCAGGCCGGGCCAGCCCATTGGTCCCGGTTCACACGAACCGGGACCAATGGGGGCAACGGTCCCGGTTCGTGAGGCCAGGGGGCCGGGCGGGCCACGTGGGGCATTGGTCCCGGTTCGTCTGGAACCTTTGGTCCCGGTTCCAAATACGAACCGGGACCAATGTGCCTCGCTCCTGGACCACAACCATTCGTCCCGGTTCGTGGCTGGATCCGGGACCAAAGGGGGTCCTTTAGTCCCGGTTCCAGCCACGAACCGGGACCAATGAGATGCCTATATATACCCCCTTGCTAGGGAGCAGAGCACTCCACATTGCTCTGTTTTTCGGGCCGGCGAGGGGAGAGCTTTGTGGTGCTCTAGCTCACCTCCTATGCACATGAAGTGTTTGATGAAATGCCCAAGCCAAACTTAAGCTTTCTCCTCTCGAAGCTCCTTGTCCAAACTCCATTTTCGTCAAGATTTGTCTAGGTTTGGCGGTCCATCCTATCCCATCCCCGTCCTGAAACCGCCGTCGATCGCTCGCGCGTGGTGAGCCTCTTGATCTTATCTTCTTGCTAAAAGAAAATATACTTACTCGTATGATTTTCTTACTTTTATTATTGTTTGTTATTATATGGTGCCATGGTTATGGTATCCGCCCATGTCGGCCCGCGTCCAGTCTATGATTCAGATGTGGTATATTATCTTTTATAAGTATTTCACACATCTAATGTCTATGACAATTAATTATGCCACCAACTTGAAGTAGATGTTTTTATCTATAGGAAGTAGTTGAACCAGAAATAGATACCGACTATGCAATTCTGCTCGACAAGTTAACTACAGCTGGAAAAAAATCGATCATTTGAAAGAAAAATTGAAAAGAACTGAAGTGAGAAGATGGGATTGGAGTTGCATGTTGCCGATATCGTCGATGATCACATGACCAAGATGGATGCAATGCGCTTGAAGCTTAGAAAGATTAGAAAATATGCCATTGATAAAGAGGCTTGATATCATTATGTCGTTGGATCAGTTGTTATCTTAGTTCTGATTATGATCGCAATTGTTGTTACATTGAAATGTTTTAAATAGTTTCAATGTATGGTTTAATTAGATGCTCTAGAGAGCTATATGTTGGTCAACGAGAACTATGTATCTACTTTGGTTTTAATGTGATGATGAACTTCTATTAATTTGGTCACTTCTATATTCATGATATTCTGTACTGGTTTTTGACACACTTAATTATATATAATGCACGCAGATGAACCGGCAATGGATGTACGGTAACAACTATTATGATGATGCCTTTGATAGAGAATATCACTGCAGATACATGTGAAGAAATGAAATGCCTTTTATAACAGATGAGTTTCCGTACGAAACCCTCATACTTCGAAAGAGACTGTCAGTTTTGTACACGGAGTGCATCCAGCTTTTGCCGTCACCCTCTCAACTATTTAGCACATGCTATGTGGTGAAATGATGACACCATGCCAACTTTCAACCTTTTCAGAGTTCATTTGTAGTGCTATTCAATTTCAGGGTCATTTAGCTCAAAAAAACAATAATTGCATGGAAAAAAACAAATGAAGTCGGGAAGGGTTGAAAATTGATGATTTGTCTTTGAATGGTGCATTTTGAACACACAAAAAGTCTAGAGTTCAAATAAGTTTAAGAAAATGAAATGCCTTTTGTAACAGTTGAGTTTCCGTCCGAAGCCCTGATACTTCGAAAGAGATTGTTTGTTTTGTACACGAAGTGCGTCCAGCTTTTGCCGTAACCCTCTCAACTTTTTAGCGCATGCTATGTGGGTGAAATGATGATACCATGCCAAATTTCAACCTTTTCAGAGTTCATTTGTAGTGCTTTTGAATTTCAGGGTCATTTAGCTCAAAAAATCAATAACTGCATGAAAAATAACAAAGGAAGTCAGAAAGGGTTGAAAATTGATGATGTGGCTTTGAATGGTGCATTTTGAGCACACAAAAAGCCTGGAGTTCAAATAAGTTCAAGAAAATGAAATGTCTTTTGTAACAGATGAGTTTTCGTTTGAAACCCTCATACTTCGAAAGAGACTGTCCGTTTTGTATACGAAGTGCGTCCAGCTTTTGCCGTAGCCCTCTCAACTTTTTAGCACATGCTATGTGGGTGAAATGACGATACCATGCCAACTTTCAACCTTTTCAGAGTTCATTTGTAGTGCTTTTGAATTTCAGGGTCATTTAGCTCAAAAAATCAATAACTGCATGAAAAATAACAAATGAAGTTAGAAAGGGTTGAAAATTGATGATGTGGCTTTGAATGGTGCATTTTGAACACACAAAAAGGCTGGAGTTCAAATAAGTTCAAGAAAATGAAATGCCTTTTGGTAACGGATGAGTTTCCGTCTGAAACCCTCATACTTCAAAAGAGAGTGTCAGTTTTGTACACGAAGTGGCTCCATCTTTTGCCGTAACCCTCTCAACTTTTTAGCACATGCTCTATGGGTGAAATGATGATATCATGCCAACTTTTAACCTTTTCAGATTTCATTTGTTATGCTTTTCAATTTCAGGGTCATTTAGCTCAAAAAATCAATAACTGCATGAAAAATAACAAATGTAGTTAGAAAGGGTTGAAAATTGATGTTTTGGCTTTGAATGGTGCATTTTGAACACGTAAAAAGCCTGGAGTTCAAATAAGTTCAAGAAAATGAAATGCCTTTTGTAACAGATGAGTTTCCGTTCGAAACCCTGATACTTCGAAAGAGACTGTTTGTTTTGTACGCGAAGTGCATCCAGCTTTTGCCGTAACCCTCTCAACTTTTTAGCACATGCTATGTGGTGAAATGATGATACCATGCCAACTTTCATCCTTTTCAGAGTTCATTTGTAGTGCTTTTCAATTTCAGGGTCATTTAGCTCAAAAAAATCAATAATTGCATGAAAAATAACAAATGAAGTCGGAAAGGGTTGAAACTTGATGATATGACTTTGAATGGTGCATTTTGAACACACAAAAAGCCTGGAGTTCAAATAAGTTCAGAAAATGAAATGCCTTTTGTAACAGATGAGTTTCCGTCCGAAACCCTCCTATTTCGAAAGAGACTGTCCGTTTTGTACACGCAGTGCATCCAGCTTTTGCCGTCACCCTTTCAACTTTTTAGCACATGCTATGTGGGTGAAATGATGATATCATGCCAACTTTCAACCGTTTCAGAGTTCATTTGTAGTTCTTTTCAATTTCAGGGTCATTTAGCTCAAAAAATTAATAACTGCATGAAAAATAACAAATGTAGTTAGAAAGGGTTGAAACTTGATGATGTGGCTTTGAATGGTGCATTTTGAACACACAAAAAGCCTAGAGTTCAAATAAGTTCAAGAAAATGAAATGTCTTTTGTAACAGATGAGTTTCTGTCCAAAACCCTGATACTTCGAAAGAGACTGTCCATTTTGTACACGAAGTGCATCCAGCTTTTGCCATAACCCTCTCAACTTTTTAGCACATGTTATGTGCTGAAATGATGGTATCATGCCAACTTTCAACCTTTTTAGAGTTCATTTGTAGTGCTTTTCAATTTCAGGGTCATTTAGCTTAAAAAATCAATAACTACATGAAAAATAACAAATGAAGTCAGAAAGGGTTGAAAATTGATGATGTGGCTTTGAATGGTTCATTTTGAACACACAAAAAGCCTGGGTTCAAATAAGTTCAAGGAAATGAAATGCCTTTTGTAACACATGAGTTTCCGTCTGAAACCCTCATCCTTCGAAAGAGACTGTCCGTTTTGTACACGAAGTGTATCCATCTTTTGTCGTAACCCTCTCAACTTTTTAGGACATACTATGTGGGTGAAATGATGATACCATGCCAACTTTCAACCTTGTCAGAGTTCATTTGTAGTGCTTTTCAAAGTAATATTTAATAGCAGGAAAAATAGCAAAGAAATAAAATAAAAAATAGCAAAAGTGAAAATAGATGCGCTTACACTGAAATTCAGCTTAAATTCAAAGTGCTAATTAGGCACCTGACTAGCATTTTGAATTGAGGTTGAATTTCATGTATAAGGGCATCTATTTTCACTATGAGAGGAGCTCAACAGGTCAAGCGCATCGGGGCTTATAAACATGTGCAGTCTCCCCTCGACTAGCGAGGTGGGACTAAACATTTGGTGGCACCAACCGGGACCAAAGGTCCCTGTTTCCCCGTCGGCCGACGAAAAGGGACCATTGGTCCCGGTTCGTGGCACCAACCGGGACGAATGCCCCCTTTACTCCTCGTTGGTGCCACCAACCGAGACCAAAGGTCCCTGTTTCCCGCCCTTTGGGCTGCTGAAAACAGGGCTTTGGTCCCGGTTGGTGGCACTAACCGGGACTAAAGGTGGCATTGGTCCCGGTTTCTGCCACCAACCGGGACCAATGCTCTGGCTATATAAGCCGACACTTTGGGATTTTCAGCATTCTTCATCTCGCCCCCAACGACGCCGACGCCGCCAAGCTGCCCCGACGTAGTTGCCGCGCCCCTGCCCATCGCCGTCGACGCGACCCTGCCCTGCCGTCGCCCTCTCCGTCGCCGCCTCGCCCCCCCCCCCCCCCGCTGTGGGCCTTAGGAAAAATGACTTGATTAAAAATTTTGTATATTGTTGTAATGTTATCTATTGTTTCAACTATGAACATAGGAAAAATTAGTTGATTAAACATTTTGTCTATTGTTGTAATGTTGTCTATTGTTTCAACTATGAACATAGGAAATTTGCATCATGCTAATATAGATATATCTGACCACTAGCTAAAATCAGCATCGTATCTTAAAAACTGCTTTCATCACTAATACCATTTTGCTTGTTTTATCTACTGATTTTATGCGCCCTATGTGTGAGCCTTAGGGTTTATGTTTATACGATGAATGTTTATGTTTTAATTGTTTTATGTTTTATTTAATTATTAGGAGTCTTAGGAAAAATTAGTATGTGTATGTTAGATTACAAAAAAATTGGGTTTTATGAAAAAATAGTGATTAAACGATAAGAAAACGTTCTCATAGGAATTTGTCGACGATGCCCGGCCCGCATCCTCGTCGTCGAGTAGTCTGCGAGAGCCTGCTTGATAGGCGCCATGTCCGGGACTGGGCTTCACCGGGCTGGCACTGGGAGGTGCTACCTTCCCGGGCTCGGAGGTTGGTGAGGAATCCAAGTATCGTCGTCGACCCGGACCTTCTGTGGTGGCAATCATGTGGGCCACTTTCGGTGCGGAGGGAGCGGGCACCCGTGGAGGTGGTACATCGTCGTGTTAGGGAGGAGGACGAGCACGTCCGTCGCTACATGGCGGCGTTGGACGCCCGGCTCGACAATACCTGGCAGATCCTTCAGGGATTTCACTTGAGTTATGATCCCATGATGGTTCCTTATCTTTGGGTGTCCACCGCCGGCGACTCAGAGACCGCTAGTGAACCGAGTTCACCGTCCTCCACTTTGGATTCTAGGATATTCAATCTGTATTAGTGATCTTATATGATAATATTCGAGATGTATTAGTTAATATTTGATGATGCATTAACTGGATTATTCGGGATGATGTATTAGTGATATTATATTCGAGTTCATTATAAATATTAATGTATTTGTGATATTTTATCGGTATAATGCGTGTGTGACTGTCGTTCTATCATTGCTCCTAGTGTGACTTTTATGTGTGTTATTGATGGAGGAATCCCGACTGTTGTCGTGGGGGGGCGCCTCCTCTTTTTTCTCTTCTTTGCGATATACTCGTCGATATATTGCGCAAGAAGAGAAGAGGGGGGCGTCCATCACCGGCGGCCAAACTATTACTGTGAGAGAGTGCCCACCAACATATATACACCACCATATCAGTGTGAGAGAGAGTGCACCAACACACCATGAGATATGAGAGTTACTTAAGGAAAGCCTCGACGGACCGAAAGTCACACACGCATTAGGATCCAAAGCGTGTCGTAATTCTTGAACTGGCTTATTCGGGATGATGTATTAGTGATATTATATTCGAGTTAATTATAGATGTATTTGTGATTTGCAAGTCATTCTGGTAAAACATAGGGAAAAAATTATATGTCATTCCTCGATATATGAAACGGGTTGACTTTAGGTCTGTTTCGGCTCCTTGTGTGTCTTTCAGTGAGGGAGAGTGTCCACCATACATATATATATATATATGAGGGAGGAAGAATCCCGACTGTTGTCGTGGGGGGTCTCTTCTCCTTCGTTCCAGTGTGCTAGACATTTTGGTGTAATGCACTTTGGGACCAATGGAGGAGCCACCATCACCGACGGTCGCAATATCAGAGGGAATGCCACCATATACGTGAGATGAGAGTTTAGGAAGGAAAGACTCGATAGACCTAAAGTCAACCCGTTGCATATTGAGTAATAGTGATATGTGTGTTGATCAGTTTTCTCGTAGTTTCCTTTAATCGATTTTAAATGTTTCAACTATGAACCTAGGAAATGTCTGACGACGAAAGGGAATTCGCTATGTGCGAATACTGCGAAGACAAGCGCGGCCTGTGTGACAAGACTTTCCTAGTTGATGGTAGGCGCTTCAGCATCATGCTGGATGAGACCATGCCAACCCAACAGACACCCTCGAAGATACCTGTATAGCACCTTTATAGTCACCCAGTTACGTTGCGACGTTTGATACACACAAGGCACTCCTCCGATGTCCGTGAGTTGCATGATCTCATGGTCATAGGAACATATACTTGACATGTAGAAAACAGTAGCAATAAACTGACACGATCATATGCTATGTTTGTAGTTTGGGTCTTGTCCATCACACCATTCTCCTAATGATGTGATCACGTTATCAAATGACATCTCATGTCCATGGCCAGGAAACCTTAACCATCTTTGATCAACGAGCCAGTCTATTAGAGGCATACTAGGGACATTGTTTTGTCTATGTATCCACACATGCATCTAAGTCTCCGATCAATACAATTATAGCATGGATAATAAACGATTATCATGAACAAGGAAATATGATAATAACTAATTTATTATTGCCTCTAGGGCATATTTCCAACAGTCTCCCACTTGCACTAGAGTGAATAATCTAGTTCACATCACCATGTGATTCACATTGTTATGAATCTAACACCCAATGAGTTATGGGGCTCGATCATGCTTTGCATATGAGAGAGGTCTTATAGTCAACGGGTCTGCGACATTCAGATCTGTGTGTACTTTGCAAATCTCTATGTCAAACTGTAAACACTGCTACCACACTCCACTTGGTACTATTCCAAAATGGCTGCTCCACTATACGTATCCAGATTGCTACTACGAGTCATCCGGATTGGTGTTAAAGCTTGCATCGACGTAACTCTTTACGACGAACTCTTTATCACCTCCATAATCAAGAAACATCTCCTTAGTCATTTAGTTACTAAGGATAATCTTGAACATTGTCAAGTGATCCACTCTTGGATCACTCTTGTACCCCCTTGATGGACTCATGGCAAGGCACACACAGGTGCGGTACACAACATGGCATACTATACAGAGCCTATGGCTAAGGCATAGGGGACGATGTTTGTCCTTTCTCTTTCTTCTGCCATAGTCGAGCTTTGAGTCTCACTCAACTTCACACCTTACAAATCAGGCAAGAACTCTTTCTCCGACTGATCCATTTTGAACTCTTTCAAAATCTTGTCAAGGTATGTACTCATTGAAAGTCTCATCAAACATCTTGATCTATCTATAGATCTTGATGCTCAACAATTAGGTAGCTTTATCCAGGTCTTCCTTTGAAAATCACTTTTCAAACAACCATTTATGCTTTCTAGAAATTCTACATTATTTCCGATCAACAATATGTCATCCACATATACTTATCAGAAACTCTATAGTGTTCCCACTCACTTTATTGCAAATACAAGTTTCTCATAAACTTTGTATAGACTCAAAAACTTTGATCACCTCATCAAAGTGTATATTCCAACTCCGAGATGCTTGCTTCAATCCATAGAAGAATTACTGAAGCTTGCTCACCTTTTAGCATCCTTAGGACTGACGAAACCTTCTGGTTGTATCACATACAACCTTTCCTTAAGTAAACCTTTAAGGAAACGATGTTTTGACATCCATCTGCCAGATTTCATAATTGAAAAATGCAGCAACTGCTAACATAATTCCAACAGACTTTAGCATCGCTATGAGTGAGATAGTCTCATCGTAGTCAACTCCTTGAACTTGCCGGAAACTTCTTTGCGACAAGTCGAGCTTTATAAATGGTGACATTCACCATCAGCGTGTATCTTCATTTTAAAGATCCATTTGTACTCAATGACTTGCCGTCCATCGAGCAAGTCCACCAAAGTCTATACTTGGTTTTCATACATGGATCCTTTCTCGGATTTCATGGCCTCTAACCATTTGTCAGATTCCGGTCCCATCATCGCTTCTCCATAGCTCGTAGATTCATCGTTGTCCAACAACATGACCTCCAAGACAGGGTTGTCGTTCCACTCAGGAGCAGTACGCATACTTGTCGACCTACATGGTTCGATAGTAACTTGATCCGAAGCTTCATGATCATCATCATTAACTTCCTTTTCAACTAATGTAGGCTTCACAGAAACATCTTCCTCTGCTGCGCTACTCTGATGTTGAAACAAAGGTTCAATAACCTCATCAAGTTATATCTTCCTCCAACTCAATTCTTTCGAGAGAAACTTTTTCTCGAGAAAGGACCCAGTTTTAGCAACAAACATTTTATGCTTGGATCTGAGATAGAAGGTTCACCCAACTGTTCTTAGGGTATTCTATGAAGATGCATTTGTCTGCTTTGGGTTCGACCTCATTAGGTGAAAACATTTTCCACACAAGCGTCGGAGCCCCAAACATTAAGAAATGACAGCTTAGGTTTCTATCAAACCATAATTCACACGGTGTCATCTCAATGGATTTAGATGGTGCCCTTTTAAAAGTGAATGTAGTTGTCTCTAATGCATAACCCCAAAATTATAGTCAAAACGATAAGAGACATCATAGCACGCACCATATCCAATCGAGCATGACTATGACGTTCGGACACACCATCACACTATGGTGTTCCAGGTGGCATGAGTTGTGAAACAACTTTCACATTGTCTAAAGTTGTATGCCAAACTTGTAACTCAGATATTCACCTCCACGATCATATCGCAGACATTTTTATCTTCTTTTCATGATGATCTTAAACTTCACTCTAAATTTGTTTGAACCTTTCAAACGATTCAGACTTGTGTTTCATTAAGTAAATATACACTATATCTACTCAAATCATCAGTGAAGGTGAGAAAATAACGATATCCACCACACGCTACAAGACTCATTGGATTGCATACATCGACATGTATCATTTCCAATAAATCACTTGCCCGCTCCATCCATCTGGAAAACAGGGTCCTTTGTTATCTTACCCAACAGGCATGGTTCGCATGTCTCAACCGATTCGAAATCGAATGAGTCCAAAGATCCATAAGCATGGAGTTTCTTCATGCGCTTTATACCAATATGACATTTAGTGGCAGTGCCACAAGTATGTGGTACTATCATTATTAACTTTGTATCTTTAGGCATCCATATTATGAACATGTGTATTACTACGATCAAGATTCAACAAACCATTCTCACTAGATGCATGACCATTGAAGGTATCATTCATGTAAATAGAATAACCATTATTCTCTAACTTAAATGAATAAGCATGTTTCTATAAACACGATCTAATCATGT
Organism: Hordeum marinum; assembly: GCA_022496015.1. Taxonomy (NCBI): domain Eukaryota; kingdom Viridiplantae; phylum Streptophyta; class Magnoliopsida; order Poales; family Poaceae; genus Hordeum; species Hordeum marinum. The sequence goes on from CM039676.1 coordinate 470,168,945, forward strand.
TCATGCTCAACGCAAAACACCAAATAACATTTATTTAGGTTCGTCACTAATCCCGAAGGTAGAGACAGCGTGCGATGTTGATCACATCAACCTTGGAAACATTTCCAACACACATCGTCACCTCACCCTTAGCTAGTTCTCCGTTTATTCCGTAGCTTTTATTTCGAGTTACTAACATTTAACAACCGAACCGGTATCCAATACCTAGGTGCTACTAGGAGTACTCGCAAGGTACACATCATTCATACGTGTATCAAATATACTTCTGTCGATGTTGCCAGCCTTCTTATCTACCAAGTGTCTAGGGTTGTTCCGCTTCAGTGACCGCTCTCCTCATAATCGAAGCACTTAGTCTCGGGTTTGGGTTCAACTTTGGGTTCCTTCACTGGAGCAACAACTAACTTGCTATCCATGAAGTTTCCCTCCTTGCTCTTGCCCTTCTCGAAACTAGTGGTTTTACTAACCATCAACACTTGACGCTCCTTCTTGATTTCTACCTTCACGGTGTCAAACATCGCGAATAGCTCAGGGATCATCATTTCTATCCCTGGCATTTTATAGCTCATCACCAAGTTCTAGTAGCTTAATGACAGTGACTTGGAGAACTATATCAATCACTATCTTATCTGGAAGATCAACTCCCACTCGATTCAAGCGATTGTAGCACCCAAATAATCTAAGCAAATGCTCAACGATTGAGATATTAGCTTTCATCTTGCAGGCAAAGAATCTTGTTGGAGATCTCATATCTCGCAACACGGGCATGAGCCTGAGATCCTAATTTCAGCTCTTAGAACATATCATATGTTCCGTGACGTTCAAAACGTTTCGGAGCCTCAATTCTAAGCCGTAATGCATGACGCACTAACTATCAAGTAGTCATCAGAACGTGCCTGTGAGATGTTCACAACATCTACAGACGACGCTAGAGGGGTTGGCGCACCGAGCCATGCATTAAGGACATAATCCTTCTGTGCAGCAATGAGGACAATCCTCAGATCACGGACCCTAGTCCGCAATATTGCTACCATCATCTTTCAACTCTATTTCTTTAGGAACATATAAAAATACAAGGGAGCTACAATGCGAGAAAGTAATCTACAACATAATTTGCAAAGACACTACTGACTATGTTCATGTTAATGAGTTCAATTAATCATATTATTGAAGAACTCCCACTCAAATTTACATCCCTCCGGTCATTCGAGATACATGATCCAAATTCACCAACTCAAGTCCGATCATCACGTGAGTTGAGGTGGTTTCAATGGTGAACATCATCACGTTGATCATATCTACTATATGACTCATGTTCTACCTTTCGGTCTCTTGTGTTCCGAGGCCATGTCTGTACATGCTAGGCTCGTCAAGTTTAACCCGAGTGTTCTACATGTGCAACACTGGCTTGCACCCATTATATGTGAACGTAGAGTCTATCACACCCGATCATCACGTGGTGTCTCGACCCGACGAACTTCAACGGTGCACACTCAGGGAGAACACAATTTATCTTGAAATTAAGTGAGGGATCACCTTATAATGCTACCGTCGTCCTAAGAAAAACAAGGTGCATAAAAGTATTAACATCACATGCAAATCATAAGTGACATGATATGGCCATGAACTTGTGCTTTTGATCTCCATCTTGAAAGCACCGGCATGATCTCCATCGTCACCGGCATGACACCATGATCTCCATCAACGTGTCGCCATCGTGGTTGTTGCGCCCACCATGCTTCTACTATTTCTACCGTTTAGCGATAAAGTAAAGCATTACATAGCGCTTAATGATTGACACGCAGGTCATACAATAATTAAAGACAACCCTATGGCTCCTGCCGGTTGTCGTACTCATCGACATGCAAGTCGTGATATTCTATACAACACATGATCATCTCAAACATCACATATATCACATCATGTAATTTTCCATATCACATCACAACATACCCTGCAAAAACAAGTTAGACATCATCTAATTGTTGTTGCATGTTTTACGTGGCTGCTACGGGTATCTAGCAAGAACAATTCTCACCTACGCATAAACCACAACGGTGATACATTAGTTGCTTTTCAACCTTCTCAAGGACCGCCTTTGTCGAATCCGATCCAACTAAAGTAGGAGAAACTGACACCCGCCAGCCATCTATGCAACAAGTTGAGGGAACCGGTCTCTCGTAAGCGTACGAGTAATGTTGGTCCGGGCCGCTTCATCCCACAGTACCACTGAACCAAAACACGACCAAGGGAGGAAGCAATCTAAGCATCAACGCCCACAAACTCCTTGTGTTCTACTCGAGATCTCATCTACACATAGACCTAGCTCATGATGCCACTGTTGGGGAACGTTGCACGGGAAACAAAAAATTTCCTACGCACACGCAAGATCTATCCATGGTGATGAGCATCTACGAGAGGGAGAGTGGATCTACATACCCTTGTAGATTGCTAAGCGGGAAGCGTTAAGAAACACGGTTGGTGTAGTCGAACGTCTTCGCGATCCAAATCGCCGAGCGTCCCGCGATCTCATCATGATCCGTCCCGCGATCCAATCACGATCCGTCCCGCGAACTCATCACGATCCGTCCCGCGATCTCATCACAATCTGTCTCGTGATCTTGATCACGGTCCTTCCGATCTAGCGCCGAACGGACGGCACCTCCGCGTTCAGCACACGTATAGCTCGATGACGATCTTCGCCTTCTTGATCTAGTAAGAGGGAGCGGAGAGGAAGACGAGTTCTCTGGCAGCGTGACGCTACTGCGACGATGGTGGTGGAGCTATTTCGGCAGGGCTTCGCCTAAGCACTGTAGAAAACCGATCTAGAGGAGAAACTATGCACTAGAGGAACGGGTAGCACGCGGCTGAATATCAAGTGCAAAAACCCTAAAACCTCTAGTATATATAAGAGGAAGAGAGGAGGAGGTTTGACGCAAGGGCAAATCCCTCTAGGCTTCGGCCGACTTGGGAGGAGAAGAGGAATCCTCCTCCAATCCTAGTAGGACTAGGACTCCTTCCTATTTTGCCTTTTTCCACCTTTTCTCCTTGGGCTTTTCTCTCCCAGCCACATGGGCCTTGTGTGGGACTTCCACCAGCCTACTAAGGGCTGGTATTAACTCTCCCACAGCCCATGTAGCCTCTTGGGTCGAAATACCCCTCCCGATGGTCTCCCGATACACTACCGGCACTCCCGGTACACTACCGATGAGCCCGAAACTTTTTCGGTGACCAAAATAGGACTTCCTATATATCAATATTTACCTACGGACTATTCCGGAGCTCCTCATGACGTCCGGGATCTCATCCGGGACTCCGAATAACCTTCAGTCACCACCATACATAACTCTATACTACCGAAACGTCACCGAACCTTAAGTGTGCAGACCCTACGGGTTCGAGAACTATGTAGACATGACCGAAACACCTCTACGGGCAATAACCAATAGCAGGACCTGGATGTCCATATTGGTTCCTACATATTCTACGAAGATCTTTATCGGTCGAACCTCTGTGTCAAGGATACAGTTAATCTCCTATAGTGTTCCTCTTCGGTATGTTACTTGCCCGAGATTTGATTGTCGGTATCTCCATACCTAGTTCAACCTCGTTACCGGCAAGTCTCTTTACTCGTTCCGTAATACAAGATCCCATGACTAACACTTAGTCACATTGCTTGCAAGGCTTATTGTGATGTTGTATTACCGAGTGGGCCCTTAGATACCTCTCCGTCACACGGAGTAACAAATCCCAGTCTTGATCCATGCCAACCCACGGAGATACCTGTAGAGCACCTTTATAGTCACCCAGTTATGTTGCGACATTTGATACACACAAGGCACTCCTCTGGTGTCCCTGAGTTGCATGATCTCATGGTCATAGGAACATATACTTGACATGCAGAAAACAGTAGCAATAAACTGACACGATTATATGCTACATTTGTAGTTTGGGTCTTGCCCATCACACCATTCTCCTAATGATGTGATCCCGTTATCAAATGACATCTCATGTCCATGGCTAGGAAACCTTAACCATCTGTGATCAACGAGCCAGTCTATTAGAGGCATACTAGGGACATTGTTTTGTCTATGTATTCACACATGCATCTAAGTCTCCGATCAATAAAATTATAGCATGGATAATAAATGATTATCATGAACAAGGAAATATGATAATAACTAATTTATTATTGCCTCTAGGGCATATTTCCAATAGTCACAATGACAAATCTTTTCTCATAATTAAGCATGAGTTCTACTTTTGTTGCTTCAACTTATAATTAATTTTAATTTTTTACTATTCTACTAGCGTATCCCATGCCATGCAAGAATTGTTGTCTTGGATAAGATTGGTTTCAATACTAAAAAAGATATGGAGGTAAAGATAGTTCACTTGAGGACCGAGCATGGTTTTACTTTTGCGGTAAAATTATACCATGCAGACACCTATTGCTATTTTGAATGCAAAACTTGACAAGCACTATGCAAGGCTTATGCATTTGAGCCTAATATGCTTATTACCTTTGATATTCGTCCGGAAGATGAAATTGAAGGTAATATCGACATCTGGGTCGATGTGCAAACGCCTCCAGTTCTACCATTATGTGAGTTTCTCAACCATATTTATTAAGTAATTTATATTGTTTATTTAAAAATAGTTGACAACTTATTTGCATTGACAGCTTATTTTCATTCTTCAAAAAATGTACGAAAGATGATAGAACCTACTACTACAGTGATGAAACAGAATTAACTTATAAGGAGAAAGATTATCTTACCGCATTTCTTAGTCATCTTGAGAATTACAATAGCTATTATCAAACTCCTGCACATTATGGTCAATACGTGCCACTAGTGCATGTGGTGAACTACGGTAACATCCATGGAGATTGCATGGTAAGATTATAATTCTACTATTACGACATCCATGCATCTTTTGCATAAATTCTTCTAAAACTAAACTATATTGCTAACTACAAAGTTATTACTATGTCTTTCAACAGAAAATCCTGGAGGATTGTGTGCCTCATCTGATGTTTCCGAGAGGTGACGTTGTTGTTACGAGCTTAGGACCACCACGGTCAGGTCAACCTACGCATCATTCCTGTAGTCCTATCCATACCAGATTTCTAAAACCGATGGAGTCATGACAATCAAAGATTGGAAAAAATGTATGCTCAATCGTAGAGAGCTACTTGGAAGCAACATTGTGCGTAGGCCAAGAATGGAAGACAGGATGATCTCCGTTCTCCATAATGGAGAGTCAGGGCCTATCTTGTTTTATGATATTGTACCTAAGAGAGGGTAGAGTAGGTCCTACGAGATAGGAGTACGTAGGTCCTAGTTATAATGTGTTATTATGTGCTACAATGTGTTGGAGTTGATGATGAGGAGGAGGAGGAGTTGTGATTATGACTAGTGACCAACTTGTTATATGATGTCTCGTTGACAAAAATAATGATTAAATAGTGTTTTTATCTATACGTATAGTACGTATTAGCATCGTGACCAAGCACGGAGATAAGAGAGATCACTTCTCTCTATTAGCTAGCTAACAAAATATATGAAACCCCTAAATTAACCCTCCAAACCCCTCAAACCCCCCCCCCCCCTCTTTAAGAAAACAGCTCCTCAGCTGCTGACACGTGGACGCTCTTTGGTCCCGGTTGGTGTTACCAACCGGGACCAAAGGCCCTCCTGCCTGGGCTCGACGGAGCGGCCACGTGTAGCACCATCTGTCCCAGTTCATAAGCGAACCGGGACTAAAAGTCATGGGCTTTAGTCCCAACACATTAGTCCCGGTTCCAGAACCGGGACAAATGGGCATCACGAACCGGGACAAATGGGCCTTTTTCCACTAGTGATAGTTAACCAAAATGGAGAGAGTTGCCATGCTTTTACAATTACAGTTGCCATCCGGGATAACTAGAGTTGTCATCCTCGGGGATAACTAGAGTTGCCATCCCGCATGTAACTAACGTAGCTACGCGAGAACGTGTGGACAGATTTGCGTCGTGCCACACACGCGGATGGGGATGACTAGTACTTGTTGGGCGTGTGTCACAAAGTAGCCACGCCCACACGTGTGGACAGTTCTATTTGTTTGCCACACACGACCCGTATGGGTTGCCTCCTGCGTATGCTACACACGGTGTATGGGCGCATGTATTCTATGCCACACGTGTGGCAGTTATCGTCGTCCAAGGTTTATATTCCTAATTAGATGGGCTCTGATTTTGGTCTAATATAATTAGACCAGAAGCCTCGCGAGGCTTTATGTCTCTAGTTTTTTCGGAGCTCTTCTTCATGGACGACGGAGTGCTGCTGCTTCAAAACACATGGATACATGGATAGCTGGGAGGAGTTGTATACTTTAACTCGACAAATCGTCTTGGAAAATTTCTCACAACTGAGAGATATAACCTAGCTGCGAGAATTGTCATGCTTCACTGCTTTTCACTACTCTGCTTGTTGGTAAGTTTGATCATTACCGACATCTTATAGTGATCATATAGCATAAAAAATCTTCTGCGTACCACGTTCCCCTAGGTCAGATCCTACGTGTTCGTTGTGTTGGGACCCCTCTATATTTGTTTCATATATGGACTGTATATGAGGATGTCAAACAAGCCGGATGTTTGGGATGAGCCTGTTGGGTTACAGTTTTGTGACCAGGGAGTATTCGGACTATCTGCTTGGACGTTGGGCCGGATGGGGCCGGGATGTTGAAGGGTCCGGTTTGTAAATGTTGTAAGCTCATAGGCTGCTTTTAAAATAGCTCCCTGGAATAGAGGCCTAGAAGAACGTGTGTCTTTCATACGGAACCGACTCCTCTACCGTTCAACACGACAGCCTGTTGTACCTTCTTATGACGCCATGGAAGCAATGATCTAATCCAGGAAACTATTAAAAGCCCATATCGACAGCCTAGCGGCTCGTCTGACGCCTGATGCACTGCTGATTAACAGCATTAATCTTCTCAAAATAAAAGATTAACAACATTAGTTCATGGTTGCATGTTCTCATGGCGTTTTGGATGTGGACAAATTTTGGTCGATTTCAATTTGACCAAGTATATAAGTCGACTATTGTCTGTATGCCTTTTCTCAATTTTTTTTTGTGTTTTTTGTCTTTATGTTTTCTAATACACCAATATAAATATATTTTAACAAAATATAAATATGTTACTTCAAGCGGACAATGGTACAAATAAGTTTTCCTCATTTTTTGTATTTTTTGTATGTTTCCTATTTTTAACAAAATAAAGTAATGGAGGGATAGTGGGAGATTATAAATAAATAAAATATGTAACTGTACCTTTTTTTTAACATGATACAGACGTTCACAAATACGGACATACATTCATCTCTAGAAATGCATGAACACAAACCCTATCCTTAGGGTGTCATCATCCGAGCCGTCTCCATCATGTAATCGTCGCCGGAGACCTCGGGTGAGGTAGCCGGCATGCCTTGCTCGATCCGCCTAGTGCGGCAGGACTGTCAGGTGGCTGTAAGAGCGGTCACCTCATGTTTCATCTCCAACAAAAGACAATCCAACATAGTGTTCCCGTGCCCGGTCATGCTGGATGTGGAGCAAAGGAGGAGTACGTGAAGCAAAAATGTTGTGGTGTGGAGTTAGTCGGGTATGGCAGTTTTTAAATAGCGGATTTCGATAAGGTCAATCATCCGGGTGCGTCAATGCATGGCGCCGGAGTTGCTTCCTCGGTCGGCAAGCTGGCTTAATGGCGACATAGATATTCGTCCCGTCGCATACATCAAACGTCACTCGCATTGAACCATTGTTGAGGAAATCGTTAACTGGTAGCTGCTCGGTTGGATGGCGAGTAGGGGATTAATTGGCTAATCGACAAGTTAATCGGCCATTTAATCAGTTAATCGGGTGATTTATCAGTTAATCGACTACTCGGTGACCCAATGAGTAGGGATTAATCGGAAAGCTACTGGTTAATCGGATGAATTCTTGAACAGGGCATTGAACAGGCGCAGATATCAAAGACGGCGCGGGTGGCTCTCTCAGCTCGCGTCGGCTTCAATGCCAGCGCTAGTGAGAGGTCGCGACCGCTCTACAGCGACATGAATACGGGCAGCTGGCCACTGGTAGGAACGCGAAGGGGCAACGGTGAAGGTTTTTGGGTGGGCGAGGATAGTCACCACGGGCGGGAACGCCCGTAACCAACCCCCACGTCGTCTCCGGTTTGCGTAAAAAGGTGTCTCTAGACTGTCAAACGAATTGATACAGAGTCGCGTTATATAACAGTACACGTCCTGACCGCATGGTCCGAACTGCTATGGATGATTTAAGAGTCGTTGTTCGAGATTCCCTTATGAAAGTTTTTATATAGGAAAAATAGTTTATATCAAAGTTCTGAAAATAGTTAATTAGTTAGACATTTTTTTACGGGTTTAATTATTTAGACGTGTGCCGGCGTGTGATGCGGTGAACAGCTGGACTGGTTAAATATACTTTCGCCGAGGAGCCAGGCCTTTCCGGCTCATATCAATGCGTAGACTGGGGGTAAGAAGGCATGGCTGGGTGCCGTGCTCAGCGGGGACGGTGGAGGAGCCGGTTCCCTTCCATACCGGCCGTCCCTAGCTCGATGCGGTCTAGCCATAGTATTCTTCGCTCCTTGTATTTTTTATGTGATGCCCCAAAGCAGTGACCCAAATGGAGCACAAAAATGCCACCATCATGTTCGTTGGCGTACGTAGTGAGTGCCATGAACCGCACTTGTTGCTGAACACATGCCACACATATTCAATAATCTTGGCTCTATTTTTGTTGTCAAAAAGAGCTGACAGACACACACCACATTACATATGGATGCATGGGTTCATGTGATCATGTCCCATGTTGTTTTTTATGCAAAGGATCGACAATGTGGATAATTATGGAGTATTTCAAACAAATAAATAATAACAACAAAAATGATGGACAAAGATAGATGCTTGCTACTCACAAACAGGTAGACTACTCCTGATCTCAACACAAGCGGAATAATATTTACTCTGCAAATTTAGCCAAAACTTACTATCTTCCGCCGTTTCGCTGCCCGTCTTGTTTCACTACCATTTTTTGCTATCGCCAGATCACTTTCTGAGAGTACTAAATGTTTCACGACCATTTTTTGCTATCGCCATATCACTTTCTGGGAGTACTAAATATTCCAAAGCTTTTGGTCGGACTGGGGTCGGAAGGCTTACCAGCAGCGGACGTGCCCTCTGCCTTCTTCGGCTCGGATGTTGTGGCTGGCATTCGGCTGCTGAAGACGTCCAAACTCCTGCCCTTCCAAGGACTCCCTGCGTCACAGCCTGCTAATCGTCCACTGTTCTGATTCGATTGTTGGAACCGCGGCGACTGGTAGTTATTCGATGAGACATGGCTTCTCTCATTTCTTCTCGGGTCCTGTGGGGGTTGGCCCTGGCTGAACCTTGGCGACGACGGGCTTGGCTGATCCAAAGTCCTCTCGTTGTCGCTGAACCGGTGGCGGCCTTCATTTTGATTTCTTCTCGGGCCCTGTAGGGATCTGCCTCGGTTGGCACCTCCCATCTGCTGTCTAGAGCTGGCATACCTGTTGGTTTGCTCAGGTGCCATATCCTGATTAGTCTTCTCTCGCTTTTCCATGTAAGCATTTCCACTCCTGGAACCAAGTCCACGTTCGGATGATTGTGATAACCCCTGGCCTGGGTTAATCCTGTTTCCTCCGGCACTCATGTTGTCCATGCTATCACGGTTCCTGCCTCCCGCGCCTCTATCTTGCCTTTCCTTTTGCGCCGAAGATTCATGGGAGATATAGGCGGGTGTTTTGTCAACATCCTCAACTTCCAAACCATGTTCACTTGTCTCGTCCCTAGTATCAGTAGCAGTGGCTGGTGATTCAGAGGCCGTGTTGCGGGGGATGCCTTTGCCCGTGTCTTCCATGGCCTTGCTAGCTTTCTTTCCGCCTTTCTTGGTTGCAAACTTCACATGCCTGACAATAACATATGCATGCTTGGAGTCCAAATGTGGTCCACTTTCCACAATACAGACATCTTGCATCTGTTCAATTGGTGAAATTGTAGAAAGAGTTGAATTTTCATGGAGAGCAATTCTTAAACTGAATGGGGTTACATTTATTATATTAGTTAAGAGGAAGGGGAAACAATACAAAACAAAGTACTCACAAGTCCTAACAACCGAGATAGCGGTCCGCCTAAATCTTCTGCTTCATTACCTGCGGGCATTGCCATGCACTGACAAACAGAAGCATCGTTAAGTTTTTCATAGTTTGTGCCCGAGAATTTAAGAGAAACATATGCACGTGAACATCCACAAATCCAATATATAGCTATGAAGTTTTAATAAATAGGCTGTACACGAAAATCCAGTTCAAGCTGGTATCCTATATATGCATGTTGGCTAGCAGTTTCAAAGACACTGGTAAATACTAGGTGCAGCGGGATCTGAGGGGACCGCGTGTTGTCGGGCGTGGGGATCTGTTGGACACTGGGCGGGTTACCACGAATGACGGACGGGCCAGCGATGCGTGCACGCATGGTCAGGGTGGGCGGGTCGTCGGGTGAGTGGGACGACAGGATTGGACGAGCGGGTGCTGCTCGGGCGGGAGGTTAGCGTGGGACCCAGGCTGGATAGGTGGATCAGGTGGATGCGGCAAATTTGGAAGGAGGTGGCTCGGATTTTCTATGGATGGCAAAGTGGCAGGTGGTGTGGACGCTGGTATGTGTGGGTAGGTGGATCAGGTGGATGCGGCAGATTTGGAAGGAGGTGGCTCGGATTTTCTGTGGATGGCAAAGTGGCAGGTGGTGTGGACGTTGGTGTGTGTGGGTAGGTGGATCAGGTGGATGCGGCAGATTTGGAAGGAGGTGGCTCGGATTTTCTGTGGATGGCAAAGTGGCAGGTGGTGTGGACGCTGGTGTGTGTGGGTAGGTGGATCAGGTGGATGCGGCAGATTTGGAAGGAGGTGGCTTAGATTTTCCGTGGATGGCAAAGTGGCAGGTGGTGTGGACGCTGGTGTGTGTGGGTAGGTGGATCAGGTGGATGCGACAGATTTGGAAGGAGGTGGCTCGGATTTTCTGTGGATAGAAAAGTCGCAGGTGGTGTGGACGCTGGTGTGTGTGGGACGTAGGGAAATGACGACTCGTCAAACACTACGTGCTGGGAGACAATCACTCGGCGGGAGGCCAGATCGTAACATCCGTATCCTTTATGCTCTAGAGGATAGCCTAGAAAAATGCACCGCGAGAAGTGAGGGGCTAATTTATGTGGTGAAGTGGAGAGGGTGTTGGGTAGCATAGACACCCAAAAACACGAAGATGATCATATGTAGGGTGGATGTCGTGGAGCTGGAAGTAGGGAGTGGCACCGTTGATAGCATGGGAAGGACGGGGATTGAGTAAGTAGGTAGTCGTGTGGAGGGCTTTGACCCAAAAGGGTGGGGTGAGGTTGGCTTGGAGGAGGAGTGTGCGGACGACATCGTTTGTGGTGCGTAGAAGGCGTTCGGCCTTGCCATTTGGGGGGTGCGGGCATGAAAAATGGTAGACGATGCCGCTGGTCGAGAAGAAAGAGCGGAGGGAATTGTTGATGAATTCACCGCCGTTGTCACATTGCAAAGGTTTATTGACTACATCGTATTGGGTTTTAACATATGCAAAGAAATGTTGGAGCGTGGTGGAGGTGTCAGATTTGTTGCGTAGGGGGAAGGACCACGGGAAATGAGAATAGTCATCAAGCACAATCGGATAATAGTTGTAACCAGAGAAACTTACAACCTAAGAGGTCCATAAATCGCAATGTATTAAATCAAAAGGGGCAAACATGCGGCTAGTAGAAGATGGAAAAGGTAAACGAGGCTGCCGTCCAAGTTGGCATGCATCACACGGGGTGTGGGGTGATTTATTACAAGGAAGAAGAAAATCATGTGCTATGGAATGAAAAGATTGAGCACTAGGATGGCCTAGTCAACGATGCCATACATCTGTTGGAAATATGCCCTAGAGGCAATAATAAATTAGTTATTATCATATTTTCTTGTTCATGATAATCGTTTATTATTCATGCTATAATTGTATTGATCGGAGACTTAAATGCATGTGTGGATACATAGACAAAACCATGTCCCTAGTATGCCTCTAATGGACTAGCTCGTTGATCAAAGGATGGTTAAGGTTTCCTAGCCATGGACATGAGATGTCATTTGATAACGGGATCACATCATTAGGAGAATGATGTGATGGACAAGACCCAAACTGCAAACGTAGCATATGATCATGTCACTTTATTGCTACTGTTTTCTGCATGTCAAGTATATGTTCCTATGACCATGAGATCATGCAACTCACGGATATCGGAGGAGTGCCTTGTGTGTATCAAAGGTCGCAACGTAACTGGGTGACTATAAAGGTGCTCTACAGGTATCTCCGATGGTGTCTGTTGAGTTGGCATGGATCGAGACTGGGATTTGTTACTCCGTGTAACGGAGAGGTATCTCGGGGCCCACTCGGTAATGCAACATCACAATAAGCCTTGCAAGCAATGTGACTAATTGTTAGTTGCGGGATCTTGTATTACGGAACGAGTAAAGAGACTTGCCAATAACGAGGTTGAATTAGGTATGGAGATACTGACGATCGAATCTCGGGCAAGTAACATACCAAAGAACAAAGGGAACGTTATACGGGATTAACTGAATCCTTGACATAGAGGTTCGACCGATAAAGATCTTCATAGAATATGTAGGAACCAATGTGGACGTCCAGGTCCCGCCATTGGTTATTGACCGTAGAGGTGTCTCGGGCATGTCTACATAGTTCTCAAACCCGCAGGGTCTGCACACTTAAGGTTCGGTGACGTTTCGGTAGTGTAGAGTTATGTATGGTGGTGACCGAAGTTTGTTCGGAGTCCCAGATGAGATTCTGGACGTCACGAGGAGCTCCGGAATGGTCCGGAGGTAAAGATTCATATATAGGAAGTCCCAGTTTGGTTTCCGGAAAAGTTTCGGGCTCATCGGTAGTGTACCGGGAGTGTCGGTAGTGTACCGGGAGTGCCGGTAGTGTACCGAGGGACCTCCGGGAGGGGTATTTCGACCCCAAGAGGTCCATGGGCTGTGGGAGAATAATAAACAGCCCTTAGTGGGCTGGGAAAACAGCCACAAAGGCCCATGGCGCAGGAGAGAAAGTCCTAAAACAAAACGTGGAAAATCAGCCAATAGGAGGCAATCCTACTCCAACTAGGATTGGAGGTGAAGTAGGATTGCTTCCCACCTCCTATTTCGGCCGACCCAAAGGCCTTGGCTGCCTCTCCTCTCCTCTCCTCCTATATATACTAGTGGATTGGGTGGTTTTTGGACAGAATTTCCGGCCACGTGCTACCCGTTTCACCGGTGCACAGTTTCTCCTCTAGATCGGTTTTCCGCAGCGCTTAGGCGAAGCCCTGCCGGAATCACTCCACCACCATCACCGGAGCGCCGTCACGGTGCCGGTGAACTCTCTTTCCTCTCCACCTCCTCTTGCTGGATCAAGACGGTGGAGATCGTCGTCAAGCTGCACGTGTGCTGAACGCGGAGGTGCCGTCCGTTCGGCGCTAGATCGGAAGGACCGTGATCGAGATCGCGAGACGGTTCGTGATGTGATCACGGAACGGATCGTGATGAGTTCGCGGGACAGATCGTGATCAAGATCGTGAGACGGATCGTGATGAGTTCACGGGACGGATCGTGATTGGATCGCGGGACGGATCGTGATGAGATCGCGGGACGCTCGGCGATTTGGATCGCAAAGATGTTCGACTACACCAACCGCATTTCTTAACGCTTCCCGCTTAGCGATCTACAAGGGTATGTAGATCCACTCTCCCTCTCGTAGATGCTCATCACCATGGATAGGTTTGCGTGTGCGTAGGAAATTTTTTGTTTCCCATGCGACGTTCCCCAACAGTGGCATCATGAGCTAGGTTGATGGTTCGATGAGATCTCGAGTAGAACACAAAAGGTTTGTGGGCATTGATGCTTAGATTGCTTCCTCCCTTGGTCGGATTTTGGTTCAGCGGGATTGTGAGATGAAGCGGCCCGGACCAACATTACTCGTACACTTACGAGAGACCGGTTCCCTCGACGCAACTTGTTGCTTAGATGGCTTGCGGGTGACAGTTTCTCTCACTTTAGTTGGATCGGATCCGACAAAGGCGGTCCTTGAGAAGGTTGAAAAGCAATCTATGTATCACTGTTGTGGTTTATGCGTAGGTGAGAATCGTTCTTTCTAGATACCCGTAGCAGCCACGTAAAACATGCAACAACAATTAGAGGACGTCTAACTTGTTTTTGCAGGGTATGTTGTGATGTGATATGGCCAATTACATGATGAGATATATGTGATGTATGAGATGATCATGTGATGTATAGAATTTCACGACTTGCATGTCGTTGAGTACGGCAACCAGCAGGAGCCATAGGGTTGTCTTTAATTATTGTATGACCTGCGTGTCAATCATTAAGCGCTATGTAATGCTTTACTTTATCGCTAAGCGGTAGCAATAGAAGTAGAAGCAGGGCTGGCGCCACAACCCCAATGGCAACACATTGATGGAGATCAAGATGATGGAGATCATGGTGTTGTGCCGGTGACGATGGAGATCATGCCGGTGCTTTCTAGATGGAGATCAAAAGCACAAGTTCATGGCCATATCATGTCACTTATGATTTGCATGTGATGTTAATCCTTTTTATGCACCTTGTTTTGCTTAGGACGACGGTAGCATTATAAGGTAAACCCTCACTTAATTTCAAGATAAATTGTGTTCTCCCTGAGTGTGCACCGTTGCGAAAGTTCGTCGTGTTGAGACACCACGTGATGATCGGGTGTGATAGACTCTACGTTCACATACAATGGGTGCAAGCCAGATTTGCACGCGTAGAACACTCGGGTTAAACTTGACGAGCCTAGCATGTACAGACATGGCCTCGGAACACAAGAGACCGAAAGGTCGAGCATGAGTCATATAGTGGATATGATCAACATAATGATGTTCACCATTGAAGCCACCTTAACTCACGTGATGATCGGACTTGAGTTGGTGAATTTGGATCATGTATCACTCGAATGACCCGAGGGATGTCAATTTGAGTGGGAGTTCTTAAGTAATATGATTAATTGAACTCATTATCATGAACATAGTCAAAGTGTCTTTGCAAATTATGTTGTAGATTACTAGCTCGCGCTGTAGCTCCCTTGTATTTTTATATGTTCCTAGAGAAATAGAGTTGAAAGATGTTGGTAGCAATATTGCGGACTGGGTCCGTGATCTGAGGATTGTCCTCATTGCTGCACAGAAGGCTTATGTCCTTAATGCACCGCTCGGTGCGCCACCCCCTCTAGCATCGTCTATAGATGTTGTGAACATCTGACAGGCACGTTTCGATGACTACTTGATAGTTTAGTGCGTTATGCATTACGGCTTAGAATTGAGGCTCGGAAACGTTTTGAACGTCACGGAACATGTGAGATGTTCTAGGAGCAGAGATTGTGATCTCAGGCTCGTGCCTGTGTTGCGAGATATGAGATCTCCAACAAGATTCTTTGCCTGTAAGATGAAAGAGAAGAGCTCAATCGTTGAGCATGTACTCAGATTGTCTGGGTGCTACAATCGCTTGAATCAAGTGGGAGT
The DNA here is from genome assembly GCA_022496015.1 of Hordeum marinum. Classification (NCBI taxonomy): domain Eukaryota; kingdom Viridiplantae; phylum Streptophyta; class Magnoliopsida; order Poales; family Poaceae; genus Hordeum; species Hordeum marinum. The sequence goes on from CM039676.1 coordinate 470,184,622, forward strand.
TGATCTTCCAGATAAGATAGTGATTGACATAGTTCTCCAAGTCATTGTCACTAAGCTACTAGAACTTAGTGATGAACTATAAATTGCCAGGGATAGAAATAATGATTCCTGAGCTATTCGCGATGTTTGACACCGCGAAGGTAGAAATCAAGAAGGAGCGTCAAGTGTTGATGGTTAATCAAACCACTAGTTTCGAAAAGGGCAAGAGCAACGAGGGAAACTTCATGGATAGAAAGTCAGTTGCTACTCCAGTGAAGCAACCCAAAGTTGAACTCAAACCCGAGACTAAGTGCTTCTGTTATGAGGTGAACGGTCGCTGAAGCGGAACAACCCTAGATACTTGGTAGATAAGAAGGCTGGCAACATCGACAGAAGTATATTTGATATACGAGTTATTGATGTGTACGTTGCTAGTACTCCTAGTAGCACCTGGGTATTGGATACCGGTTCGGTTGCTAAATGTTAGTAACTCGAAATAAAAGCTACGGAATAAACGGAGAACTAGCTAAGGGTGAGGTGACGATGTGTGTTGGAAATGTTTCCAAGGTTGATGTGATCAACATCGCACGCTCTCTCTACCTTCAGGATTAGTGACGAACCTAAATGTTATTTGGTGTTTGCGTTGAGCTTGAACATGATTAGATCATGTTTATTGCAATACGGTTATTCATTTAAGTTAGAGAATAATGGTTTTTCTGTTTGCATGAATAATACCTTCAATGGTCATGCACCCAGTGAGAATGGTTTGTTGAAATCTTGATCGTAGTAATACACATGTTCATAACATTGATGTCAAAAGATACAAAGTTAAATAATGATAGTACCACATACTTGTGGCACTGCCGCAAAATGTCATATTGGTATAAAGCGCATGAAGAAACTCCATGGTGATGGATATTTGGACTCATTCGATTTCGAATCGGTTGAGACATGCGAACCATGCCTCTTGGGCAAGATGACTAAAGGACCCCGTTGGATGGAGCGGGCAAGTGATTCATTGGAAATGATACATATTGATGTATGCAATCTAGTGAGTCTTGTAGCGTGTAGTGGATATCGTTATTTTCTTACCTTCACTGATGATTTGAGTAGATATAGTGTATATTTACTTAATGAAACACAAGTCTGAATCGTTTGAAAGGTTCAAGCAAATTCAGAGTAAAGTTTAAAGATCATCGTGACAAGAAGATAAAAATTACCACGATATGATCGTGGAGGTGAATATCTGAGTTACGAGTTTGGCATACAACTTAAGACAATGTGAAATTTGTTTCACAACTAACGCTACCTAGAACACCATGGTGTGATGGTGTGTCCGAACATCATAGTCATGCTCTATTGATATAGTGCATACTGTGATGTCTCTTATCGTTTTACTACTATAATTAATGGGGTTATGCATTAGAGACAACTACATTCACTTTAAATAGGGCATCATCTAAATCCGTTGAGATGACACCGTGTGAATTATGGTTTGATAGAAACCTAAGCTGTCATTTCTTAATATTTGGGGCTGTGACACTTGTGTGGAAAATGTTTTCACCTAATGAGGTCGAACCCAAGGCGGACAAATGCATCTTCATAGAATACCCTAAGATCAGTTGGGTGAACCTTCAATCTCAGATCCTAGTGCAAAGTGTTTGTTGCTTAAACGGATCCTTTCTCGAGGAAATGTTTCTCTCGAAAGAATTGAGTGGGAGGAAGATAGAACTTGATGAGGTTGTTAAACCTTTGTTCAACCAGAGAGTAGCGCAGCGCAGAAAGATGTTTCTGTGAAGCCTACGTTAGTTGAAGAGTAAGTTAATGATGATGATCATGAAGCTTCAGGATCAAGTTACTATCGAACTTCGTGGGTCGACAAGGATGTGTACTGCTCCTAAGTGGTACGACAACTCTGTCTTGGAGATCATTTTGTTGGACAACGATGAACCTACGAGCTATGGAGAAGCGATGATGGGCCCGGATTCCGATGAATGGTTAGAGGCCATGAAATCCGAGATAGGATCCATGTATGAAAACCAAGTATAGACTTTGGTAGACTTGCTCGTTAGACGACAGGTCGTTGAGTACAAATGGACCTTTAGAATGAAGACAGACACTGATGGTGAATGTCACCATTTGTAAAGCTCGACTTGTTGCAAAGTTGTTTGTGACAAGTTCAAGGAGTTGACTGCGATGAGGCTTTCTCACTCGTAGCAGTGCTAAAGTCTGTTGGAATTATGTTAGCAGTTGCTGTGTTTTCAATTATGAAATCTGGCAGATGGATGTCAAAACATCGTTTCCTTAACGGTTTACTTGAGGAAAGGTTGTATGTGATACAACCAGAAGGTTTTGTCAGGCCTAAGGATGCTAAAAGGTGTGCAAGCTTCGGTGATCCTTCCATGGACTGAAGCAAGCATCTCGGAGTTGGAATATACGCTTTGATGAGGTGATCAAAGTTTTGATGTTTATACAAAGTTTACGAGAAACTTGTATTTGCAATAAAGTGAGTGGGACCACTATAGAATTTCTGATAAGTATATGTGGATGACATATTGTTGATCAGAAATAATGCAGAGTTTCTGGAAAGCATAAAACGGTCATTTGGAAAGTGATTTTCAAAGGAAGACCTGGATGAAGCTACCTAATTGTTGAGCATCAAAATCTATGAAGATAGATCAAGATGCTCGATGAGACTTTCAATGAGTGCATACCTTGACAAGATTTTGAAAGAGTTCAAAATGGATCAGTTAGAGAAAGAGTTCTCGCCTGATTTGTAAGGTGTGAAAGTTGAGTGAGACTCAAAGCTCGACAACGGCAGAAGAAATAGAAAGGACGAACGTCGTCCCCTATGCCTTAGCCATAGGCTCTATATTATGCCATGCTGTGTACCGCACCTGTGTGTGCCTTGCCATGAGTCCGTCAGGGGGTACAAGAGTGAACTAGGAATGGATCACTGGACAGCGGTCAAGATTATCCTCAGTAACTAAGAGACTGAGGAGATGTTTCTCGATTATGAAGGTGATAAAGAGTTCGTCGTAAGGAGTTACGTCGATACAAGCTTTAACACTAATCCGGATGACTCGTAGTAGCAATCTGGATACGTATAGTGGAGCAGCCATTTGGAAATAGTACCAAGTGAAGTGTGGTAGCAGTGTTTACGGTTTGACATAGAGTTTTGCAAAGTACACACGGATCTGAATATCGCAGACCCGTTGACTATAAGACCTCTCTCACATGCAAAGCATGATCGAGTCCCAAAACTCATTGGGTGTTAGATTCATAACAATGCGAATCACATGGTGATGTGAACTAGATTATTGACTCTAGTGCAAGTGGGAGACTGTTGGAAATATGCCCTAGAGGCAATAATAAATTAGTTATTATCATATTTCCTTGTTCATGGTAATTGTTTATTATCCATGCTATAATTGTATTGATCGGAGACTTAAATGCATGTGTGGATACATAGACAAAACCATGTCCCTAGTATGCCTCTAATAGACTAGCTCGTTGATCAAAGGATGGTTAAGGTTTCCTAGCCATGGACATGAGATGTCATTTGATAACGGGATCACATCATTAGGAGAATGATGTGATGGACAAGACCCAAACTGCAAACGTAGCATATGAGCATGTCACTTTATTGCTACTGTTTTCTGCATGTCAAGTATATGTTCCTATGACCATGAGATCATGCAACTCACGGATATCGGAGGAGTGCCTTGTGTGTACCAAACGTCGCAACGTAACTGGGTGACTATAAAGGTGCTCTACAGGTATCTCCGATGGTGTCTGTTGAGTTGGCATGGATCGAGACTGGGATTTGTTACTCCGTGTAACGGAGAGGTATCTCGGGGCCCACTCGGTAATGCAACATCACAATAAACCTTGCAAGCAATGTGACTAATTGTTAGTTGCGGGATCTTGTATTACGGAACGAGTAAAGAGACTTGCCAATAACGAGGTTGAATTAGGTATGGAGATACTGACGATCGAATCTCGGGCAAGTAACATACCGAAGAACAAAGGGAACGTTATACGGGATTAACTGAATCCTTGACATAGAGGTTCGACCGATAAAGATCTTCGTAGAATATGTAGGAACCAATGTGGACGTCCAGGTCCCGCCATTGGTTATTGACCGTAGAGGTGTCTCGGGCATGTCTACATAGTTCTCGAACCCGCAGGGTCTGCACACTTAAGGTTCGGTGACGTTTCGGTAGTGTAGAGTTATGTATGGTGGTGACCGAAGTTTGTTCGGAGTCCCGGATGAGATCCCGGACATCACGAGGAGCTCCGGAATGGTCCGGAGGTAAAGATTCATATATAGGAAGTCCCAGTTTGGTTTCCGGAAAAGTTTCGGGCTCATCGGTAGTGTACCGGGAGTGTCGGTAGTGTACCGGGAGTGCCGGGAGTGTACCGGGGGACCTCCGGGAGGGGTATTTCGACCCCAAGAGGTCCATGGGATGTGGGAGAATAATAACCAGCCCTTAGTGGGCTGGGAAAACAGCCACAAAGGCCCATGGTGCAGGAGAGAAAGTCCTAAAACAAAACGTGGAAAATCAGCCAATAGGAGGCAATCCTACTCCAACTAGGATTGGAGGTGAAGTAGGATTGCTTCCCACCTCCTATGTCAGCCGACCCAAAGGCCTTGGCTGCCTCTCCTCTCCTCTCCTCCTATATATACTAGTGGATTGGGTGGTTTTTGGACAGAATTTCCGGCCACGTGCTACCCGTTTCACCGGTGCACAGTTTCTCCTCTAGATCGGTTTTCCGCAGCGCTTAGGCGAAGCCCTGCCGGAATCACTCCACCACCATCACCGGAGCGCCGTCACGCTGCCGGTGAACTCTCTTTCCTCTCCACCTCCTCTTGCTGGATCAAGACGGTGGAGATCGTCATCAAGCTGCACGTGTGCTGAACGTGGAGGTGCCGTCCGTTCGGCGCTAGATCGGAAGGACCGTGATCGAGATCGCGAGACGGTTCGTGATTTGATCACGGAACGGATCGTGATGAGTTCGTGGGACAGATCGTGATCAAGATCGTGAGACGGATCGTGATGAGTTCACGGGACGGATCGTGATAGGATCGCGGGACGGATCGTGATGAGATCGCGGGACGCTCGGCGATTTGGATCGCAAAGATGTTCGACTACACCAACCGCGTTTCTTAACGCTTCCCGCTTAGCGATCTACAAGGGTATGTAGATCCACTCTCCCTCTCGTAGATGCTCATCACCATGGATAGGTTTGCGTGTGCGTAGGAAAAATTTTGTTTCCCATGCGACGTTCCCCAACAACATCGCCATGAGAAATGGTGGTGGTGAAGGCGGTGCTCCATGTCTTGTTATTGCCGGAAAAGGGGTATAGGTCGTCAGAGCTAGTGGAGACCAGGATGACTTTCCGAGTGCGAAGATCCTTCACAAGAAAGCCAAATGGGTAAAATTTTATGGAGCAAAAATTATCTTTGGTAAATTGGCGAACTGAAATGAGACTAGTGGTAACATGTGAAGAAAATAATATGTCACGTAAGTGAAAGTTAGAGGGAGACAGGGTGGTGGAACCATGAGCATGAATAGGAAGGTGGCTGCCATTGCCTACAACAATGCTAGATAAACTGTGCTTTAATGGAGATTTCGAGAGGGTGATGTTACAAGGGTTGCCGATGACGTGGTGAGACGCGCCGCTGTCGAGGTACCAGTCGGTGGGGGAGGAGCTGTTGTTGGCGCTGTAGGCGGCATGGAGCATGGCAAGGTGGTCCCATGAGGGCTGCTGGTGCAGTGTTGATGGAGGGTAGTCCAAGGAGTGCATGGGGTAGGCACAAGCATGCGAGCCCGGGGGAGGACCGAGGACGCCTGCAGAGTTGGGAGGAACCCAGTTGGGTCGTGGAGGAGGGATAGCCATGTCGTAGGGCGCAAAGAAGCCGAGGTAGGGGTTATGCCGGGGGCGTTGCTGCGGGGAGTGCCACATCCTTGCTGTTGACCTTGGTCACGGTTGTTGCCGCAATCCTGGCGGTCCGAGCAATCGCCCTGGAGGGGCAGAGCACCACTCGGGGGCATGGAACCAGGGGCGCTAAGGGAGCCGTCGGAGGAAGCATCACTCCCGTGGATGGCGAGGACGGTGGCTGGCGCGTGGGCAGCCCGCCGAGCGAGGTTTTCCTCGGCGAGCTTGACCCGCGAGAAGACGGTCTCAAATGGCGATGGGGAACGGTGTCACCCAAGACCACGCGAATGGTGTCGAGACGTTGATCCAGGCCATGGAGGAACTGGATGGTGAGATCGATCTCGGAAACGGCGTGAGCAGCTTCATCTAGCGCGTGTACTCATCAACCGAGAGGTCCCCCTACTTGAGGTTGCGGTACTGGCGATTGAGCATCATATAGCGAGCGGCGCGATTGGCGAGGAAGTAGTCTTTGATGTGGTGCCGGAGGGCGTGAGTAGTGGTGGCGCCGATCACATGGTCGACGAGGGAATCAGTGAGAGTGGCGTACATGGAGAGGGCAACGTGGACATCAAGCTCGAGATACTGAGCGTCAGTGTTGGGTGGGGAAGTGACGGGGATATACCCCATGGTATGACCCGGCCCGGTGACTCACAGGAGACCCGTTAAAGACATGACATCTTATTTATGACCCGGCAAGCGGGTCACAGGATGACCAAGCCCAAGACCCGGCGGGTGAGCCGGCGCCAGGCGGCTCACAAGAGAAGGCCCACAGGAGAAGGCCCACAAGAGAGAAGGATTCCCTTAAAGGAAATAAGACTCGGAGTAGGATTTGTGAGAGACTAGTCCTAATCTTACTCCTAGTAGGACTCTATTTGTAAACCTACCCTCTCCACTTATATAAGGAGGGGTAGAGCACCCCTAGAGGGACAAGTTCTCAAGAGACACAAGTCTACAAGTTTAGACAACACAAGAGATTAGAGAGAGCAATTAGCACCCTTGTAACCGAGAGATCTTCATCATCATCAATACAAGACAAGCAGGACGTAGGCTTTTACCTCCATCGGAGGGGCCGAACCTGGGTAAAACTCCGTATCTTCTCGATTCCGATCAACCCCTTCAAGCCGCCACGTAGTTGCGTCTCGCCCCGAACCTAAGTCCGTTGACCCGGACATCTGCCATGACAAATCCACGACAGGAAGGGTGCTCTATGAGGTAGGAGACGCCTTATTGGAGAAGAATGAGGAGGAGGAAGGACCTCCACTTGTGGTGGTTGTGCTCGGTGGGGTTCAGAAGGAACTTGATGTGGCCAGTGATCTTGTCATGGAAGATGGGGTGGCGAGCAGGGGGCGTCGGCGGGGAGGGTGAGGGCACGACGGAAGAGAAGAGAGGGGCGAGCCTAGAGGAGTAGAGATCAGGTGCCGTGGCGGATGCAGGGGCGAACACGGAGGGTGTCGGGGCGGAGGCAGGAGCAGTGCCAGCGCTGGTTCCGACAGAGGTGGTCGTGGAGGAAAGGGAGCTCGACGAGAAGGGTGAGCTGGTGGCGGCGGAGGAGCCGTGATCGTCAGCCATGGGGAGAGCACCTGGCTATATATGATACCAAGTTGAGAAGTGAATATGTTCTCTGTATTGAGTTGTTGCCATACATCCGGTTTACATACAAGAGAAGGCTCTAGATACCAAGTTGAGAAGTGAATATGTTCTTTGTATTGATCTGTTGACATACATCCGATTTACATACAAGAGAAGGCTCTAGATTGTAGGCACGCAGACCCTGGGCATCAGTTACGATCCTAGAATGTGGGAGATTAGAAGGCAGCGTGATAGCTTACCCACACATATGTATGTACTCCCTCCGTTCCTAAATATAAGACCATTTAGAAATTTCATCATAGACTACATACAGAACGAAATGAATGAATTAATACTTTAAAATATGTCTACATATATTCCTATCTAGTCCATAGTGAAATCTCTAAAATATCTTATATTTAAGAACGGAGGGGGTACAATTTAACAGGAAACACTCAAATGCATGAGTTCCTAAGCCGCTTATTGCATCGACCTCGGCAAAGTGATATTCTCGAAATATAACATCATAAATAGGAAAAATAAAATACACCCACATGGGTTAGCGTCCGGCCTGTAGCTGTAGGTTGGTTTGGTTCAACGCAGCAACCGAGTTCTCAAATGTCAGCGTCGTCGCATGAAGCAATTACTCGCCAGCAGATGAATATGTTATTAGTGGAAAAAAGTACACAAAACAGGCAAGACATGGAATCAGCGATGTTTAACTTTTTGACTATTGCTATGGTGTTTCAATTCTTGACTATTGTTATCATCAAATACAGTTTCGTTGTCACCAATCAAACAAACCAACAGTTAAGGTTATGTAGCCACTATTACAACCGTTTACAAGTCAGTGGAGCAGAGCTCCAGGCACGACACCGACGATGTCATGTGTAACACGGATCCAGATTGCAGAGACATCACCAAGATCTTTTCCCCAGAAAGCAGACATATACACTACATGCAGACAGGGATCAGGAGCTGCCTCATAATCTCGCAACCCCGGCTCATCTCATCTCACTCTCCACACAGAAGAGAGGCATCATAGACTGACAGGTCGGAGCAGCCAACGCACCTTGTCTCTCGTATTAAGGCTTCAGCGGAGATGGACATCTCAGTGATTACCACCGACAAGTATCCGCAATCACTTAAATCTCATGCAGATAGTCCTTCAGTGCTTGCTTCACTGCCGGCGGGACACCAAGAGAGCAAGATGCAACATTTTCTTCTGACAAAGTTTGTGTGGGTTTCTCAACATTTTAATATTTGCCATCTTTTCGCCTGACACCATGACACGGGCGATGCTAAAATCGTCTCCCTTTTCCAAGGCAAATTGCCATTCCTTCGCCGTGATGTAGAACCAGTCTTTGTTTGAAGTTGTGGTTGCCTTCACCTCCACATACTCTATCCGATTTTCTCCGCGGGTGATGATAATATCGTAGGGCAGTCCGGTTTCGGTGTCTGCATTCACCCACCTGACGTTCTTGGTCCCTAGCCGCTTAACAAAATGTTTGTAGGCTACAGCTTCACCAACCCTGCCAGTTCTTAGTAGCTGGGCTGCGCGGATCCTGTCCCTGCGTTCTGAAGCATTGGGCATTTTGTCACTGAGATCCATTGCCTCAGTCTCAACAACCTCGCTAGGTGAACTGGTCCCCAGGTCCAAATAAGCAGGTGCACTCTCCGAGTTAATGGACATCAACATCTGAGGCTCGTCCAATGTTGCCACTGTGCTTTCTGTGTGTAAATTACTTTCTAGACTCGTATCCTCTTCTATAACCCAATCCTCATCAAGCTGAACAGGAAACCAATTATCTTCTGTATTTGTCAGCTCAACATCATTCACCTCTGTATCTTGTAGGGATCCAGGAAACCAATTATCTTTTGTATTTGTGCACTCAACATCATTCACCTTTGTATCTTGCAGGGGTCCACGCTGACTCATGCGAGATGTTCTAAAATCAGGAGCTGTTCTCCAATTATTAGGTGGCCAACTTGAAACAGTTCCGTCTGACCTCTGATGTTTGCGAATATTGAGAACACAGGCAGATGAGCTTTCAACCGGATTGGAATCAACACCTTGGTCGGGTACAAATTCTGGCACAAACGAGGAAGAAAAGGACCAAACTGCTTCATCTTCAGGCAGCACAGGCACATTCTGATTATTAACGATAAAAGACTCAACCTGTTCTGCTGAGGTGCCAGATTCTGCCATGGTTTTGACCATGTGCAGAAAATTTGCAAAGTGCAGATCAGGGGATCCATCAAAGAAAACTCTAGAAATTTCCAGAAACAATGAATGTGAATCAGCTTCTTGCGTAGCATACAGAATATTTCCCTGAAAATAAATAACAGATCAAATCAAATGAACTTTAAAGGTCATGGCAGATGACATAACAGAGCAAGCCTTAATCATCAAGTGCATCAAGCATTCAAGCAATTCCTCGGTTGCATATACTTCTATAGGGCTTAATTTTGCATGAAGTCGACAAAATGTAGGTTGATACATAATGGCAGCACATTACACTTAATTTAACTCTTTATCAGGTATAATTAGCAACCAAAGTTGGAAAATGCCAGTTATAGCATTATTTGGATGCAAAAGTACATCAGTATATTCAGTGGCACATCACTATATTCTCCACTGGTGTTATAGGAGAGGGGCCTGAGAATAAACCATCTAACTAAGCAAGCAATAGACCATCATAATTACCTAACAAATATGCAGTTAATATTGGGGAACAAGAGATTTGCAAGAAGGTAATCACTCACACTGGTTACCATAAAGGCAGAACAGAAAGATAGATACTAACCTGCAGAAGACAATGGCATTTGAATCTTTTCTTAGAAGAACTCTCATGTCCTTTAAGCATATACTTGTGGAACAACTTTTCAACAACAATAATTTGAAGATTGCTAAGCTTCATGATCTCATTTTGCTGAAAGCTGATATATGCATCTCTATGCGTCTTATAGATGTAACGTTGCATATACGGTAACAGTCCACAAAGCAAAGTAGCCTTTTCGCTGTTGTCAGCCGTGCCATAGAATATTGCTTCACGATGCACAACCTATACAAAAGCAACAAAGGTGGATGAGAAAGATACTTAAGAAGGACAAAAATTCAGGATATACCACTCCATAAGACAAGGTTATGAAAGAAGAACCTAAACTTCATATGCAGCTGGTGCAGTTGCGGAATTGGTAAATGAAGTATATACTTAAAAATATGCCATGTCCAATATCAAGTATGTTACAATTTACAACATATAACCTTCAAATGCTGCTAGCCTGTTACCAGCAGATATGAGTGAAATCATAATGTGACCCTTGCAGTCAATTTTGACAACTATGATGAAGATGAAGTCGTCATCCCCAGCAAGGTTATAAAAGAAGTAGTAGCTGTGGTAATGGTGTGTGTCTTGCTTTTGAAACTGGAAATCAATTGCAAGTTCCCGCAAGTTTCTGAACTTAAAATTTTGAAAGCTTCGTCCTATGATTCCATCTATAATAGTCCCTCCTGTCCATTACTTGTCGCTCAAGGAATGTATCTACACGTATTTCAGAGCTAGATACATCCGTTTGAGCGACAAGTAATATGGTTCGGAGGGAGTAGAATAATTAACGAAAATTTTGGTAAAACTATTTGCTTTTAACTAGAAAAAAAGTCATTCAATTTTTCCACCACTTTCACATTATACACATTATACCCTCGTTTCTGGCTGCCACCCACTTGAAGGATGGGTAATGGTTCTAGTGGACGGTAGAAATCAACATTGTGAAGCACATGAAAAATTCACTTCTACGGTTCTACCATAAATAGTTGCTTTAATTTATTACATCACTCTATTTCATGTTGCCTTCGCCTTATAGTTTTCTAGCCTTTCTTAAAAGTTCCCGAAAAGGTGCCGCTTCTTCCTACTGCCCATTTGTAGGAAGAGTAGCATACGGTATAAATAGTCAAAGGGCCGAGGCCGATCTTTATCAAGATTGGGGAGGACATTTACAAAGTGTTCAAAGGCCGCCAAGGGTACAAGCAGGCAAAGCTGTCGCAGAGCCTTGTGGCCAAACACACAACACCACAACCGCACGAGCACCAGCAGCTAGCGGTGGCAACACACGTGTGACACATCACACACACAGGAGCACTACAGCACAAGCACGAGCAGCCAGCTAGAAGGCCACAGTGGTAGCGAAACAACCTGCCTCCTGCCAGGATCTCAGCTCCTCAATGATCATGTCCATCACTCCGACCGGGCCGACGAGGGCCGTCAAAGATTTGTGCATTGCAATAATTCCATATGCACCAATGCAGCAGAATCACCACCGCATCAAAGTCCATCCTAAGCAGCTTAGGGGCAAGCTTTCCTCACGTGCAGCCACCAATCATACAGTATAAATAGTAGTGAGACGCATTAAAATCCGCTTGTACCATGGTAACTTTATTTATCAAATCATTAGTTTTTTATGCTAACTTCCGTTTTCCGGTTCTACTAGTCATCAAATACACAGATATGGCTCTGGTAAAGCAGGCAGCTGGTAGTAGCTGTCAGGTGCCCACAAACTGGCTAATCTGTTCGGTTGTGATGTCAGGGTTGTTACTTGTTACAGCCCGCTAAACCCCGCTACAGCATAGTGTGCAGTTTGCAGCAGCATTTTGGTGCAAATTACATACTGTATTTTCATAATTCATTTGTTATAGATTTTTGCTATGCTTGTATTTTCAATCTGACTCAAAATGTGAGATATGCATCGAACCAAATAACCAAAATACAAGATTTATGTTTCTGCAAACACAGCCAAGCAATGCTCCTGATGGATACTGAACATGGAACATGAGAAACTTTACTAGTCTTCTAATCAATACTCCCTCTGTACCACAATACTTGTCGCTGGGGGGACTTGTACTGGCTTTCCTCAACGACAAGTATTTAGGTACAGAGATTGTACTCCCTCCGTTTCTTATTACTCTGCGCCTAAGTTTTTCTCTTTTTTTCCCAATTGCTCTGCGCGGTAGCCTATTTCTTTGTTTCCTTCCAAGTTTGCCCCTTCCAACCAGCCAATCCGTTGCTTAGCAGAGCAATTAGTGGAACAGTTAGTGTGCATGCATGAGCGGGCGAGTGGCATGCAGGGCAGCCGAGCCGCACAGGCCAATCCGTTGCATGCAATTACTTAAAGCGTGCCAATTCCCAACGTGCAATTAACATCAGAGGAGGGGTAAAACGGTCCAACAAACAGGTATGCGGGTTTCAAGTTATGCGCAGAGAAAAGAAAAACGGAGGGAGTATTACTTTGCACAAATTTGCAGCTAAATGACGAATTACATACAACATTTCCAGTGAAGACTTTGCTGAATGTAGGAAAGAAGTCAATAAATATATTACCTTGGATAGCGCTGGGATACCTAGGCTTTTCATCAATGCAGCAACTCTTCCATAGAGAATTTGCTTGTCCTCAGAAGAAAGTTCACCAAAATGTATGAAGTCAACATCAATGCAGTTCTTAAAGTGTTGTTTCAACTCATCATCATCTGACCAGCAAACGAGGCCAAAAGATGGATGGAGAGAGACCCATTTATCAACCAGGGTTGGCAATATCATTGTCTCTAGCTTCTGAAGAGAATCTTTCAAGTAAACTAGATCGTTCTTCTTGTCACTCACAGAATGGATATCAGTAGCCCATCTCACAAATACACGGAAGACCTATGTAGAATGTGGAAATGGGAGATCATGTTTTAAAGGCGACCAGCAGTTGAGGCGGTGACAAATGAAAGACATAACTTTAGGTACTCCATGCACAAAAGAAACTTACCTGATGGGCTACTTGTGAAGGCAGTGCAACATTAGTTAGCCGTAAGAGCATCTCTACATAATAGGGTGTTGTTGGAACTTTTGGTACACCACATGCCTCCGTAAAGAATTCACAAAGGTTTGGATAGGTTGAGCACAGCATCCTTCTTGGGAACATTCTATTCTTTACCAAAACGAATTCCTCTGTTGTTTCAGAACAACCTGTTGGGTCATGCCAATAGAGGTCTTTGGGGGATAAAAATTTACCAAGGACGACCTCACTAGATCGAGCACAGAGTAATGGTGTAAATATAGATGAGCATGACATAAACTCCCGTTTGACGTCAATCTTTGCATCAGCTGCACCTTCTGACATGAAGGTATAAAATTTGTGCATCTGGTCCACACTGAAGAAAAGGCAGGTCAGCCATTAGAAGTTATCTGACAAAAGAAAAATTGCAGGGTAGTGTGCAGTACAAAAAACTACATGGCAGTGGGGTTGATCTGGAAATGTTCATATTAGTTCTTAAGCACATGCCCACATTTTAAGTAACCACATGTATAGATTAAAATGGAAACGTGGTAGTGTTTAGACTAGCAATCTTTACGGTTGCTTCGCATCTAAACATGGGGATTAGATTTTTATTTTAATGAAATACCTTGCGCTGAACGGAACTTGTGATGCCATCCATAAGTTCAGGATCATCAAAGCATCACTGTGGGATACATTTGTTTTGAATCCAATATCCTTCCTTAGTGACCTGCTGGATACCTGTTCCACAGAAATAAAAGTTTCCAAGGTGAGTGGCCATACGTGTTGATAAGGATAAATAAAACACTTCTTTCTATCGGCTGGTAGATAATAATAGAAAACTACAAACCTGAGGTACAGCGTATGGGGCCACACCACCAAGCAAGGTACGCACGTTTTCACAATCATAAAACAAATCCGTTGCATTATGAAGGTCATAATCCACAGTTGACGCTAACCATTTGAAGCTTCTGATACATTTCATAAAGGATGACTCAACTGCTCTGTTTTCATCACAACTGGTCCCGCTTGTGAGACACCAAGCTTTTTCACTATAATGATCATCCCAGAAACTATCAAGAACCTCCAGAAGATATATGCAATTTTCTCGGCAATTTTTTGAAGAAAAAGATGATAAAATGTTAGCTAGTTCTGGTGACTCCCAGTCATACACTGTACAGGATGTTCCAGAAACACCACCTTGCAGAATTCTTCCTGCTATCAAAGAGTCAACTTGGGATATGTTTTTCTCAACTTTCATTACATGCACAAAATCAGTCACACTCATCTCCTCAAAAAATTGCCTCCAACTTTTTAGCACAGATGGCAACAAATCTGAACCATGATTCATCAAGTAACCACTATCAAGTTCTATCCATCTGATTTCAACATTCTGAAGTAGCTTGCCTATGTCCACAGGATTTCCATATTCTTTACTAAAGTGAATTGGTTCATCAGCTGGACACTTGTAGCCATGGTTTGTAAGTAAGATAGGTCTACTACGTAGTTCTAACATTATCTCTTCCTTCCCAAAATTACAGCTTGTACATGGAGACTGAAGATGAAGCATGATAAAACTCACATACTCTATCATCATCATCTTATCAGCCTTCTTAGCATCTGTACCATTTGGCAAGGACGCTAGGATGTGATTTTTGATAATTTCATGTCCAGACAACTTTCGCACCCCGATTTTCAGAAGAATATCCGTCAGGTCATGTGCTCTCATTTCTTCTAGAAGGTATTTATTTTTACAAGACACAGAGAAAAGCAACGGACTAACAAATCGAAGGTTACCATACAGAATTGGGAAATCCTTCATGCTACCTTTGCAGTCAGGTGTGGAACTGAAAATATCATGAGGCAACCATATAGGGCCATCTGCTACAGAGCTAAATGAACCATCTGAAAGCGGAATGCATGGTAATTTCCTGAGAACACACAAAAGATCACCTTCCAGACTTGTTGTCGAGGGAATATTTTGAGAAGAACATGACAGCGCCAAATGAAGATTTATAAACCAAGCACATAACCATTCCATACCCAGTGACTCAATGCAACCATCACTTTGGCAAATTGATGATACCATATCAATAAAAACATTCGGTCCATGATCATGAATACCTAGGGCCCTTGATAATGTATCAGGTATGATGATATCTTTTGACAGATAACCAAGACTGAGATGCTGATGAAGTAAGTCATCAGAAAACAGCATTTTAGTCTGTTCATCCCAACCCCTTAGCGTGTTGCATGGATAGACCCATTGCAAACTGGAACCCTCTAAAACCATGCACCTATTCAGACGTAACTTGGAAAGGATTAAGTGAGGTAGCTTGCAAAAGAATCCATGAACTTCTCCTGCTAGAGGAACAAAACTCATGAAGGCTGTAACAGCCTTTCCAGGGCACCTCTGGAAACAGGGAAGGGAACAAAAGGATTCTTGTGCGCTGACAAACAAAGAGGGAAATTCAGACAACAACCACTGATTCCATGCATTATCCGCATCCACTTCCTCTCTGGAAGAAGGTAAAACGAAATCCCCTTGAAGAATGAATTTAAGACCATAGTTCCTTAGAGGTAGGAAAGCAAACACAGGCTGTTGCTTCAAGTAAGGTTCATACTCTCCTTTCTCAGTCTCCTGCAAAGTAAATGCCAGAGCTATCTCTGTAGTGTGCACATCATGGCGTACAAGTGTTCCCTGTAACTTCTTACTGACTACCAACCAACTCATTATCTCATTCCCATGTGAGATCCTCACAATGCCATCACCAAGAGCCTTCCTTCTCATAACCAGCAGTGTGTCATTCAGCACATTCTTAAATTTGATACAATTTAGTCGGTGAAGGAACAGAAGCAGAGATGGGTGGAGATCTGAAAACATGGATGCAATGGAGCACATGCCAGTGCCATCCCTGAATTTAGATCTGAAGGGAAGTAAAATGCAAGTGTTCCAGAGCGAACAAGCGTCCTTGTCATCTTCACCAGATAACATTTTACTCAAAGAGCTGGTACTGTAGGGTGGAACTGCAGTTGGCAATACAAAACCAATCTGGCCTTCGGTAATGTCAAATTTCACATGGAAACCATTTGAATGGATCTCTGGAGCATCAGTTACCTGACATATTAGACAGAACAAAAATATGATTTTCCACATAACTCGAAATTCCTACAAGATGACGAAGTAGCAACAAAGCATCGAATGACTGATACAAAAAAGAAATTCACGAAATCATAGATGGCAAAGCATGCATTAGTAAAATCATTGTGGCTTTATGGTGGTAATAATCGGAAATAATTCTATTATACCTACCCGAAATACTGATTTAAATCCAATGCCCTTATTTCCAATATAACCCCTATTGGCTCCTTTCTTTGTTGAGTTACCAATATCACAAAGAGCTCTAATGTTCTCAGCAGAAAAGCCCCTCTCGTTGTTGAGAACAACAATACCATTATCCTGAAGAACGAATGCTAATGTGGGTTCAACATCCTCAAGATAAGTATTATCGTCAGCATTCTGTACCTGAATAGAGTACACAGATGTCAGCAAAAACAGATCTTCGTACCGAACAAGCAAAAAAAAAATAACAAGTGCACAGAGTGAAACTTACCAGCTCAAGAAGTAGGTGAGAATCCTGAGAGTATAATTCTTGTGAAAGACAATGCAGTGCTCGGCCAAGTCGAGCATGCTGCTTCGTCAACAAACTATTCTCGGTGCAGCTTAGAGCCTGATCCAAACCAAACTCATCGCGCCGTATAGTCTCAATAACTAGAGCTGCTTCCTCGAGATTCATTTCTCCCGCCACGGAAGATTGGTTTGTATGCAATGCAGTTTCTGCCTTGACTCCAACAGGATTTAACATGTTCTGGTTTTTATTATTATTCACAGAAAGGACTTGATCCTTTTCACCAGGAAATGATTTAGTACTGTCATTCACCATATCAACATCATGAGGAATAAGCATGTTAGAGTTTTCAAGTGTAGGTCCTTCAGATGCAGCTGATGTATGCCCAGAAGAAGAATGTGTTTCTTTCTTTGCACCAACTTCTTCAGGTAAACAGAATTCACGATAATCTTCAACCCACTCAGTAATTCCAAGTGACAGCCCAACATCATGAAGCATGCAAAGCTGCCAAGTTTCTGTGGCTTCATGTAAGATGACTGAATAGCAATTTTTGGTAACTGTTCGAAGTCCGGATAATAGTATATCTGCTGCAAGACTCCGGAATTCAGAAGGCAGATGACCAAGACAATCAAGAAAAAAATTAGCAACAAAATGAACAGTGCTGTCAATGTTTGTTAAGATATCAGACATGACAGTTCTTGCAGAAGACAGCTGAGAGCTTTCTTGAACATGGCCAACAAAATGAGGAGAGCTGTCACGCTGTTCAGCACTTAGACTATGGGATTCCCCAGTTACAAATGGTTTACCGTCAGAACTAGTGTCCACTGGATCGTTGTTATTGTTCACTATGATACCTATTGCTCGTTGTGCATAACACTTCAGTAAGGAAATTGGAGTGTTCATAGAACCATTGTAAATGTGCAGCAACGAAAGCAACTTCACTGCCACTTGAAATGGTGAGCATCGAATGATGGCTTCTAAAAATTGGTCAACCGTGGCTGATGGATCTACTCTTATAAATCTACCATCTGTGGTCACGATGCAAGCTAGCTGTTGAACTGGACCTGCATTCAGCAGCCAGTGTATGAAGGTACCCAGTGAAGGAGCAAACAACATATCCCAATGTGACCAAAGAAGCAGATCTGACAACATTGGAGCCTTAAGTAAACAGTTAGTTGCATCTCGTGAAGAAACTGTTTCAGAATAATAGGTTTGTTCAACAGAACTGTTCCTCTGCCCACCAACAGTATCATGCTCACCTGCAGACATTCCAGACCACCGTTTCTCCAACAGAGAGATAGAAAACGTGACATTATTTGCGTGTGTGCTCCTTTTCTGTCTCTCTATAGAACCATTAAGTCCTTCCCCAGATTTGAATTGTGCAATATCAAAACTAATTGTCGGGAACTGCCTTTTGAGAAGCATAAGGAAACTATCCCCTGAAAAGTCACCATCTTCTAGCCAGTTACCCTCGGCTTGGCAGAGTAGAACTTCAACTTGTTGCCGCAGTACAGAAACTTCCAGAGACGAAGAATCAGAGTTCCCCCGTTTCAACAAACTACTCAACTTAGGGGGGAAGTGATCACCATGTTTTCCCAAAAACTCAAGGAAATTCCCATGGCCAAGAGAAGTAAATTGATTGGCAGAAAATTGAGTAGCGACCCATATTTCACAATCATGAAGTGTCTTCAGGAACATAAAATTTTCCCCTTTAAAAGCCCCAGCTCTAGACACTCCACTGTTGGACTCAAAATATTCAGTAATTCTCCTGATGACATCATCAGCCGGGATATCTGCATGAACAAACACAAATGATAAGGGGGTATTTCTTTGTGTCAAGTGGTGCAGCAGCTGTTAAAGATTGGTTCCAATTCCATATCACAGAATTTGATTGAGTGGAAACAACTGAGACGAGAGAGAGAGAGAGAGAGAGAGAGAGAGAGAGATTACTGGGTCCAGGCTGATTGGCTCCTTCAACAATGCATTTAGTATTTTCTTTACTCGGGGGCTCAATTTCCATAACCTCTGTTGTGGTGTTAGGAATAGGACTTGACGACAATTTATTCTCACTAAAGACATGGATCGCATCATAAATACTGTCCAGCAGACCACAGGCCATAGATCTAACCTGCATATAGATGACACAGGACATTAAACATGATCACAAAATGCTACCAGAACTTTTCAGCAACAGATACAGAAAAATAAGGAAGAAATGCAAGCTGCCAATCAGGACACCAGCTATCCTCTGGAGAATGTATCCAGCACACCCAAGCTAGAAACATAAACTAACAGGAAAAAATCTGATTGTTTTAAGACATAGACAATACACATCTACAATGTCAAAAAACGTGAAGTCCAAATTTGAAATACAGCTCAAAAAACAAAAACAAATTTAGCACTGATAGTGCTAGTGGGCCCAATTCGAAATAATTCATAAAATAATTTGACTTATTTGTTTCTCGAGCTGTGGGTCAAATGAGTGAATTTTTGTGTCACGGTAAACACATGTTGTTCTCCATGCTGAATTATTTTCAGAATTCTTTTACGACTTTTAGCTTGCATTTTCACCTTGGGCGCAGCCACCATAAGACTTGGTGCACCGGATGCATTCACACGTCATCATACAAGTACAAACCACATATGCTACACCTGCAGATCTAATGGCTCACATCAGGAAATTTATGATACCGTGCCTAACCAATCCTAACTTTGAAGTGCATTCTATGTGTAGCAACTAAAAAGATTGAAGCCATTTTGCAAACAACATATCTGGTTGGTAGATCCACTTGTAATGTAAGAGTTAGCAGAAAAAGGAACCAACTCACTGCAACATTTAGGAAGCCAATGCCTGGGTATTGCGAGAAGAAATTTATCATTTTCCTCTTTTCTTCTGGTGTTTCTGTATAGTAATTTGCTATCAATTCCAAAACCTGCATCAATGAGAAGTGCAAAATACATTAGATTTGGAAGTAGTAAAGGCCCTGCTGATACTGAAAACACCTATAATCTGCTGCACGTATTCTTCGAATTTTAGAGTTAAGATGAAACCTGATGACCATGGTGGTGCAGAAAACATCGAAGGAGGAAGAAAAATTATCAGAAAAAAAATGATAAAAACTAGGGAGTGGGGGCTAACAAGTACTCCCTCCGTTCACAAATACAAGATGTTCTAACTTTTTCTGAATCGGATGTATATAGACATGTTTTAGTGTGTTTGTTTACGCATTTCAGTCTGTATGTAGTCCATACTGAGATAACCAAAACATCTTAGATTTGTCAATGGAGGGAGTACAACATTACAAATGCAAGCGCTTCTTACAGTTAAGCAAAAAGCAAAGCGATGGGGAGCCTGTTATATAGGCTGCTGGTCATAAAGATCTGTGCAATCAACGTATCTGGGGCTGTATTCCTGGTGTATTTGAGCTTTCCTATTTCTGTAAATTCATCTCTGAAACAAAAGCTGACCACTCACATGGCATCACCTGACACCAAAATTCCTGCTCTTCCATGGAACAACGTTTCCCCTTCCAAATTCAATTTTTTATTTTAAACAGGTGCATAATTAGTAGTGAGATTAGCATGCTTCCCGTTGATAGCATCCCCAGGGTCAGTACCTTTTTCTTCATTCATTTCATTGTCTGAATAGTTGTGAACTTGTGATTAAGGTTACAATTAACAACCCCAATGTTATTTCAATATCGCACAGGAGATGTAAATTTTAATTCTACAGACACTGATACATGATTATTAGCAGAAATTGGCACTAATCTAACATGAAATGCACTTGACTAAATTTGATTTGTCATGATTAATCAATAAATCATCACAATTTGCCAAATAAAATGCCTGGTCCATCCCAAGATGGCCTGAAATGGAAATTCATCACCAAATATTTTTGCATGATTCAACACAGCATCGTCACAGAATGTCTAGAAGAATTCTGCATTAGCACAGAATGTCTAGAAGAATTCTCAGATACAATAACAGCTACTCCCTCCGTTCATAAATATAAAATGTTTTGGATATTTCAATATGGACTACATACAGACTGAAATGAGTGAACAAACAAACTAAAACATGTCTATATACATCCGGTTCAGAAAAAAGTTAGAACATCTTATATTTGTGAACAGAGTGAGTAGCATATTGTAAAGGAAAAAATAGTTGCAGTCCATCCAGCAAAAATATAAGCACTGCTTTTAACACCAAAAGACTCATGATCTGACCAAGCACAAATAGAATTAACATGCGCCACGAAGATTTGAACACCAGGATAGAAACAGTTGGAAGAAAATATTGGTTCAATCTGTCTGACCAAGAGAGAAAAATCATGCATGTAAACCATCAACAGAGAGAGAAAAACACAAATAAAAACCAACAATCGGCAGAAAGACAAGACACACAGTCTTGCAGGTTTCCATGGCATATATGGGCATCCACCAATAATCCAACTACCAGGCTGGATCAAGCATGAGGAGGAGGGATGGCCAGAGCCAGGCACAGTAAGGTGGGGATCTGGCTTTTCCCGAGCTGAGGTGCAGCAGCATGGAGCACGGCGACCCCGACCTTAGCGGGTATATTTGGCGGGCGTCTCCCCCACCCCCAAATCTAGCTCTCGCCATCGAATCGCCAACACCGCTACAGCTGTGCCGCACCGTTTTTATCAATGGAGAAAAGAGGAACATGAGAGAAATAAGTGCCTCAGTGAAATGTTGGACTACTTCCTTTAAATTGAGTAGAGCCACATGCTATGTATTCTCTTGCCGACTGTTGGTATCTATGTTCATATTTGAAGCAAAAGAGAAAGCAGGCACAGATCACTACACATATGCAGAGCCCAGATTCCGAGCTCAGTGAGACTTGAGGGCTGAAAATCCACTCTGATAAATGTAACTATAGTTCACAACTATTCAGAGAACAAGGATTTCACCATAAGTAAACAGCTAGCAAGCATACCTGTTGAACTGAATGTTCACGACATGCTTCTTTCCAGGTTGTTATGAATTTCTCCAGCTTACCTGTACTTAGGAAGCAATTAGGCAATGCTTCTTTATTTTTTATTTGAATCCTTTGCCGCTTATTGGGCTGTTTGCACAAAGAGCTAGGAGTCCCGTTTTCCTCATGTTTCCTTTTCTTTTTTGAATGGACATTTACTTCATTCACGTTTACCTTGCTGCTCACTATAGCTGGCTTTTTACTCTGTTCTGATTTCAAACCAAGACGTTTAATTTCTTCTGCTGTCGAAGGATATGGGCAGCCACTGACACTTTTATCAGCATCCTTTCCGTCAACAATATAACAGCTATCTTCGCTGTCACTCTCCTCCATGGCATCCTTCGAACTACTACCGTCATCAACTTCATCACCGGCTGAATTAAAACGAATATGTTTATTGATGCCTGGTAATTGCTTTATGCGGCTAGTTATATCATCGAACCTCTTGTCCAACTCCTGCTTCCCCGAATGAAAGTCTGTCTGTTTTGGTAGATCCTTCTCACAAGTGCTATCACGAGGACCACTGGTCTTGCCTAGATGTTTAATTGCAGCAACTTCATTTCTTCTGGCCTGTCGGAGGAAGGAAATGTGCAACCTACAAAAAAAAACCAAATCATAAAAATTATAATATTCTGGTGCAAAGTAAGAGACAAAATAGTAGCAGGAAGATTGAAGGAAGTCATTTCTATCTCAAAGTACACACCAGTACCAACGTTGGAGCCCACAAGGAAAGTGAACAAGTATGTGCTTAAAAGAGAAGGTACATACCCCAAACTCTGTACGCGCACACCGAGTTTCTCCTTCCCAGAGACTGACTTTTGTTCTGCGAGATAATCCAAGAAGCCTTCCGCTGTGACTTTCTCCTTAGAACTATCAATAAACTTCTGCAGGCAACTGATAATCTCCTCGCTACTAAGCTTAGGCACCTTGGATAAATCAGCAGGTACAAAAAAATAATGTACAACAAGTGGGTGCTGAAGAAAAGGCCCCAACCCCAGCTCTTCGAACTGACCAATACCCTCGTTCTTGCATATCTCAACCTCCAGGTCATGAATAGATACGATTTTTCTTGCTGCGACATAACAATGGATGAATGTGTTCACCTGACAAATAACAAACCAAGTCCTGTAAAGGAAAACAGCAGATAACCATGTGCAGCTCCCCGAAATATACTTAGTGATGATTTGACCATTAGAAAGAGCTCTGCAAGCTTTATGCTGTCGCAGAAAATGAGCGAAAAAAGAAGCATTCCGGCACTTACTACAAAATGAGCAAGCATTTAAGCAGTACTGTCTAATGAGCAAAAAGAAGCATTCTCGCGCTTAATTTAAGATGAGCAAAAAGAAGCATTCACTACAGTTGATCAATAGGATGTTTAAGTTAAACTGCTCTAATATTCTTTAAGATTTTTTAGATAAATAATATCAGACATCAAATACCCTTCACATAACCGCATCAGTGCCTCTAATTATTTCTCAGGAATCTTAAATGAAACTAACTTTGATCATTTACCCAATGGTTCAATTACTGCGAGAAGAGCCATGGTGAATTTCAATGCTATGCTATGGCAAGGGAGCATATTAGTTAGGTTTCCTGTTCCTTACTCTTCTGTTTCTACACAATAGCAGAACAGAAGGTGCTGCTGAGTTTAGCACAGGTTAAATTATCTGATAAGATGAGAACACGTAACGAAATCAACAAAGCAGGCATGGAGCGTGAGCAAGTCTGGGTGCAGTGCACTGTGCAAACATACTCACAACTTCACCAAAGACAGGGCAAACAATCTCGGCGCCAGGTGTGTTTACAAATGAAATCAGAACAGAGTACTGCACAATATCCGGCATGAGACGAAGGCCTATATAAGCATGACAAAGCTAAAAGAGAGAGCAGGGCATAGAGCACACATCAGCGCCGCCCCCTGTCAGTTTGCCTCGTAGTACCAACGCATGGCAGCTTAATTATGAACTGGAGCGCAGAAGAAGCAGAGTTTGCAGGGTTAACAACGTTTTTTATCAACGAACCCAGCTTCAGCAATTGCAGATGAAATCACTGTAAATTCAAAACAGAACATGCACGAGCCTTGCGAGCTACCGCGATCTCAGCCGAGCAGGTATACTGACCTTGCCCTCGATACTGAAGAGTTCGCGCAGGACGGGCACGTCGTGGAGATGGACGCCGAGGGATCCCCACGAGTCCGCCTTGAGCGCCACGAGCGCCGCCTGGGCCACCTTCCACCCGGTGACGCCCTGGCCCGCATGCGTGAGCTCGTCCCGCGCCTTCGTCGCCGCCGCCTGCGCCCTCTCGAGCGCCGCGGGGTTGCGCGGCGGCGGCGGCTGCTGCTGCTGCTGGGGCGGGGCCGACGCGGGCGAGGGGGCGCGGGGACCCTGGGGCGACGGGTTGGGCAGACGTTGCTGGGCGTTGGGGGTGGTAGGGCTCTGGGCGAAGGGGAGGGGCGGCTGCTGGTACTGCTGCTGTTGATGCTGCTGGTACTGCTGCTGGTGGTGGAAGGCGGCGGCGAGGGCGGCCTGGTTCTGGAGGAGGAGGTGGGGGAGCATGAGGTTGAAGGGGTCCTGCGGGAACTGGGAGTTTGGGGCGAAGGGGTAGGGGTTCATCCCCGCGGCGGCGGGGTCGGAGGCCGAGGCGGCGCCATGCCACGCGGCGGCGAAGGCGGCGGCGCGCGGGTCGTAGCCGTGCGGCGGCATCTGGGGGTTGCCACGGCCCCTCATCGGGGAGGCGGTGGCGCGGCTAGGGTGGGGTGGGAGGGGGAGGCGGCGCGGGTGGCGTGAGGTGGAAGAAGGGGAAAGAGGAGGAGGTGTGACCTCCGCGGACACGCGCGCTAGGGCGGCTTGGGCTCGCGGGATTTTATATTGATTTGCACTTTACACCTCTGCGTTACTGCGATTGCGGGCTTCTCGGGGTTGGGCCGATCACAAATTCGACCTCTGTCTTCATGGGGTTCGGACAATACATTTTTAGTTTTATTTATTTTAAAAAACATGCTCCCTCCGGAGACATTTTTAGTTTTATTTATTTCTCACTTAGAGATATTCGAAACTATATGACATGTTAATAGGTTTTGCTGAACTTTTGTAGTGGAAAAACTAAAAATTGGGGGTGAGGACGGAAAACATGAATAGTAAAAAAAAACTTGGGTAAAAGGCAACCGGAGAAAAAAGAAAAAGAAACCGATGTACAAAAGCATGATTGTGGTTTTTTTTTCTTTATTTTTTGAAGCAATTTTTTTTAGGGAAGCACAGGTTATGCTTCTCGTAGAAGCACAGATTTTGATTTTTTTTTTCTTTCGAGTAACATAGATTGTGCTTCATGTGCTTTCTATGGAAGCAAATATGAGCTTCTCGTAGAAGTACAATTCTCTTCTCGTGAAGGCACAAGTTATGCTTCTCATGAAAGCAAAATTGTATTTTCACAAGAAACACAAATGTTCTTCTTGTGAAAGTATGGGTTTATAAAAAAAATCAAGAAGCACATGTGTGCTTCAAAAAAATAAATACAATTTTTTTCTACAAAATCTAGGCAAGACAAGGCAAAAACGAGAAGCAGAAAAACTAAACAATAAAAATAAAATAAAAATAAAGAGGGAGCGTCCAACACTCGACGCGTGGCGTCGGCTGGACACGTCACTTGAAGCATTCCTATATCAAAACATATCTTCATATCTAAATAGGTAGTTGTGTTGACTATTTTTAAAGCACAAAACTATGATAGTGTTGTGACACACTCCCAACCCAAGCCACTGCCACCACAACTTTCCTACACGTTGTCACATGGGTCATCTTCCCCGTCTGGCGGCCTCGTCCACGACAAAAGGAGTGGGGACACATCTTTCAAAAAAAATCTTAGGTTATTGTTTCACTGGACATCAATGAGGTGATGACGGTAATGGTGTGTTGGAATAAGATCTCTTCGGTTCCTCCCTACCGCAACGACAGATAGAACCAAGTCTCAAGGTCATTGAACATTGCGAAGACTTATGTTCGCATGATATGCACTGAATGCATGACAAAGAAAACGACCCAAGTAAGAGAGCATATATGTGTTAGGAAACGGAGTTTTTTTCTGTTTCAATCGATTGACCCGAGTTGTTTGATACAATCCAGTAACTGCCTCACATTATTCTTCCATCAACGGTTTCTCTTCCCATGTCATCACACAGTCTCGGTGACACGTTCCCCTCGGCCC
This sequence comes from Hordeum marinum, assembly GCA_022496015.1. NCBI lineage: Eukaryota > Viridiplantae > Streptophyta > Magnoliopsida > Poales > Poaceae > Hordeum > Hordeum marinum. The sequence continues at coordinate 470,210,754 of CM039676.1, forward strand.
CTTGCTTCCTTTGCCAGTGACAAGATGGTTGGCAACGACAACCCCATCTCAAGCTCGACTACCATCTAATCAAAGTCGTGCTTAGAACAAAAAGTCCTCACCTGCATGTGTGATTCCTCGTCCCAATCTCCGACGTGGTTATAGCTTGGTCTCTCCGTTGACACTACGATGGGCCATGTTTCCTCCCTCTGGCCTCAAAACTCCTCACCACATCTCTTGATAAATCGACCGTTTCAAAAACAATCTTAGTTGCCTAAGGAACAACAAATCAAAAAAATGGTAATGTCACCATGTCTAACTCTCCAGATTGGCTGACTTGATGTAGCTAAGTCGTCATATCCGTAGTCGTCATATTGCATATGGAGCAAGCTCCATAATATTTTGAAAGATGGTCGCAACAAGTTCAGAGTCACCATATCTCAACCTTCATAATACTTTTTTCTCATTATCCTCATTCAATCACTCTGATTGCCTCCGATGTTAAAAAAGCATGTCATTTCAAAAGTAGTTATGCACATAATTTTTAACAAGTAGCATGAACAAAAGCAAGAGTTAAATCGACATACACAAAATCACATGTTGTTGGCGTGTGCATTTTCCCCTAATCTGGTGTGCGCACCATCCTCGTCTCCTTTGGCATGTGCACTGTCTCGTGCTCTGGCATGTGCCTTTTCTTCAACGAACCTAGAACATATGATCGACATTCGCATCTCCTAAACGATCACCCACGGGATCCATGGCGCTCAGATCCAATGTGATGAGTCGATTCTCCTCGGATATCTATTCACTTGTCGCTCGACGCTCTTTGATTTCGAGCAACGTGCCCCCTCCCTTCCTGGCGTTGTCTGCATTATTGCATAACATCCCATCTCATCATATGAAAGGACGTGGATGTCGCCTAGAGGGGGGTGAATAGGCGCTTTAAAATAATTACGGTTTAGGCTTGAACAAATGCGAAATAAAACTATCGTTTAATTAGTCAAGCACAAAACCTAAAACAACTAGGCTCACCTATGTGCACCAACAACTTATGCCAAGCAAGATATACAACTAGGTGATAGCAACATATATAACAAGAAACAATATGGCTATCACAAAGTAAAGTGCATAAGTAAAGGGGCTCGGGTAAGAGATAACCGAGGCACGCGGAGACGATGATGTATCCCGAAGTTCACACCCTTGCGGATGCTAATCTCCGTTCGGAGCGGTGTGGAGGCACAATGCTCCCCAAGAAGACACTAGGGCCACTGTAATCTCCTCACGCCCTCACACAATGCAAGATGTCGTGATTCCACTAAGGGACCCTTGAGGGTGGTCACCGAACCCGTACAAACAAGGTTGGGGCAATCTCCACAACTTAATTGGAGGCTCCCAACGACACCATGAAGCTTCACCAGAATGGATTGTGGCTCCGAGGTGACCTCAAATGCTCGGGGCAATATCCACAACCTAATTGGAGACCCCAAAGCTTGCCCGGAGCTTTGCACCATAATGATTGAGCTCCGAGTCACCACCAACCGTCTAGGGCGCCAAAGCACCCAAGAGGAACAAGCTCTAGGATGCTCAAACACCCAAGAGTAATAAGCTTCTCAACTTTCACTTCCACGTATCATCGTGGAGAACTCAAACCTATGCACCAAATGCAATGGCAAGGGCACACGGAGTGCCCAAGTCCTTCTCTCCCAAATCCCACCACAACAACTAATGCTATGGAGGAAAATGAGAGAAAGAACAAAGAAGAACACGAAGAACTCCAAGATTTGGATCCAAGGGGTTCCCCTCACATAGAGGAGAAAGTGATTGGTGGAAATGTGGATCTAGATCTCCTCTCTCCTTTCCCTCAAAAAGGAGCAAGAATCATTGGATGGATTGAGAGATAGCAAGCTCAAAGAGGGTCAACAATGGGGGCCAAACACAAGCTCAAATGATTAGGTTCAATGGGGAAGATGACCCCCTTTTATAGGTGAGGAAAAATCCAACCGTTATCCTCACAGCCCGCACAGAGCGGTACTACCGCTCTAAGAAGCGGTACTACCGCTAGGGCGGTAGTAGCCATATGAAAAACAACAACGAGGAGGCAAAAGGCCAGTAGAACCACCTGAGTGGTACTACCGCTCGTCCTCACGGTACTGCCGCTAGGGATAGCGATACTACTGCAAAGGGTAGCGGTACTACTGCGTGCGAGCGGTACTAAAAAAAATACATTCGTGCCTACCACCAGGGGACAAAACACAAGATTTTGGTCCGGAGCGGTAGTACCGGTCTTGGAGCCGCGGTAGTACCGCTCTGGAGTGGTAGTAAAAAATTACATCCGCTCTAGCCGGGTAGTACCGCTGCAGCCTTTTAAGAACACCAAAACTGCCACAACTTTTGCAAACGGACTCCGAATTCAACGAAACGAAGTTTGTTGGAAAGCTAACGACATGGACTAACACAATATTTATTGAAATATCAATAAGAAGCAAATTAGAAAAGGCCCATAAGAAGATGGTGAGAACCCTTCCTCGAATAAGACCGGTAAAACCTCCATCACCGAAAACGCAATAAACGAAGCATATGAATCCATTTTCGATGTACTAGAGCTTGTCACAAAGATAACCACAAGCTCAAGAACACACATAGAGAAAAGCCAACCAAGAATCAAGAAAGATGATGATGCCAAGAATGCAATGGTTTGAGCTCTCAACGAATGATACGATCAAGCTACTCACTTGAGAGCCCCCCTTGATAGTACGACAATCGGTCCTATAACCCGGTCTCTCAACTACCACCATGAGACCGGTAAAATAGAAAACCCTATTAAGGTCAAACCTTAACCTTGCGGATATTCCACTTGAGCTAGATGATGACGATCTTGACTTCCTCAAGATGGACCACCTTTCTTGATTGCGTTGGCTTGATGAAGACTAGATGATTTCCCCCTCATGCTCCACTATGGGTGAGCCACTCTTCGGCACATCTTCACAAGTCCATTGTCACCATAATGAACTGCGAGCCTCAAGTATGATCTCTCCATGATGCTTCACTTGAACTTGCACACGCCAACCTTGATGACGATCACCACTCGATGTCATCCTTCATGGCTTGTATGGGATCTTCTTATTGATGCTCGCCCATGGAAACATACCTAACCCCACAAGGAACACTCACATGGAACATGGGGTAGTACACAAAGTGTAATGGACAATGCTTACCATACCATGGGATCACTTGATCCCTCTCGGTACATCTTGTACGCTTTGTGTGTTGATCAACTTGATTCAGTTTTTGACTTAGTCTTGATCAACCTTGTATCTTATCTTCGCTCTTCATAAAGATGATGTATTGAAGGTAAACATGAATGCTTACACAATCTTCTTCTTCAAGACATGCTTGCAATAAGCTCAACTCCCACATGACCAATCTTTGGATAAACCTTGAGTACCACCTTGGTCACCAGATAAACTCCTTGAAACCAACAAATGGACTTGAAGAAGTACCTACAAACAAATCCTTCGAATATAACTCAAGGCAATCATTAGTCCATAGGGATTGTCATCAATTACCCAAAACCACACATGGAGAAATGTGCTCTTACAATCTCCCCCATTTTGATAATTGATGACAACCACTTTCAAGAGAGTTTATATAAGGAAATAAGCACAAGCAAGCACACACAAATGCAAAGCAATGCATGGATGTGAGATGCAAATGCTTAAGCAATAAAAGCAAAAGTCTCTAAGCTTTCCAAACTGAACTCTCTAAACTTCTCCCCCATTGGCATCAATTGCTAAAATGGGCGAAAATCTTAGAAAGCCAATATAATAGGTGTTCCTCCAAAAGGTTTGTATTTCTGAAAATACGTGTGCAAAGAAATACACAAATCCAATGATAAGTAGTTGGAGGAAGACAAACTATATTGAGAACCCAAAGATTGCAAAAAGGATCGTATGGCACAAAGACATACATCGGAATGAAGCAAGCAATCAAAGGATAGTAATTGAAACAAACAATCACATGGACCTATGAGCCACATGAATAAAAGATATTATGATATGGTCAAAAGAGTGTTTATAAAGAAACTAGAGGAGCTCCCCATGATTTGTGCACAATTAAGAATTTTTGTATTTGAATGTAAGTGCACAAAATAGGATCATGACTCCCCCAAAATCTATATAAACACACAACAAAGTGCAAGCAAGTAGATAAGCCAATAAGCATAGTACTTGCACCAAACATATGGTTGAGCAACAGGTAGAAGAGGTTAAAGAATAGGCTCAACCAAAATGATGTGTGTGAGTCATGTCAAAGCACTTGAGAGGACTAATATAAGGATGGGCATTAAGAATCAACATAGTCTTGATGAAATGAGACATAAAGTGCAAGACATATCCTTCCCACACACAAACCACTAGCAACTGGGTTCACAAGCTTACTAATAAAGAAAATTAAAAACCAAAGCTTGGGACAACCTCTGGTGAAGATAGGAAATAATAGCCTTGTCAAGAGGAGGGATAACAATCGAGATGGCAAAACCCTTGTGAGGACAAGCATGAGGAAAATAATCTTCACCACCAAGGAGTGCATCAAAATGCAAGGATATAAGATCCGCACTCAAGACAGATTCTTTCATGAAACCACCAAGTAAATAAAAAGGAAATGCAACGGTGGACATGAAAGAAAAGAGGATATCAACTAGAGATGTAACTTCTCTTATGTGTATAAGATTCTAGGTAGAGGGCAATCATGATGATATATCCACAAAGAATAATGTACACACGAAATAGTAACAAGAAGGAACAAACAAGATATCCAAAAGGAAGTCATAAATATACCAATAAGATCTTTGCTTGAAAGCATAGCACATAGCCTAATATTTTCTTACTGTACATAAATGAACTCTCAATACACGAACATCAAAGACATCATAACTAGCAATATGACATCATCATTGAGATGCTTTGAGAAAGGAAACAAGTACCACAACAATGACTCAAGAAATTCATGACATGATGCAACCTATAAACGGTTGAATGCGAGAAATGCATGCATGAAGTAGATACTTGTTACCGAGATAGCATTGGATTTATGTAGTAGACAATGTTTCTTCGATCATCCTAGCAAGTCTCCAATAAGCACATGGTGTCAACACCTTCCTTGTAAGTGAGCCGAGTGTCCAATTTATGTCCAATTGTTCCTAGAACAACACCACAAACAAGATGGTACCCAAACTCATTGGGACCAAAAAGTTAGTTGACCAACAATACATAGGACAAAACTCCACATAAATATGTGCATATAGATATGAAATTGAATCATGCACACTTTAGCCAATTTATGTCATAGTGGAGTCTCCCCTATATATTGGGTCAAGTAAAGAGAACATGCCAACGAAAGTACATGTATAAAATATGCATGCTCAAGGCTTTCGAGAATCAAATCAACACACTGTTGATAAGATACTGAAAGATAGGGTATCAAGTGAAAATAAAATACCAAACGAAAAGTTATCACTTGACGGATACCAACTAATAGATACATCAAGGAATGAGATATCCATCGACACATGCCAAATAGAAGGAAACAAGATACCAATTGAAGGAAATAAGAGGTATCAAGTTGCCAGAAGAGAGCTAGGTTCCAAACAAACCAAACCCTCCGCAAATTTTCATGATGGCACAAAGCACCATACAGAAAAGGCTTGCCTCCCACCAACACACATTTGATGAAGATCAAAAGATTTTATGATAAACACATAAAGAGAGTGTTCTACAGAAAATAGGATAGCTCCCCCAAGAGATGTGCATTATATAGAATTTGCATTTGAATACAAAATGCACACGACGGGATCATCACTTTCCCTATATCTATAGAAACACTAGGCATGCTCAAAAAAATCCACAAGAGGCAAGGAAGACAAACGATAGATAAAATCCTATGTAAAGATGATTAGCAATCTCTACCACTTAAAAGGAATACCAATTGTCAAGGACAAGAAGTATTTGGAAATAATTCCCATTGGTAGATTGCAAATAGATCCAACATCATCTTTACTCCTCAATCACAAGCAAATGACATGTGTAGAGATAGCATGCCACCTAGGAACAAGATAAATCGTAATATCAGATCGAAGTGGCAATATCTCAAATGTACACATTCTCTAGGCTTGTAATATGCACATAGCATATTACTCCCCCATAATGTGGTAACCCAACGTTAATAACAAGTGGCAAATGAAATCCAACAAGAGATAATTAATGGACCGTTTAGAATTTGAATTTCTCATGAGAAGACATACCAAATAGAAGCTAGATAATCTTGTAATATCAATACTAAGTGGTATTCCTCATGAACACACATTTTTAGGGTCGTGAAGTGCATAAAGCACATCACTCCCCAAAATGGGATAATCCATTAATCTCTCACAAAGAGCCAACTAAGATACAAACATGATGCAAAAAGGCTCTACACAAGACTCACACATACATGATGTGCAACCCCTCATACATACTTGATTTCTAAAGATAAACAAATAGGAAGCACAACATATACAAACACATGCAAGGTACAAAACCACAACATGTAAAGGGGCAAGTAACTAATAATGTATTCAATTTAAGTACAAGTTAACGCAAGGAGGAACATTGGTATATGATAGACACTTGATGATCCACATGACTTGGCTTGAGACAATATGAATGATGAAGAACCCTCAATTCTTCATAATGTAGCCAAGTCACCAATACCCTCCATCAACACCTATTGATCAAGTTTGAGCTTGTTGGTACCCAACCAAGTTGGGTCCTAAGAGGTTAGTCACAATAGGCTTGGCTACCCAAATGGTTCTTTTCTTGACACCACTTTGAGTACCCAACACATTTTAGCAAACACATTGCCAAGCTTATCCTTCCCAAGATAATAGATATCATCAATAATTATTGGGTTGGATAAGTTACCTTTCGTGCAAGAAGAAGCGAAGTGACCCTTTTCACTACATAAGTAGCAATGTCTACCCTTTACTTTCTTCTCAATTGATTTTCAACTAGAGGAGCATTGACTTGGGTATTCTTGGGAAGAGGTCATTCTTCAACTTGTGGTTGAGCATGTGATTGAACTTGTGGCTGCTTCCCTTGTTGCTTGTTACTTTGAGGCTTCTTCTTCAATGGGCAAGATCTTACATGGTGCCCTTCTATTTTGAAGCAAATAATCTTGGCCGAATTCTTGACTTGTTCTTGGCCCTTCTTCTTGTACTTCGTGGACATCTTCTTCTTCTTGGAGTTGAATCCAAGTCCACCTTTGTCATTTGGGAATTTTTGCACACTCAAGATATTGTTGAGTGTGGACTTCCCTTCATGACTCTTTTCCAAGTCTTTCTTCAAAGAAGTGACTTGGGCCTTGAGATCATTGATTTCCTCTACATGGGTAGAATCAACACAAGTGCTAGAGGAAGTATAAGCTTCATCGTTAGAGCAACAAGGCAAGGAAAGTAATTCATCACAAGATGTAGCAACATTATGAGTAGATGAACTACGAGGACTAGCACATGGTAATAAAGCATTTCTACTAGATGTAGTGCTAATGTCCACATGAGGCTCACTAGATGTTACCTTAGTAGTACTAGCCTCATGAGCTATCTTTGGCACATTATGCGATACTAGAAGATCTCCATGAGAGCTAGAAAGCTTTTCATGACTTTCTTCCAATTTCCCACAATTGCTAGATAGCAACTCAAATTGAGCCCTTAGCTCAACATTATCCTTTAATATGGATGCTTCACAAGAAATAGAGTTAGTAGCACAAGCATCATTATTAACAACACAAGGAGAAGCCAACATGGCAAGCTCTTTAACATATGCAGCTTCAAGTTGAGCATGAGACTCGGTGAGTTCAATGAGCGAACTCTTAATGACCCTTGAGCCATTTTTGAGGTGCTCAAAGTCCTCAAGGAGTTTAGCATGTGCAACTGCAAGCTTATCATTTTTAGTTCTAAAATCATTAGCCACCTTGAGAGCTCTTTCATGGGATTCCTTTAATATAGATAATTCTAGAGCAAAGGTCTCCTCAAGAGATTCCTTGGTGGTTTGTTCATTTTCAAGAGCTTGAGATAGCTCCACGATCTCATTAGCGTAATCACGCTCATGACCTTCCATTTTCTCAATGGTGGCCTCATGCTCCTCGAGATGAGATTCCAACTCCTCAATATATTTCTTGCCCTCAATGGCAATAGACATGATTTCCATGAAGTTGGCATGAGCAAGTTTATTCTTATGAAGAGCCTTAAAAATCATTTCTCCCTTAATTTTTAAGGAAGCAACATTATCACACTCTTCATGATTATCCTTATTATCATCAACATCATCATCATGAGATATAATGGGATTCAAAGTAGGAGATACCTTTGAAGCCTTAGCCATAAGGCAAAAGTGAGAAACAATAGATGATGATATGGATCCCTTGAAGCACCATTCAATACCACATCTTGTTCCATGGAGTGTTGGGTTTCCTCTACATTGTTAGCACAACAACTCGAGGAAATAGAGACATTTTTATCATGGCAACAAGATATAGCAAGCATATCATCATGAGATTTAGTCAAGCAATTTGTATATGATATGCAAGGACTATCAACACAAGCATGTGAACACATTTAAAGTGCTCGAGGTGTTAAAGTCCAAAGATGAAGCATTGCAATAAGATAGTGAACAAGAATTATCAACAATAAGCCCACTATCATCATTACAATGAACATCACTACTCACCATATAATTACCTTGTGGCAATCCACATGTAGGTGAAGTATATGAAGTTGAGAAGACAACACGATCAGAGGTGGAGGGAGAACAATCATCCCTACAAATCTTGGACTCACCAAATTTATCTTGAAGCTTTGTCCATAACTCATGAGCATCCCGGAACGACACGAGTTCAAATATAACTACATTGCTCAAAGCATCAAATAGAACATTAGAAGCTTGAGCATTGAGATAAGAGTTTTTCTCATCCTCTAAAGATAGGTGTCGAGAATCCTCTGGAGGAGAAAAACCCATATCTACAATTCGCTCTAAAGACGGGTCCATGACCCTAAAGAGATTAAGCATGTGAATTACCCAAACATCAAAATTTGTGCCATTGAAACTAAGAGTTTTAGAGAATCCTAATCCCCTAGTCAACATCCTTACTATCTAGGTTGTTAAACCTAATAATGAGATACCTAGCTCTCATACCAATTGAAAGGACGTGGATGTCGCCTAGAGGGGGGTGAATAGGCGCTTTAAAATAATTATGGTTTAGGCTTAAATAAATGCGGAATAAAACTATCGTTTAATTAGTCAAGCACAAAACCTAAAACAACTAGGCTCACCTATGTGCACCAAAAACTTATGCTATGCAAGATATACAACTAGGTGATAGCAAGATATATAACAAGAAGCAATATAGCTATCACAAAGTAAAGTGCATAAGTAAAGGGGCTCGGGTAAGAGATAATCGAGGCACGTGGAGACGACGATGTATCCCGAAATTCACACCCTTGCGGATGCTAATCTCCGTTCGAAGCGGTGTGGAGGCACAATGCTCCCCAAGAAGACACTAGGGCCACCGTAATCTCCTCACGCCCTCGCACAATGCAAGATGTCGTGATTCCACTAAGGGACCCTTGAGGGTGGTCACCGAACCCGTACAAACAAGGTTGGGGCAATCTCCACAACTTAATTGGAGGCTCTCAACGACACCACGAAGCTTCACCAGAATGGATTGTGGCTCCGAGGTGACCTCAAATGCTTGGGGAAATCTCCACAACCTAATTGGAGACCCCGAAGCTTGCCCAGAACTTTGCACCACAATGATTGAGCTCCGAGTCACCACCAACCGTCTAGGGCGCCAAAGCACCCAACAGGAACAAGCTCTAGGGTGCTCAAACACCCAAGAGTAATGAGCTTCTCAACTTTCACTTCCACGTATCACCGTGGAGAACTCAAACATATGCACCAAATGCAATGGCAAGGGAACACAGAGTGCCCAAGTCCTTCTCTCCCAAATACCACCACAACAACTAATGCTATGGAGGAAAGTGAGAGGAAGAACAAAGAAGAAAAGAAGAACTCCAAGATCTAGATCCAAGGGGTTCCCCTCACATAGAGGAGAAAGTGATTGGTGGAAATGTGGATCTAGATCTCCTCTCTCTTTTCCCTCAAAAAGGAGCAAGAATCATTGGAGGAATTGAGAGATAGCAAGATCAAAGAGGGTCAACAATGGGGGGGCAAACACGATCTCAAAGGATTAGGTTCAATGGGGAAGAAGACCCCCTTTTATAGGTGGGGAAAAAATCCAACTGTTATCCTCACAGCCCGCACAGAGCGGTACTACCGCTCCAAGGAGCGGTACTACCGCTAGGGCGGTAGTAGCCATATGAAAAACAACAGCGAGGAGGCAAAAGGCCAGTAAAACCGCCCGAGCAGTACTACCGCTCGTCCTCATGATACTACCGCTAGGGATAGCGGTACTACCGCAAAGGGTAGCGATACTACTGCTTGCGAGCGGTACTAAAAAAATACATATGTGCCTACCACCGGTGGACAAAACACGAGATTTTGGTCCGTAGCGGTAGTATCGCTCTTGGAGCCATGGTATTACCACTCCGGAGCGGTAGTACAAAATTACATCCGCTCTAGCCGCGGTAGTACCGCTGCAGCCTTTTAAGAACACCAAAACTGCCACAACTTTTGCAAACGGACTCCGAATTCAACGAAACAAAGTTTGTTGGAAAGATAAATACATGGGATAACACAATATTGTTTTAAATATTAATAAGAAGAAAATTAGAAAAGGCCCATAAGAAAATGGTGAGAACCCTTCCTCGAATAAGACCGGTAAAACCTCCAACACCGAAAACGCAATAGACGAAGCATATGAAATCCGTTTTCGATGTATTAGAGCTTGTCACGAAGATAACCACGAGATCAAGAACCCACGTAGAGAAAAGCAAACCGAGAACCAAGAAATATGATGATGCGAAGAATGCAATGGTTTGGGCTCTCAAGGAACGATACGATCAAGCTACTCACTTGCGAGCCCCCTTGATAGTACGACAATCGATCCTATAACCCGATCTCTCAACTAACGCCATGAGACCGGTAAAATAGAAAACCCTATCAAGGTCAAACCTTAGCCTTGTGCATAGTCCACTTGAGCTAGATGATGATGATCTTGGACCACCTTTCTTGATTGTGTTGGCTTGATGAAGACTAGATGATTGCCCCCCCATACTCTACTATGGGTGAGCCACTCTTTGGCACATCTTCACAAGTCAATTGTCACCACAATGAACTGCGAGCCTCGAGCATGATCTCTCCGTGATGCTTCACTTGAACTTGCACACCACAACCTTGATGACGATCACCACTCGATGTCATCCTCCATGGCTTGTATGAGATCTTCTTATTGATGCTCGCCCATGGAAACATACTTAACCCCACAAGGAACACTGACATGGAACATGGGTTAGTACACAAAGCGTAATGGAAAATTCTTACAATACCATGGGATCACTTGATCCCTCTCGGTACATCTTGTACGCTTTGTGTGTTGATCAACTTGATTCACTTTTTGACTTAGTCTTGATCTCTTATCTTCTCTTCATAAAGATGATGCATTGAAGGTAAACATGAATGCTTACACAATCTTGTTCTTCAAGACATGATTGCAATAAGCTCAACTCCCACATGACCAATCTTTGGATAAACCTTGAGTACCACCTTGGTCACCATATAAACTCCTTGAAACCAACAGATGGACTTCAAGAAGTACCTACGGACAAATCCTTCGAATATAACTCAAGGCAACCATTAGTCCATAGGGATTGTGATCTATTACCCAGAACCACACATGGAGAAATGTGCTCTTACACCATCTTATCTTGGATATTCTTCTTCTTCTTCTCGAATTTTTTCTTACTTCTTCTTATTCTATGCGTATTTGTTCCTTGTCCTCATCGAGACATCGATATTTCTTCCACCTCTCCTTGTCTGTTGAGCTTCTCCTTCGTTACCTTCCTCCATCGGGCCAACCCATGTTGGGCGCTAGAGTGGGACTTCTAGGCACCCTTTCCTATCCATCACCATCATGATCTTCGCCATCGTCCATCTCCGAAAAGGAATTGTTTCACTCCAATTTATGAAGAACCGTAATCGTTCCTCGATTTCCACTTCTCGTTGTCTTTAGAGAGATTTCAACAACGTGGAAGGCCAAATGATTTGTCCTTTGACTTGGCCATTTCTTGTCATGTCTTATGGGATATAAAATTCTAAAAGATATAAATGCTCAAAATGATGAGAATGCTCAATAAAATGCAATTGTAGCAATAAAAAAGATTGTTTGCATATTGCTCATTGGTGACACTGCTAGGATAAGCATGCTTCACTTTCTCCAAACAACCCACCCAACGCTTGCACATCTCTTGAATCATACTCCATCAACTTATGAGATACTTGAGGGTACATTTTGTTCGAGACCCAAGGTGATGTTTGAAATGCTCCTTGATGTGCTTCCCATCCTTTGCGCTCGTTTGATCTTTCTCGGCCAGCACATCGAGAGAGATCTTTTATTATCCATTTACAACAACAATATCCTCACTCGTGGACTCATGGTGTATCTTGCACTTACAAACAACTCGAATTGCTTTCTTCCTCGACAAGATGGAGGGTTGTAATTGATCAAATTTCGTATCTCGGTTGTCCACATCAATATGACCAAAATGCAATAACGATGTTCCCTCAACATCATCATACTCTCGATAAAATGATTCATCCTTGACGGTTTGCCAACATGTTTCCACAATCATCTCGCCCCCCCCCCCTCCAAAAAAGCACAAAATCCTTGCTAAACCACAAACATTGCACATTTGCCAACATGTTTCCACAATCATCTCGCACTTGACTGAACAAACCGAATACAAGCAAATTATTGCTTTTTACCTCCATTGTCGCTTCATTCACGTCGGGCCCAGAAGGCACCCAAGTTTTCACCCGTCGCTGGTATGAACAGAGGAGGGGCTCGAGCATTGTTCGGCGTCTTCTTATTATATTTTTTCATCGAGGGCCGTTGTGACAAAAATGGGGGAAGGCCAACGTGTGCATGCATGCAGCATCATAGGGTTTGTCACCACTAAGGCTGACTCATCACCGGGAGGGTGGACTAGGTGTTGGCCTAGGCGGTGATGGGCCACTGGCGAGGTGCAATGACTATTGAAGTCGTGGGATCGACTCCAAACCGACAGACTAGGAAGCAGGGATTGAGGCAACATCCATGGTGTTGCTAGTGGGGATTGGTGACAGGGGGAGCAACACATGTGGTGCTACGGTGAGGAAGGGAAGGTGGCAACGCATGCGTGATAACCCACAAGTATAGGGGATCGCAACAGTTTTCGAGGGTAGAGTACTCAACCCAGATTTATTGATTCAACACAAGGGGAGCCAAAGAATATTCTCGAGTATTAGTAGCTGAGTTGTCAATTCAACCACACCTGAAAGACTTAATATCTATAGCAAAGTGTTCAGTAGCAAAGTAATATGGTAGTAACGACAACGGTGGCAAAGTGATAGTAGCAGTTTGTAGTGTTTGTAACAGTAGCAACGGAAAAGTAACCGAGCGAAGATCAATATATGGAAAGCTCGTAGGCAATGGATCAGTGATGGATAATTATGTCGGATGGTATTCATCATGCAATAGCTATAACATAGGGTGACACAGAACTAGCTCCAATTCATCAATGTAATGTAGGCATGTATGCCATATATAGTCATACGTGCTTATGGAAAAGAACTTGCATGACATCTTTTGTCCTACCCTCCCGTGGAAGCGGGGTCCTATTGGAAACTAAGGGATATTAAGGCCTCCTTTTAATAGAGAACCAAACCAAAGCATTAGCACTTAGTGAATACATGAACTCCTCGAACTACGGTAATCACCGGAAAGAATCCCAATTATTGTCACCCTGGAGGATGCGGATCATAACTCGTAATAGGTGTCTACAACTTGCAAGATAGGATCAAGAACACACATATATTCGTGAAAACATAATAGGTTCAGATCTGAAATCATGGCACTCGGGCCCTAGTGACAAGCATTAAGCATAGCAAAGTCATAGCAACATCAATCTCATAACATAGTGGATACTAGGAATCAAACCCTAACCAAACTAACTCGATTACATGATAAATCTCATCCAACCCATCACCGTCCAACAAGCCTACAATGAGATTACTCATGAACGTTGGGGAGCATCATGGAATTGGTGATGAAGGATGGTTGGTGATGACGAAGGCGTCGATTTCCCCTCTCCGGAGCCCAAAACGGACTCCAGATCTGGTCTCCCGAGGAAGAACAGACGATGGCGGCGACTCCGTATCGTGAAACGCGATGAACTCTTCTCTCTGATTTTTTTCTCGACAAATAGGGTTATATGAAGCTGGAGAGGAGGTCGGAGGAGTCACGTGTTGGAAATATGCCCTAGAGGCAATAATAAAATGGTTATTATTGTATTTCCTTGTTCATGATAATTGTCTATTGTTCATGCTATAATTGTGTTAACCGGAAACCATAATACATGTGTGAATACATAGACCACAACATGTCCCTAGTGAGCCTCTAGTTGACTAGCTCGTTGATCAATAGATGGTCACGGTTTCATGGCCATGGACATTGGATGTCATTGATAACGGGATCACATCATTAGGAGAATGATGTGATGGACAAGACCCAATTCTAAGCATAGCACAAGATCGTGTAGTTCGTTTGCTAAAGCTTTTCAATGTCAAGTATCGTTTCCTTAGACCATGAGATTGTGCAACTCCCGGATACCGTAGGAATGCTTTGGGTGTGCCAAACGTCACAACGTAACTGGGTGGCTATAAAGGTGCACTACGGGTATCTCCGAAAGTATCTGTTGGGTTGGCATGAATCGAGACTGGGATTTGTCACTCCGTGTGACGGAGAGGTATCTCTGGGCCCACTCGGTAAGACATCATCATTATGAGCTCAATGTGACTAAGGAGTTAGTCACGGGATGATGTATTACGGAACGAGTAAAGAGACTTGCCGGTAACGAGATTGAACAAGGTATGGGGATACCGACGATCGAATCTCGGGCAAGTATCATACCGATAGACAAAGGGAATTGTATACGGGATTGATTGAATCCTTGACATCGTGGTTCATCCGATGAGATCATCGTGGAGTACGTGGGAGCCAACATGGGTATCCAGATCCCGCTGTTGGTTATTGACCGGAGAGGTGTCTCGGTCATGTCTACGTGTCTCCCGAACCCGTAGGGTCTACACACTTAAGGTTCGATGACGCTAGGGTTATAGGGAAAAGGTATACGTGATTACCGAAGGTTGTTCGGAGTCCCGGATGAGATCCCGGACGTCACGAGGAGCTCCGGAATGGTCCGGAGGTAAAGATTGATATATAGGAAGTCCAGTTTCGGTCACCGGAAAGTTTTCGGGCTCATCGGTATTGTACCGGGAGTGCCGGGAGGGTGCCGGAGGACCCCCGGGAGGGGTGTGACGACCAAAGGACCACATGGGCTGTTAGATAAAGTGTGCCAGCCCTTATTGGGCTGGGCAAGACTTTTGCTAAAGGCCCATGCGGCTGGAGATAAGGAGATAAGGCAAAAAGGATTTAAAAGGAGGAGATCCACCTCCCTTGTGGGAGGTGGACTCTCCCTTTAATTCGGCCGGCCATCTCCTCTTTGGAGTAGAGGCCAAGCCAGCCCTCCACGTCCCTCCTCCTATATATACTTGAGGTTTTGGATGTTTTGAGTGAGGATTTGATCTCTCTCTCTCACGGCGAAGCCCTACCTCTCTTCTTCCTCCTCCGCAGCGCTTAGGCGAAGCCCTGTCGGAATACCTTGCTACTCCACCACCACCACGCCGTCGTGCTGCTGTTGGAGCCCTTCCCCAACCTCTCCTTCCTCCTTGCTGGATCAAGGTGTTGGAGACGTCACCGGGCTGCACGTGTGTTGAACGCGGAGGTGCCGTCCGTTCGGCACTTGATCGGATCTACCGCGATCTGAATCGCTGCGAGTACGACTCCATCAACCGCGTTCTTGTAACGCTTCCGCTTAGCGATCTTCAAAGGTATGAAGATGCAATCTCTCCCCTCTCGTTGCTGGTTTCTCCATAGATAGATCTTGGTGAACGTAGGAAAATTTTGATTTACTACTACGTCTCCCAACAGTGGTATCAGAGCTAGGTCTATGCGTAGAATCTATGCACGAGTAGAACACAAAGCAGTTGTGGGCGTCGAGTTTGTTAATTTGCTTGCCGCTACTAGTCTTATCTTGATTCGGCGGTATTGTGGGATGAAGCGGCCCGGACCAACTTTACACGTACGCTTACGTGAGACCGGTTCCACCGCCTGACATGCACTAGATGCATAAGGTGGCTAGCGGGTGTCTGTCTCTCCTACCTTAGTCGGATTGGATTCGATGAAAAGGGTCCTTATGAAGGGTAAATAGCAATTGGCAAATCACGTTGTGGTGTTGACGTAGGTAAGAAACGTTCTTGCTAGAAACCTATAGCAACCACGTAAAAACTTGCAACTACAAATTAGAGGACGTCTAACTTGTTTTTGCAGCATATGCCGTGTGATGTGATATGGCCAAAAGGATGTGATGTGATGCATTGTGATGTATGAGATTGATCATGTTCTTGTAATAGGGTTCACGACTTGCATGTCGATGACTATGACAACCGGCAGGAGCCATAGGAGTTGTCTTATATCATTGTATGACCTGCGTGTCAATCATAAACGCCATGTAATTACTTTACTTTATTGCTAAACGTTAGCTGTAGTAGTAGAAGTAATATTTGGCGAGACAACTTCATGAAGACACAATGATGGAGATCATGATGATGGAGATCATGGTGTCGTGCCGGTGACAGTGATGATCATGGTGCCCCGAAGATGGAGATCAAAGGAGCAAGATGATATTGGCCATATCATGTCACTATATTGATTGCATGTGATGTTTATCATGTTTACATCTTATTTGCATAGAACGACGGTAGTAAATAAGATGATCTCTCAATAAAATTTCAAGAAAGGTGTTCACCCTAACTGTGCACCGTTGCTAAGGATCGTCGTTCCGAAGCACCACGTGATGATCGGGTGTGATAGGTTCTAACGTTCGCATACAACGGGTGTAAGCCATATTTACACATGCGAAACACTTAGGTTGACTTGACGAGCCTAGCATGTACAGACATGGCCTCGGAACACGGAAGACCGAAAGGTCGAACATGAGTCGTATAGAAGATACGATCAACATAGAGATGTTCACCATGGATGACTAGTCCGTCTCACGTGATGATCGGACACGGGCTAGTTGACATGGATCATGTATCACTTGGAAGACTAGAGAGATGTCTATCTAGGTGGGAGTTCATTAATAATTTGATTAAATGAACTTAATTATCATGAACTTAGTCTAAAAATGTCCTTGCAAATTATGTCGTAGATAGCTCGCGCTGTAGCTCCCCAGTTTTATTGATACAATCCTAGAGAAAAGTAAGTTGAAAGTTGATGGTAGCAATAATGCGGACTGGGTCCGTGATCTGAGGATTGTCCTCATTGCTGCACAGAAAGCTTATGTTTTTGATGTACCGCTAACTGCATCACTCCCTCAAGCGTTGTCTGTAGATGTTGTGAACATATGACAGGCACTTTTTGATGACTACGTGATAGTTCAGTGCGTCATGCATTACGGCTTAGAATTGAGGCTTCAAAATGTTTTGAACGTCACAGAACATATGAGATGTTCTAGGAGCTGAGATTGTGATCTCAAGCTCGTGCCTATGTTGAGAGGTATGAGACCTCCAACAAGATTCTTTGCCTGCAAGATAAAGGAGAATAGCTTAATCGGTGAGCATGTTCTCAGATTGTCTGGGTGCTACAATCACTTGAATCAAGTGGGAGTTAATCTTCCAGATGAGATAGTGATTAATGCAGTTCTCCAAGTCACTGCCACCAAGCTACTAGAGCTTCGTGATGAACTATAACATGCCAGGGATGGATAAGATGATCCCTGAGTTGTTCGTGATGTTTGACACCACGAAGGTAGAAATCAATAAGGAGCATCAAGTGTTGATGGTTAAGTGAAAACCACTAGTTTCAAAAGGGGCAAGGGCAAGAAGGAAAAAACTTCAGGAATGGCAAGCCAGTTGTTGCTCTAGTGAAGAAACCCAAGGTTGAGCCCGAACCCGAGACTAAGTGCTTCTGTTATGAGGAGAATGTTCGCTGAAGCGGAAAAACCCTAGATGATTGGTAGATAAGAAGGCTGGTAATGTCAATGGAAGTATATTTGATATACGTGTTAGTGATGTGTACCTTGCTGGTACTCCTAGTAGCACCTGGGTATTAGATACCGGTTCGGTTGCTAAGTGTTAGCAACTCGAAATAAAAGCTACGGAGTAAATGGAGACTAGCTAGGTGAAAGGTGACGATGTGTGTTGGAAGTATTTCCAAGATTGATGTGATCACCATCGCACGCTCTCTCTACCTTCAGGATTTGTGATAAACCTAAATAAATGTTATTTGGTGTTTGCGTTGAGCATAAACGTGATTAGATCATGATTAGTGCGATACGGTTATTCATATAAGTTAGAGAATAATGGTTATTCTGTTTACATGGATAATGCCTTCAATGGTCATGCACCCACTCGAAATGGTTTATCGAATCATGATCGTAGTAGTACACATATTCATAACATTGGTACCAAAAGATACAAAGTTAATAATGATAGTACCACATGCTTGTGGCACTGCCACGTAATGTCATATTGGTATAAATCGCATGAAGAAACTCCATGATGATGGATGTTTTTTGACTCACTCGATTTCGAATCGGTTGAGACATGCGAGCCATGCCACTTGGGCAAGATGACTGAGACCCCGTCATCCAATATGATGGAGCGGGCAAGTGGCTTATTGGAATTAATACATGTTGATGTATGTGGTCCAATGAGTGTTGAAACACACAGTGGATATCGTTGTTTTTCTTTACCTTCACTGATGATTTGAGTAAATATGGGGATATTTACTTAATGAAACACGAATCTGAAATGTTTGAAAGGTTCAAGGAGTTTCAGAGTGAAGTTAAAGATCATCGTGACAAGAAGATAAATGTCTATGATATGATCATGGAGGTGAATATCTAAGTTACGAGTTTGGTATGCAATTTTAGACAATGTGGAAATTGTTTCACAGCTCACGCCTCCTGGAACACCATAGTGTGATGGTGTGTTCGAACGTCGTAGTCGTGCTCTATTGGATATAGTGAGTACTATGATGTCTCTTATCGTTTTACCACTATCGTTATGGGGTTATGCATTAAAGACAAATCCATTCACTTTAACAGGGCACCATCTAAGTCTGTTGAGATGACACCGTGAGAATTATGGTTTGACAGAAGCCTAAGCTGTCATTTCTTAATGTTTGGGGCTGCGACGCTTATGTGAAAATGGGTTTTTCACCTAGCGAGCTCGAACTCAAAGCAGACAAATGCATCTTCATAGAATACCCTAATGAGACATTGGGTATACCTTCTATCTCAGATCCAAGCGCAAAAGGTGTTTGTTGCTAAGAACGGGTCCTTTTTGAGAAAGAGTTTCTCTCGAAAGAATTGAGTGGGAGGAAGATAGAACTTGATAAGGTTGTTGAACCTTTGTTTCAACCAGAGAATAGCGCAACACAGAAAGATGTTTCTGTAGAGCCTACTCAGTTGAAAAGAAAGTTAATGATGATGATCATGAAGCTTCGGATCAAGTCACTATCGAACCTCGTAGGTCGACAAGGACGCGTATTGCTCCTGAGTGGTACGACAACCCTGTCTTGGAAATCATGTTGTTGGAGAACGATGAACCTACGAACTATGGAGAAGCGATGGTGGGCTCGGATTCCAACAAATGGCTAGGAGCCATGAAATCCGAGAAAGGATCCATGTATGAAAACCAAGTATGGACTTTGGTAGACTTGCCTGTTGAATGGCGGGTCATTGAGTACAAATGGACCTTTGAAATAAACATAGACGCTAATGGTGAAATGTCACCGTTTATAAAGCTCGATTTGTCGCAAAGAAGTTTCCGCCAAGTTCAAGGAGTTGACTGCGATGAGATTGTCTCATCTGTAGCGATGCTAAAAGTCTATTAAAATTTTGTTAGCAGTTGCTGCATTTTTCGATTATGAAATCTGGCAGATGGATGACAAAACAAGGTTTCCGTAATGGTTTCTATGAGGAAGAGTTGTATGTGATACAACCAGAAGGTTTTGTCAATCCTAAGGATGCTAATAATATGCAAACTCCAGCGATCCTTCTATGGACTGGAGCAAGAATCTCGGAGTTGGAATATATGCTTTGATGAGGTGATCAAAGTGTTTAAGTTTATACAAAGTTTATGAGAAACTTGTATTTGCAAGAAAGTGAGTGGGAGCACTATAGAATTTCTTATAAGAATATGTAGTTGACATATTATTGATCGGAAATGATGTAGAATTTCTGGAAGAGCATGAAGGGTTGTTTGAAAAGTTTTTTTTTTCAAAGGAAGACCCAGATAAAGCTACTATTTTATTGAGCATCAAGATCTATAGGGATAGATCTATTCGCTTGATAAGTTTTTTCGACGAAGACATACCTTGACAAGTTTTTGAAGGAGTTCAAAATAGATGGGTCAAAGAAGGAGTTCTTGACTGTATTGTAAGGTGTGAAATTGAGTAAGACTCAATACCCGACCACGGCAGAAGATAAAGAAGAGATGAGTGTCATATCCTATGCTTTAGCCATAGGCTCTATATAGTATGCCATGCTGTGTACCGCACCTGTGTGTGCCTTGCCATGAGTCTGTCAAGGGGTACAAGAGTAATCCAAGAGTGGATCACTAGACAGCGGTCAAAGTTAGCCTTAGTAACTTGAGAACTAAGGAAATATTTCTCGATTATGGAGGTGATAAAGAGTTCATCGTAAAGTGTTACGATGATGCAAGCTTTAAAACCAATCCGGATGACTCTTAGTAGAAATCCAGCTACGTATAGTGGAGCAGCCATTTGGAATAGCTCCAAGTGGAGCATGGGAGTAGTATCTACAAATATGACATGGAAAGTTTGTAAGGTACACACGGATCTGAATGTCGCAGACCCGTTGACTAAAACCTCTTTCACGAGCAGGACATGAACAAACCCCAGAACTTATTGGGTGTTAATCACATGATGATATGATCACATGGTGATGTAAGTGTTAATCACATGGTGATGTGAACTAGATTATTGACTCTAGTGCAAGTGGGAGACTGTTGGAAATATGCCCTAGAGGCAATAATAAAATGGTTATTATTGTATTTCCTTGTTCATGATAATTGTCTATTGTTCATGCTATAATTGTGTTAACCGGAAACCATAATACATGTGTGAATACATAGACCACAACATGTCCCTAGTGAGCCTCTAGTTGACTAGCTCGTTGATCAATAGATGGTCACGGTTTCATGGCCATGGACATTGGATGTCATTGATAACGGGATCACATCATTAGGAGAATGATGTGATGGACAAGACCCAATTCTAAGCATAGCACAAGATCGTGTAGTTCGTTTGCTAAAGCTTTTCAATGTCAAGTATCGTTTCCTTAGACCATGAGATTGTGCAACTCCCGGATACCGTAGGAATGCTTTGGGTGTGCCAAACGTCACAACGTAACTGGGTGGCTATAAAGGTGCACTACGGGTATCTCCGAAAGTATCTGTTGGGTTGGCATGAATCGAGACTGGGATTTGTCACTCCGTGTGACGGAGAGGTATCTCTGGGCCCACTCGGTAAGACATCATCATTGTGAGCTCAATGTGACTAAGGAGTTAGTCACGGGATGATGTATTACGGAACGAGTAAAGAGACTTGCCGGTAACGAGATTGAACAAGGTATGGGGATACCGACGATCGAATCTCGGGCAAGTATCATACCGATAGACAAAGGGAATTGTATACGGGATTGATTGAATCCTTGACATCGTGGTTCATCCGATGAGATCATCGTGGAGTACGTGGGAGCCAACATGGGTATCCAGATCCCGCTGTTGGTTATTGACCGGAGAGGTGTCTCGGTCATGTCTACGTGTCTCCCGAACCCGTAGGGTCTACACACTTAAGGTTCGATGACGCTAGGGTTATAGGGAAAAGGTATACGTGATTACCGAAGGTTGTTCGGAGTCCCGGATGAGATCCCGGACGTCACGAGGAGCTCCAGAATGGTCCGGAGGTAAAGATTGATATATAGGAAGTCCAGTTTCGGTCACCGGAAAGTTTTCGGGCTCATCGGTATTGTACCGGGAGTGCCGGGAGGGTGCCGGAGGACCCCCGGGAGGGGTGTGACGACCAAAGGACCACATGGGCTGTTAGATAAAGTGTGCCAGCCCTTATTGGGCTGGGCAAGACTTTTGCTAAAGGCCCATGCGGCTGGAGATAAGGAGATAAGGCAAAAAGGATTTAAAAGGAGGAGATCCACCTCCCTTGTGGGAGGTGGACTCTCCCTTTAATTCGGCCGGCCATCTCCTCTTTGGAGTAGAGGCCAAGCCAGCCCTCCACGTCCCTCCTCCTATATATACTTGAGGTTTTGGATGTTTTGAGTGAGGATTTGATCTCTCTCTCTCACGGCGAAGCCCTACCTCTCTTCTTCCTCCTCCGCAGCGCTTAGGCGAAGCCCTGTCGGAATACCTTGCTACTCCACCACCACCACGCCGTCGTGCTGCTGTTGGAGCCCTTCCCCAACCTCTCCTTCCTCCTTGCTGGATCAAGGTGTTGGAGACGTCACCGGGCTGCACGTGTGTTGAACGCGGAGGTGCCGTCCGTTCGGCACTTGATCGGATCTACCGCAATCTGAATCGCTGCGAGTACGACTCCATCAACCGCGTTCTTGTAACGCTTCCGCTTAGCGATCTTCAAAGGTATGAAGATGCAATCTCTCCCCTCTCGTTGCTGGTTTCTCCATAGATAGATCTTGGTGAACGTAGGAAAATTTTGATTTACTACTACGTCCCCCAACATCACGAGGGGCCCACAAGCCTGCCCCACGCGGCCAGGGGGGTGGCCGCGGCTAGCAGACTTGTGGCCTGTTGGTGCCCCCCCTCTAGTTAATTCTTGCGCTAGTATTTTTTATTAATTCCAAAAATATTCTTCGTAAATTTTCAGGACGATCCGAGAACTTCTATTTCTGCACAAAAATAACACCATGGCAATTCTGCTGAAAACAATGTAAGTCCGGGTTAGTTCCATTCAAATCATGCAAATTAGAGTCCAAAACAAGGGCAAAAGAGTTTGGAAAAGTAGATACGTTGGAGACGTATCAATGCGAGAAGAGTGGAAGGGGAATGTCGCTCGCGCCAAACTATTTCGAGATGTAATGCGCCCTAAATACCCGCTCCCCACCCACCAAATATTGAGGCTCGTAGGCTCAATTGGTGCGGCCTCCAAAAATTATGTCGATTGAGGGCAAGATGACGGTTTTGCTACACTGCCCCTTTTCAGCCAGAATCACTTGATCGACGATTATGTGCAATGGGCACTTGTGGCAACTGTAGTAGAGTGCTTGCCCTATGTCAGCTATAACGGATGAGTCACCAAATTCCAGATTGGCCAACTTGAAGTTGATAAGAGCAACTCCAACGGGAAGACCCAAACGGACGCGCGATTTGTCCGCTTTTCGTGCGTTTGAATCGGCCGAGCGGACGCCGGTGTCCAGTTTTTAAAATGGGTAGGCTAGTCCGCCCAACGCACACTCGAACGCAAATCATATCCACCTCGGCCCCGCTTGTCAGCGCGAATTAAAAAACAAAATGCCCAAACAACGATATTAAAACATAATTAAACATTAAAGGTCGGTCAAAGCCGGCCCAAGTCCACATAAAACTTAATTAAAAATAAATAAAAAACGTGTCCGCCCTTGTCTGCATCTGGCGTCGGCACTACGCATCGTCATCCTCGTCGTCGTCGGGGGCGGTGAGGTCGATGAGCTCCGGTGCCGGCTCAGCCCAAGGGAACGCAACCTCCCACGCCCATGCAGCGTCCTGCCCCGGCAGCACCGGCGACGCAGGCTGACGGGCTCGCTCCTCCTCCTCCCGCTCCCGACGCTCCGCCTCCTCCTCCTCCGCCCACCTGCGCTCCAGCTTCATCTGCTCTGTGGCCTCGGCTCCCTCCCTCGCCAGAGCCAGGGACCTGTGTTGCAGGAGATACTTGTGCTCCTGCTCCTGTGTGCACATACACCAAACGGGAGGCGCAGACACCCACTCCCGGAACTGGCCAGTCCACTTGTAGCTCTCTGGCTGGCGCTCCTTGGACTCAACCTTGGGCTCTTGGATCGCTAGAGCGGCCGGCGGAGCTAGAGGAGGAGGAGGCATGACGCAGTCGCCCGCCACGGACAGCGCGAGGGCTTCATCGAGGCCCTCCCAGTGCACCTCCTCCTCGCGCCTGCTCTCCTCAATGGCGTAGGCCGTTGCCTCCTCGAGGGCGGCCTGGTAGCGGCCTCCTCCTCCTGCTCCTCTGGCTTCACTTTAGGTGGCGGTAGAGGGATGGCCGGATCGAACTGGACGCCGTGGAGGCGCTCCCACTCGTGCTCTAGGGCGAAACAAACCTCCCAGTTAGGGGAGTCGGCCGTGTACATGTTGTGGCGTCGCTGCTCCGGAGTGAGGAGCTCGTGCCGCCGGCGAACCTCCTCTGCGTGCGCGCGCGCAGACCGCATCATTGATAGGATGGGGATGCGGTCGGGGTCCAGATGCCAACCATGGGGAGGTTGACATCTGGGTAGGGCAGAGCTTGCCTGTACTGCCAGTGCCACCGAGCTTGGTGGACTGAGATGTACAGGCGCTCCCGCGGTGGTGCAAAGCGACGAGGTGGCACTGGCGTCCTGGATGAGCTTGCGCCGGGGGTGAGCTTGCCCTTCCCTTTGCTGAGGAAGCCCATGGCGGCCGCTAGCTGGTGGGCTGGCTAGGGTTTCGCGGTCGCCGCCGGGGGAGCAAGAGTGGCCAGATGTGGACGGGAGGGGAAGTGGATGAGGCTGCCCCCGCCGCACGCTTCAGATTAAAAAGGATGACCCACGACCATCTTTCACCCACTGCCAGGCGGGCCCCGTAGGTAGCTGGTCGCATTTAATACGACCGGGGGTAGTTGGCCCACGACGAGTGGGGCCGAGGCAAACACGAGGGGAACGCGCGGCGCATCCGCGGTGACGCAAATCCGGCCCAAATTTGGGCCCGAAATGGGTCAGCGCGGACGCAAAGCGGACACGATTTAGGACTGGATCAGCGCGTTGGGCATCTGTTTTCGGCCGCAACGACTCAAACGGACGCGGGCGGACGAAATGGATCGCTTTGGAGTTGCTCTAACTCATCAACCAATCAAGGACATGCTACAGTGCGTACCTACGGATGCATGCTACAGTGTGACCAGGAGAGGTACTACAGTGTTGAGCATGCCGTGTACAGTACATGATCTGAACCACTCGATTTAGATCCGGCGGTTCAGAGTGATCCAAGTTGCCTGTGATCTTGGCCACACAAAGTCAGACAAGCCGAGCCCGTGCTAGACTAGTGCCGACAGAAAACAGTGCCATGTTCAAACCGGCGAACATCCAATGCGTTGTTAGTGGAAGTTAGGGACAGATGGAAGCGACACAAGTGGCGCCACGACGAGGAGGAAGTGGCAGCACAAGTAGTTGTCAAAAAAAAAAGTGGCAGCACAGGTGGGAAGTGCGGAAAGGGAAATGTCGCTCGCGCCAAACTATTTTCGAGATGTAATACGCCCTAAATACGCTCTCCCCAACTGTCAAATATGGAGGCTTGTAGGCTCAATTGGAGCGGCCTCCAAGGCTCCAAAAAATTATGCCCATCAGGGGTTGGATCTTGGATGGCAGACTTTGCTGGACCGCACGGTTCCATCGGGCACTTGTGGCAACTCTACTAGAGTTGCTTCATCTACCAGGTCCCCTGAGGTCAGCTAAACCTGTATGAGTCGTCAAATTTCAGATTGGCCGACTTGAAGTTGGTAAGTCATGTCAAGTCAAAATTCAGATCAAGGACGTGCTACAGTTTAGCATACCTACGGACGCATGCTACACGATGACTAGGAGAGCTGTTACGGTGTTGACCAGGTCGTGTACAATAAAATGATCTGGGCCACTCCATTTAGATCCAGCGGTTCAAGTGAACCAAGTTACCTGTGACCTTGTCCACACAAAGTCGGCCAAGCTAGACCAGTGCGGACAGAAAACAGTGCCATGTCAATCGGTAGAGACAGTGCAAGTCCTACAATGACAGGCCCATTTGTGGGCCAAATTCATGGCAAAGACAATGACAGAAACTAACTCACTAATTGCTGCAAGCTCGCAAGATTGTTCTCCCGTGCCTGATGGGTTGTTCACGACCATTAACCACAATCAGCCACTCAAATAGTAGTAATAGTATTAATTCATCTAAGCTTTTCTACCATTAACATTTACAGCTGAAGTCCTTGAGCAGTCAGAAATTCTATATATATGGGGGGTAAAGAAGTGCACCACAAGCTGCTGGCTGATCCAGAAGAGTCCCTACAAGCTGCCTGTTCGTTCATATTCCCTCGGTCGTTTCTAGCTGAAACTCGGCCCGGCCGGTCATCTCTAACAGAATGTAAAGCTTAATTTGCCACCACAAAGTACTCCTTCAATCTCAGGCGCGGGACCATCAGCAGCAGATATGGATGATTAGTAACACCAAAAAAGGGTCAGGTGCCACCAGTTCCCTCGTCGCTATCTCATGTTGCAGCACCGTGGTTTCCCAGCCTGCAGCTTGTCCCACAAACATAGCATCTGCCTCGGTGATTGGTAATGCGCGGTGTAGTAGTCGTCTATGCATCCGAACTGACAGAACTTGACACTGTGCACGTATTCGACGGGCCTGGTGTTGTTGAAACGCTCCACCCACATTCCCATGCTCACGTCTTCCATTTTGAATAGCTGCACAGCAAGCAAACTGTGAATTAGACATCTGTCGACATTTTTATGTCCAGTTTATCTTTTTTTCCAACCCTGGTTCAACTTATCCTGTGCTTGTAAATCTGCGCTATTTTTTAATTATATTTTTATATGGCTGCAAACATAATCTGATGAAAATTCTGAATCATTTTGGTAGTATGGAAATTGTTGACTAGTTTCTGCAGCATGCAGGCTAGAAGCATTCATCTGATCTTACCCTTAATTTATGATCTGTAAATTCTGAAACAATGGAATCCGCGATATCAGAAGATATAACATATCCAGGACCATTTGCATAGGTTGGATAATCCTCTTCTGGCCACTCCTGTGAAGTACAATAAAAAAGCAGAGGTAAGAAATATGTGCATTTAATGCGGACCCCGTACCCTGCTTTTTTGGTTAAAGGGGTATAGCTTGATTGGAACTTAAAGTGGAAAATCATAATAGACATGTCTAGTATCCAGATAGTACTGCCTGTTGAAATTCAAAGTAATTGCCTACTGGAAAATATGAAACTGTGACAGGACGCCCGAGGCAGCACAAGATAACTTTGAGAGTAAAGTTGTACATTGTCCCTATAGATTTATTCAGGCTCTAGCAAGTAGCAAGCAACAAAGCAATCTGTCCTGCTGTCAGGAACTAATCTTTTATAGCAACTTTAGTTCATAAATAAATTACAGCGAGGGACAAGTACAAGAACTCATCTATTTTAAATAAGAACAGAAAGACCAAATAGCTTCTGGACTGTGTTGCTACAGCAATGTAGTGAAGCACTAACTTCAACAAATAACAGAAAAAAGGACATTCATTATTAAGTCAATAGTTTACCTCGTACGTAACAGCCCATTTCCCAATGCGCAATGGATTATGGCGATAATTCATGTTCCCTATATAA
This sequence comes from Hordeum marinum, assembly GCA_022496015.1. Lineage (NCBI taxonomy): Eukaryota > Viridiplantae > Streptophyta > Magnoliopsida > Poales > Poaceae > Hordeum > Hordeum marinum. The sequence goes on from CM039676.1 coordinate 470,238,671, forward strand.
AGACTTTTACCGTTCGGTATATTCTTAACTTCAGCCATTACCGCTTCAAGTCTAACAAAAGTATCATCATCACACTTCATTATATATTTCGCAGAGACCGCATGGACCTGAGAGAGAAAAAGGCTCATTGGTGGCAAATAGTCAATATAGCGACTTAATTAGCAAATTTGAAAATGGGTACTAGCTCTTACACATACCCCATATTCGCATATCGCAACCGTCTTCAGAACAACCAAATCATAGCTGTCCATGAATGGCACAATGACAACGTCACCAAAATATTCTGCTTCCTTTTTCAACTCTATATTCACTTCCTTTCTGGCGTGCTGCAGAAAAGATAATTCAAAAGCTCAAGCCCATAGATAGTGGAGTACACAACTAGGAATTAGTAAGCCACAGACTGAGTCAACAAAAATTACCAGCGCAACAAAAAATCGGGCGACGACATTCGAAGTCTTCTGGGCAGCAGACATCCATGTCTTTCGAACAGCCATACGCTCTGCAAAATGGTTGCCTGCTGACAGGATGCCGATGAATATTTTGACCGGTTCTTCTGGCAGGGGAGGGGCCTGCCAAGCTGGAAACATCTCTAGGTGTTTCTGCGGTGCAAAGCTAGGATGTGTAGTGGGCAAAGTGCCCGCAAACACTGATTGCACATCAAGGTCCCCATTCAATGATAAGCCAGTAGCATCCTCAAGCCCAAACCCCTGCAAACACCACCAGAGACAAAAGTTAGCCACAGTGCCCCACCATTAACATCTAATTATGCTTCACATCTCTTCATGAGCATGGAATTGACCCTTACAATGCGGTACGGGAATGACGTCACATGCCGGCCATCAACATTCACATGATAACCCTCCAATCCGGCGGTGAGAGTAAGAACAAAGAGGCGGTCCTCCACAAATGGGTATGGCCAAGAACTAGAAACCTTCTTGGTCCGGCCGATGAGGTGATTCAACCACCATGACGTCTTGGACTCCTGGGACTGACCTTCATCCTGAATCCACTTCTCACACTTGACCATCCCATCCACTGAAGAACAATTCAATCAATTCTATCGTACAGCCAAAATAATCAATAACAGAGTAGGTAAACAGTAGCACTAGTATTTCATCAGTCAGGCAACAAAGAGAAACAGGACAGGAGGGTGTACCAGTCTCCTCGTCGGCACGGGTCATCCAGCCCTCGCATCGGAGCGAGGTGCCCCACTGCATGCGGTAGCAGGTGTTCTGCTCGATGACAGGCTTGCCGCTCCAGTCGCCGCGGAGGCGGGGGTTGAAGTGGAGGATCCTGGGCGGGTCCTCGCCGTCCACCGTCTTAAGCCCCTGCAGCTCCATCATGAACTGGGAGACCATGAGGGGCTCCTCCCCCTCCCTGAGCTGCGCGATCTTGGGGTCCCGCTCGGGGTGCGCGGCGTGCGGCGTGGCGGCGACGGTGATGTAGGAGCCGAGGGTGAGGCCGCACGGCAGCTCGACGGTCCGGCCCCGGGCCCGGAACTCGTCGGCGGCGAGCACGATGGAGTGCGGGCACTTGCCCCTCTCGCCCGCCCCCTCGTCCGCGTCGAGCGGGTCGGGCAGGGACGCGGCGGCCCCGAGGGCGTCGTGCAGGTCGGCGAAGAGGCGGGCCCCGGCGGCGGCGGCCTCGGCGGCGACCTTGCGCAGCGAGCCGCCGGAGAGGGATGAGTTGAGGCGGCCGAGGTCGAGCCCGGAGACGATCCCCGACGGCGCGGCCTCGAGGGCCTCCCGGTGCGCGCGCTTGGAGGGGCGCACCGGCGCGCCGCCCCGGCCGCCCGCCTCGACGTGCAGGTGGCGGGCCCCCGCCCCCGCGGCGCCGGGCAGGGGCAGGGAGGGCGGCGAGGCGAGGAGCAGCTGGAAGAGCGCGTACGCGAGGAGGAAGAGGGCCGCGCACCCCTGGACGGCGCGGCGGCGGGAGGGCGCGGCTGCCGCCATCCCCCTCCGCATTGCGAGCCCTAACCCTAGGAGCAGAGCAGGGGGGGCGGCCGGAGCCGCGGGCGGGTGCGGGTCGGGAGGATGGACGGAAAGGGGAGGCACGAACGGGAAGGCCTGCCGAGGTGGTAGTACGTGTCCGCGTTATTCTGGCGATGGCGATGATCGACGGTTTCCGCCGCGTTCAAACCGATGCGGGTCGCATTATTCTAGCGCTACTTTATTTTCTCGCCCGCCTTGTGAGTTGTGATTGTGTAAAGCAGCGCGCCTAATTTACTCCGTACTATACTCACAGGAGGCGCAGTGGGTTCGGCGGGGTGGCGTCGCGTGGGCTGGGCGCACCGTGGACCGGCCTGCTGCCGTGCCGTGTACGTGGGGGTGGGGTCGTGGACTGAGCGCGCGGACGACGTACGCGTGGGGGTAAAGCGGCGCGCGCCGGCGCTGGGTGGGGGAGGGGTGGGGGTTGGGGCGGGCGAAGCATCCCGTGCGGTGGGGGCGCGCGGTTGACCGGCGCTCACCTGGGTCGGGCGTTGAACATTCGCTGCTACTGCTAGTAGTAAATCCAAACCGAATGATTCCACGGAGCGATACGATACGCTCCCGTGAGGTGGGTGGGCGGCCGGCCGTTTCTATGTGCGCCCCCGTCTTTGTTTGTTCGTTCGACTAGGGAACCTTACCGAGAGAACGTTCTCCAGCTGGTCTTGGCAAGCGAAGGGCACGCCATGACACGAAGATGGCGCGAGGAGGACTTGAGTCTTGGGAAGGTGGCGCCGTCAGGGTGTTGGTGCCTTGACTTGCTACGTGCGGAAGAGGCGGTGCGGTACCAGAGGGCGGAGGAAGGGAATGAGATGGCGATGGTGAGCACAGTGACGGTGGAGGAACATTGCCGATGGAGCGACTGGTGAATCGGAGGAGGCGGACGTGGAAGAGACACGATTCAGTCTCCTCTTGTCGGTTGGTAATGATGAGAAATGAGAGTTACGATCCAGTCTTATCACTTGTCGGTTTAATCCGACATCTACAATGGAGAGACGATGCCTTCTTTTTCAAATATCACAAGAAAACTAATTGCCGCTTGAAGCAATTTAGAGTATACATATTCATCATAATTCTTATGTTTGCTCTTTTCTAGCAGTCACACCTTTGTTTTCGGTCATTGCTCTCCGCGTTGCTTCTTTCACTCCCTACACTTTTTTGCAAGGAGTATGCATGTCATATATGACTTGGATTCAAATCAAGTGAACCAAATGGGCTTTTTCACGTGTTCCATTAGAGTGGCCTATGTCATTGTCTGTTAGTGGAAGATTAGAGCTATTGTAATGGTCCCATCTTTATGTTCATCCCCACTCATGAACCACCATCAGGCTATGGTACACGATTGTCTTGTGTCTTCCACACTTGCGTGCCATCCTCATGGTTGGTGGCGGGAGGCGTTAGATCTACAGCCATAAGATAAGAATTTTACTACAAGATACCAAAGCCCTCTTGAAGGTATCAATATGGTCGACTATAGAGGAGGTGTGAATAGGAGCCTACAAAATTTAAGCTTAATTATCAATTTTAGGTATATACACATAAAGTAGGTTCTCTAGACATGCACCTTGATGAACACAACTAGATGGAAAGCAAGCTTAAGGCAAGGTATGATAGACAACAATATATTTAGCAAGCCAACAAGTATGCGAAGCAATGTTAAGGTGAAAGCACAACATGCTTCCTTGGTGGTTTTGATAATTCATGACAACATACATTGTCTCTTGGACTAACACCTCTATCTAGTGTATTTCAGATAATAATCCATGGAGAGTTGAGTTGGCAAAAGGATTGAGGAGATTGTGGAATTACCCCAAGATTCAAGGAAATAGGTTGGCCAAGCTTCAAGCAAGAGGACTCTACATTTTACATTTGTGAGAAATCACTTTGAGTCCATAGGAGAGCCAATACTATTAAAAAGGGGTAAAGTTTTAATGGTGAACAATATGCTCAAACGTGCACAAGTGACAGTGACCAAAACATCCACAAACTCTCCCACCAAAGTCTGTCCAAAGCCAAATATGCAAAATCGGTGCAACCAACATTCCTATCCCGGTGCCATCGATTCTAAACCCTAGACAGACTCAGTCAAACCCTAACACTTCGGTGCAGCCGACACTGCACTCAGTGCCACCGAGTTGGGTTGCCAAGATTCTGTTACGCAAGCTCGTTTTCAGTCCATTCGAAAATGGTGAATCGGCATCACCGAGATTGGAAAATCTGACCGTTGGTCACCTTGTCGGTGCAACGGAGAATTGTATATCAGTCCCTTTGAGATTCAAAAGTTGCCACTTTTGGTCACTCCGGTACCACCGAGATTTACACATCGGTGTCACCGAGATGGTCATTTTGTGTGTAACGGTTGGATTTTTGGGGATGCCTATATATACCCCTTCACCATCACCCACTCGAAAAAGAAGCACTCAGAACTATTCCATACCTATCCTACTCAGTTTTCTAAGAAAGAACCACCCACCCTTGTGTTGAGGTCAAGATCTTCCACTCCAACCATATGGATCTTGATTTCTAGCCTCCCCAAGTTGCTTTCCACCAATCCCATCTCTTCTACCAAGCCATCTGTGAGAGAGTGATTGTGTGTTGAGGAGTTTATCATCTTGAAGCACAAGAGCAAGGAGTTCATCGTCATTACCGAGCCTATTACCTTTTGGAGGGTGGTGCCTCCTAGATTGGTTAGGTGTCGCTTGGGAGCCTCCTACTTCATGTTGTGGAGTGAACCAAGAAGTTTTTAAGGGCAAGGAGATCGCCTACTTCGTGAAGATCTACCCATAGTGAGGCTAGTCCTTCATGGACGGAAGCCGCATGGAATAGTCAAGGTTGCTTCTTCGTGGAACTCTCCGCGGACTCTCGCGACCGTTACCCTCCGTGGGTTGAAGACTCCATGAACGTGGACGTACGATAGCACCACCTATCGGAACCACGGGAAAATCCTTGCGTCTCATATTGCGTTTGATCTTCCTACCCCATCTCTTTACTTACATGTGCAATGTCTTTACTTTTCGCTGCCATACTTGTAGACATGCATGTGTAGGGCTGTTAGACTTGCTAAAATAGTTAAAATCTGCCAACCAATTAACTTGGGAAAAGGCTAGGTTTTAAATTACTGCTAGTAGTCTATTCACCCCCCCTCTAGACACCCCTCTCTCGATCCTACAAGTGGTATCAGAGCTTTGGTGTCCATTGCTTCAGTTTAATCACCGTGGAGGAAGATGGATGTGTCTAGAATGGAGAGTTTGAGTTTTAGAGTGCCCATTCTTGATGGAGAGTACTATAGTCAATGGAAGAATGCCATGATTGATCTATTCAACAGATTTCACTTGACTAAATATATTGAAAAACCCTATGTGCTCCCTATTGATGAATTGCATCCCACACACGAAGAGGAAATTAACATGCTTGGTAACCTAAGGACTGCCAATCCTATTGTTAGAGGTTTACCAAGATTCATGCTTTCTCAAATGAAGAACTTTGCATGTGCCTATACCTTATGGATTGATTTGGAGAAATGATATCCAAATCTTTCCTTAGGAAATCTTGATGAAATTCTTCATAAAACCATTGCTTTTCACAAAATGAAGCCTAGTGATCCAAACTTTGATAAATGCCTATTTGAGCTCTGTGATCTTATGCGTGCTAAAGGAGATGTCACCACTATCAACAACATTATCTTTGAAGCCATTCACATTCATAAACTTGAAAATTGTCATGATCACTATTCTAACGAATCTCTTGTTCTTTATGACGAGGATTTCCCACTTGATGATGACAATGTGGAACATGGATACTATGAAGAAGATGAGTTGTTCGACATCGAGCACGAGAAGATCATGAAGAATCTGAGCCTCATGGCAACTTTAAGGATTACATGTCCGGAGGAAAAGAGTGGATTCTTGACAGCGGATGTGCGGATCATATGACTGGTGATAAAGACATGTTCCAAGAGATCACGCCTAATCAAGGTCCTCGACAGTACGTGACCTTTGGAGACAACTCTAAGGGTAAGGTACTTGGCCTTGGTAAGGTGGCTATATCCCATGATAGCTCTATTCAAAATTTTATGCTTGTTGAGTCTCTTGGCTACAATCTTCTTTCCATATCTAGACTTGTCGACTTCGGTTTCAATGTTTTATTCACGAAAGTAGATTGCCAAGTGTTTCTTCAAGATAATCATAAAATGGACTTTGCCGGTTTCCTTAGAGGTGATCTATACATTGTTGATTTTACTAAAAGATCCAAGCCTCGCACTTGTTTAATTGCAAAATCTTCTAAAGGTCAGCTTTGGCATAGAAGACTTGGACATGTAGGCATGCGCAATCTAGATAAGCTAATCAAAGGTGATCATATACTTGGTGTTAAAGATGTTATCTTTGACAAAGATAGACTTTGTATTCCTTGTCAGGCTGGAAAGCAAGTAGGTGGAAGTCATCCCATTAAGAATATCATTACTACTAGGAGACCACTCGAGTTACTTCACATGGATCTTTTTGGTCCCAATGCTTACAAGAGTCTCGGCGGAAATTCCTATGGTCTAGTTATAGTTGATGATTTTTCCAAATTTACGTGGGTATTCTTTCTTGATGATAAGTCGTAGGTTCAAAAGATCTTCAAACTTCGCTCGCAAAGCGCTAAATCAGTTTGAAGTGAAGATCAAGAAGGTTCGGAGCGATAACGGATCGGAGTTCAAGAACACCCATGTGGAGACCTTTCTTGACGAAGAAGGTGTCTCACATGAGTTCTCGGCTACATACACACCTCAACAAAATGGAGTTGTTGAGAGGAAGAACCGGACGCTCATTGAGATGGCAAGAAAGATGCTTGAAGAATACAAGACGCCAAGACACTTCTGGGCAGAAGCCGTTGAAACAGCATGTCATGCCACAAACGGACTTTACTTGCACAAGCTTCTTGGTAAAATGGCATACGAGCTACTCACTGGTAACAAACCCCAAGTCGGATACTTTCGGGTATTTGGCTCAAAGTGCTACATTCTTGATAAGCATCGTCGTACTAAATTTCCTCCTAAATCTCATGAAGGATTCCTACTTGGTTACGGATCGAACTCTCACACTTACCGTGTCTACAACAACTTCACTCGAAAAGTTGAAGAGATGGTAGATGTGAAGTGTTGGGGAACGTTGCATGGGAAACAAAAATTTTCCTACGCGCACACAAGATCTATCCATGGTGATAAGCATCTATGAGAGGGAGAGTGGATCTACATACCCTTGTAGATCGCTAAGCGGGAAGCGTTAAGAAACGCGGTTGGTGTACTTAAACGTCTTCGCGATCCAAATTGCCGAGCGTCCCACGATCTCATCACGATCCGTCTCGCGATCCAATCACGATCCGTCCCGCGAACTCATCACGATCCGTCCCGCGATCTCATCACGATCCGTCTCGCGATCTTGATCATGGTCCTTCCGATCTAGCGCCGAACGGACGACACCTCCGCGTTCAGCACACGTACAACTCGATGACGATCTCCGCCTTCTTGATCCATCAAGAGGGAGCGGAGATGTGGAAGAGTTCTCCGGCAGCGCGACGGCGCTACGGCGATGGTGGTGGAGCTATTCCGGCAGGGCTTCGCCTAAGCACTGCAGAAAACCGATCTAGAGGAGAAACTATGCACTAGAGGAACGGGTAGCACGTGGCTGAAAATCTTGTGCCAAAACCCTAAAACCCTCTAGTATATATAGGAGGAGAGGAGGAGGAGGCTTGGCTCCCAAGGAGCCAGCTCTTGGGTCAGCCGAACCAGGAGGGAGGAGTCTCCTCCTCCACTCTTAGTAGGATTAGGACTCCTTCCTAATTTAGCCCTTTTGCCTTTTCCCACCTTTTTCCTTTTGGGTTTTTTCTTCCCAGCCGCATGGGCCCTTTGTGGGACTTCCTCCAGCCCACTAAGGGCTGGTATTCATCCTCCCACAGCCCATGTAGCCTCTTGGGTCGAAATACCCCTCCCGATGGTCTCCCGATACAGTACCGACACTCCCGGTACACTACCGATAAGCCCGAAACTTTTCCGGCGACCAAAATAGGACTTCCTATATATCAATCTTTACCTACTGACCATTCTGGAGCTCCTCGTGAAGTCCGGGATCTCATCCGGGACTCCAAAAAACCTTCGGTCACCACCATACATAACTCTATACTACTGAAACGTCACTGAACCTTAAGTATGCAGACCCTGCGGGTTCGAGAACTATGTAGACATGACCGAGACACCTCTATGGTCAATAACCAATAGCGGACCTGGATGCCCATATTGGTTCCTACATATTCTACGAAGATCTTTATCGGTCGAACCTCTATGTCAAGGATTTAGTTAATCCCGTATGATGTTCCCTTTGTTCTTCGGTATGTTACTTGCCCGAGATTCGATCGTCGGTATCTCCATACCTAGTTCAACCTCGTTACCGGCAAGTCTCTTTACTCGTTCCGTAATACAAGATCCCATGACTAACACTTAGTCACATTGCTTGCAAGGCTTGTTGTGATGTTGTATTACCGAGTGGGCCCTGAGATACCTCTTTGTCACATGGAGTAACAAATCCCAGTCTTGATCCATGCCAACCCAAAAGACACCCTCGGAGATACCTGTAGAGTACCTTTATAGTCACCCAGTTACGTTGCGATTGATACATACAAGGCACTCCTCCGGTGTCAGTGAGTTGCATGATCTCATGGTCATAGGAACAAATACTTGACATGCAGAAAACAGTAGCATTAAACTGACACGATCATATGCTACGTTTGTAGTTTGGGTCGTGTCCATCACACCATTCTCCCAATGATGTGATCCCGTTATCAAATGACAAGTCATGTCCATGGCTAGGAAACCTTAACCATCTTTGATCAACGAGCTAGTCTATTAGAGGCATACTAGGGACATGGTTTTGTCTGTGTATCCACACATGCATCTAAGTCTCCGATCAATACAATTATAGCATGGATAATAAACGATTATCATGAACAAGGAAATATGATAATAACTAATTTATTATTGCCTCTAGGGCATATTTCCAACATGAAGTTTGATGAATCTAATGGTTCGCAAGTCGAACAATTGCCAAATGATGTAGGTGATAAGGATCCTTCGGAAGCCATTCTAGATCTACCCATTGGCAAGATTCGTCCGATGGAGGTGAAGGAGAGTACTACATCAACTCAAGTGGAAGCCCCTACCTCAGGTCAAGGTGAACCTCAACACGACATGGAGGCATCCACAAGCGGTACATGATGAGATGATGAAGAAGAGGAAGTGCATTATGAAGATCCACCACAACCACCTTCACCACCACCTCAAGGGAACGACACCTTCAACAACAACAAAGATGAACGAGATGATGATGAAGAAGAAGCTACACCAACCAACAATCGAAAGCTGACCCGAGTTCGAGCTCAAGTGACCAAGAACCATCCCCTAAACCAAATCGTTGGTGATATACAAACAGGGAGAATCACTCGCTCTAAAACCCATCTAGCTAACTTTTGTGAGCATTATTCTTTCATCTCTAGCATTGAGCCTTTAAAGGTAGAACGAGCTCTTGAAGACGCGGATTGGGTGAACGCAATGCATGAAGAGATTCACAACTTCGAGAGGAACGAAGTGTGGACACTCGTGGAGAAGCCTGAAGATGAGCACAACATCATCGGAACCAAATGGGTGGTTCGAACAAACAAGACGAAGATGGTCAAGTCGTACGCAACAAGGCTCGTCTAGTAGCCCAAGGATATATGCAAGTCGAAGGTATGGACTACGGTGAGACTTATGCCCCCGTTGCTAGACTTGAAGCTATTTGTATTCTTCTTGCTTATGCTAATCACAATGATACCACGCTTTATCAAATGGACATCAAAAGTGCATTTTTAAATGGTGAAATTGAGGAAGAAGTTTATGTTAAGCAACCACCTGGTTTTGTGAATCCTAAGAAACCTAATCATGTTTACAAGCTTCGCAAAGCTCTTTATGGACTTAAGCAAGCCCCTCGTGCTTGGTATAAATGTTTAGCGAAGTTTCTCATCGAAAAAGGTTTTGAAATTGGTAAAATTGATGCAACATTGTTCACTAAGAGAGTTAATGGAGAATTATTTGTATGCCAAATCTATGTGGATGATATTATCTTTGGTTCCACTAACCCTCAATTTCGTGAAAGATTTGGAAGGTTGATGTCTGAGAAGTATGAGATGTCTATGATGTGTGAGCTTAAATCCTTTCTTGGATTGCAAATCAAGCTATCAAGAGAAGGAACTTTCATCTCTCAAACTAAGTATACCAAGGACTTGATCAAGAAGTTCAACATGCACGATTGCAAAGGTATGAAAACTCCTATGACCACTAGTGGACATGTTGACCTTACCAGGGAGGATGAACTGGTGTATCAAAAGGTTTATCGATCTATGATTGGTTCATTGCTATATCTATGTGCATCTCGTCCCGATATTATGCTCAGTGTTTGCATGTGTGCTAGATATCGAGCTGCACCTAAAGAGTGTCATCTTTTGTCTCTGAAACATATTGTGAGGTACTTGATACAAACACCAAACTTTGGCATTTGGTATCCAGGGGATCTTCTTTTAATCTCGTGTGCTATTCCGATTCGGACTATGCTGGTGACAAGGTTGATAGAAATTCCACCTCAGGTACTTTTCAATTTTTAGGTAGATCTCTTGTGTCTTGGTCCTCCAAGAAACAAAACTCAGTATCTCTATCCACTGCTGAAGCTGAGTATATTGCTGCTAGATCTTGTTGTGCGCAATTACTATGGATGACACAAACGATTAAGGATTATGGTATTCATGTTAAAAATGTTCCATTACTTTGTGACAATGAAAGTACTATTAAAATTGGACATAATCATGTGCAACATTCTCGAACCAAACATATTCAAGTTCGACATCAGTTCATTCGTGATCATGTTGCCAAAGGAGATATTAATCTTAAGCATGTTCGTACTAACAAACAATTGACCAATATCTTCACCAAGCCACTTGATGAGAAAACATTTTGTCATTTGAGGAGTGAGTTGAACATTATTGATGCTTTAAACTTGAGCTAGACTCACTCGGTTGCAAGCAAGGGCATGAGCTTTCTTATTATCTCCATGTTCTCGTAACTCGTTATCATATGCCATGGAATTCTATGCTCCCTTGTATTGCATCTAACCTTTTGTAGGTACTTGGAAGAACTTCATTCCACAAGATTGCCATTAACTTCAATCATAAGCAATCTTGTCGTTACCAAGTATCCACAACCCCTCTTTGATGATGGAAGGAAGAAGATAACAAAAACATATCCTTGACATATACATGATTTAAGCTGCAAAATCTGAAGTAGTATCATGTCAATTGGATATACCCATTTCTCTTCCTTGCATGACTAACCTTTGTAGGTGATGAGTGTACTAGAACGAGAAGGATTGCTCCAAATTCAAGATGATCTTCATCAACCTTGAGCATCCTCAACAAGTTCACCTATGAGCAGTGTCATCAACATCATTCAAAGGTATGTACTCATATCTTTGAAAAGGCTTTAGTCCAAGTCATGAGCTAAAGCAACTCAAGTGATATGAAGACATCAAAATGTTTAATCGAAAAATGGTAACCCCATTTTGAGATTAAACGATGAGTGTGACCTATGATCAAGCATTCTTGCTTGGCTCCTAAGTCAATATACTGTGATATAGGTGACCTAGCCACCGCCCATCATTTAGTTAAGAATCTTGCATGGTTTGCTCTCTATTTGAATGATTTCTTGTAACCACTCAAATCTTATCTATTTGATGACCTTTGTAAATCTTTTGCGTTTTTCTTTTTGAAACAATTTCATTTTTCTCTCTGAAAACAGAAACTTGGTTTATCTTTCGGAGTCACCGATATAGAAAACTCGGTTCTACCGAATTTGCAGATAAGCTGCACTATACAATCTCGGTATCATCGATTTATCTATCCCGGAGTCGCCGATTTTCTTTGCTTTCAAAATTTGTGTTTCTTTGATATTGTTTAGTTGTTTCTGTTCTGGTGATATTCTTGTTCCTTTGATGTCCCCTTCTTATAAAAAATATATTTTTAGGGGGACAAGAACAAACAACACTTCGGGGGAGAAATTCTTTATTCAAGGATCCCTAGTTCCAAGGAGAAGAAAACTCAAATTTGCCAAAGGGAGAGAAGTTACATTCAATGATACCCTTAGTCTTTTAATGGACCCTACTTTCAATGACCCTTGATCTCCAGGATCCCTTCCTTGTCAATGATCCCTATGACTACTCCCAAGTTTAACATTTTTGGTACTTTATGCCAAAGGGGGAGAATATCAAAGCTTCATGCTAAAGGGAGAGTTACATGCTTATGCAAAGGGGGAGATATGATTTAGGGGGAGAGGAATATATCAAAATTTCACACCTATATAATCAAGGAGAGGAACAACAATTTAGGGGGGAGAAAACTACTTTTGGAGAAAAAGTTTCATGAGATCAAAGGATTACTTTTCTCACCCTTTCCGATCCCAATATCTACATGCTGAGATTCAGGGGGAGAGGTTGTACTACCATTTTTATATCAAAGGGGAGAAAAGATATAATAGATTAATGCTAAAGGTGGAGACATATCAATCTTAAGGATTATCATATTTCATACATGTTCTCCATATCTTGGTATTCGTTGAATTCTATTGCTTTTGATTGGTAGAATACTCTTGTGTTTCCTAACATTGTTTTCTCAAGTGTGTCTCTACTACTAGAATGCTCAAGAACGCAAGGTAAGTATATGCATCATATCTTTGATAAACATGATCTCTTGCTTCTTGCACATATTGTTTTGCAAGAGTGAAGTCTTGATCAAGGATATACATTTCATTCACAAATATTGATGCATATAGCCAAGATACACATGACTCTTACATCCCTTTCATCCACATGTGTGTCCATGCGTTCCAAAGCAACTATCCGTTAAAGGACTGCACACATTTAGGGGGAGGAAATCTAAGTCATGTGTTTCTCAAAGTCTTCATTGCATCCATGCATATCTTTAATTGACGCTTTGATTGTATGTTGTCATCAATTACCAAAAAGGGGAGATTGAGAGCACAACATGCTCCCTTGGTGGTTTTGATAATTCATGACAACATACATTGTCTCTTGGACTAACACCTCTATCTAGTGTATTTGAGATAATAGTCCATGGAGAGTTGAGTTGGCAAAAGGATTGAGGAGATTGTGGAATTACCCCAAGATGCAAGGAAATAGGTTGGCCAAGCTTCAAGCAAGAGGACTCTACATTTTACATTTGTGAGAAATCACTTTGAGTCCATAGGAGAGCCAATACTATTAAAAGGGGGTAAAGTTTTGATGGTGAACAATATGCTCAAACGTGCACAACTGACATTCACCAAAACATCCACAAACTCTCCCACCAAAGTCTGTCCAAAGCCAAATATGCAAAATCGGTGCAACGAACATTCCTATCCCGGTGCCACCGATTCTAAACCCTAGACAGACTCAGCCAAACCCTAACACTTTGGTGCAGCCGACAATGCACTCAGTGCCACCGAGTTGGGTTGCCAAGATTCTGTTACGCAAGTTCTCATTTTCGGTCCATCCAAAAATGGGGAATCGGCGTCACCGAGATTGGAAAATCTGATCGTTGGTCACCTTGTCGGTGCAACCAAGAATTGTATATCGGTCCCTTACTACAATAAATATGCTAACTTGCGACCATCAATATTGGTCACCGAATGGTCATTGTTTTTCATTTACGACCTTTTTATGACCAAAAACAGTTGGTCAAAAGCTGAGGGTCAAGAATGGAAATTAAGAACCTTTCTTCTAGATTGGTTGTAGACGTTTACGACCAAAAAAAAGGTCATAGGTTCTACGACCAATTGTTTTGGTCACTGGCAGTCTGCCCAGGCCACGTCGGATCCGACAGGGCAAGCTGACGTGGCAAAATTACGACCAATTGGATTGGTCGTTGATAAGAATCGGCCCGGTCCAATTCGACACTTTAGTTGGGCTAAGCCCAGCAATTCAGCCTTTTTATAATTTTTTCTGTCATTTTTTGGTCGGCTTCATGGGCCAGGCCCAACAACTTAGTTTTCTTAATTTTGGGGCATGACCTTTGTTTTTATAATTTTTTAAATGGGTCCCAATTGTCAGGTTCTGGTAAGTGGGTCCCAAATTTTGGTTTCTGGATTGTGGGTTCCTGTTGCCAGGGTCAGGTTCTCCATATTTCAAAATGCTAGTAAATAAACAAACAATGTTTAAATCAAAACAGATAAGAAAAACAGACATAATACTTCACATAACAACAAGAATCAATTTGTTACATCTTATAACACACATACAAATGTGATAATAGTACAAAAGCTCTACAAGTGTAAAATATGTCACATAACCAAGTTTGTCCTTCAGTTTGATCTAATTGGCCTACCCTTGCTAATAGAATCAGCAACAGGGGCTTCATTACTCCAATAACTAGCTCCAAATTAGCTTCTTCTGACTTCTTCATCTTGAAGCTCGTGACAAAACATGAAGCATCTGTAGTTATAGAACAAAATGGTTATAAACAAAATAAAAGAAAATCTAATTTTAGGCAATGCATCATAACCTTCAGACCATGCTACCGAGTTCACAAACATTCAACTAATTTTGGAGCATTTTGGTTTGGGTTCAGTACAATAATACCCCCAGGATCTACTGCACCAGATTAACCCCCTCAGGATTTACTGCATCTTGCCAGCAAAACAAAGACAATAAAACATGAATATCAACACGACTTTAAACTAAAAAGAGTATCATCCATTGAGAGGGAGTAGCTACACAACCAGGAATAGTGCTACTCTGTACTTAAATTACACAAGTCTCCAAACTGAATAAATAGCATGCACCAGCAAACTATGAGAACTACAACTATCACAATTACTAATTATAAACAGTTCGAAAATTCCCTGTAAAACGGACATGGCCTTTAATTAGCACCTTGCCAAATCTAGCAGAGTTAAGATTTACTGAAACAGGATTCCTAAAATTAATTCAAGAGTGAGAATACAGTCGAAGCTAATGAAAAATTCCTAAGCCATAGCCATGGATATAGTTGGAGCTAGGGACATTTATAAGTTCAAAGTAACATGGATAAGTTGTACCATTCCTACAAGTTCCTGCTATACCTGTCTTGTACTTCCATCATCTAGTTTTAGCCTCCTCAAAGCCTGATTTTCTTGCCTAATATTATTTGCAGCAGTGGCTGCCTTTCCGGTCACTGCATCTCTAGCACCCCTAAGAAAAAACAACCCAAAACATGATTAAGCAAACCACCTCAAACTTTCAACAAGGGTATCAATATATACTAGTCAGCATATGTCTTTCTCCTACTTGATCACACTGTTCTTCTTTAATGCCAGCAAGTACGGCTTCAGATTAGACGGTTGCACGGTCCTTGAGCGAGTGGATGAGCTCCCCTGCA
This sequence comes from Hordeum marinum, assembly GCA_022496015.1. Taxonomy (NCBI): domain Eukaryota; kingdom Viridiplantae; phylum Streptophyta; class Magnoliopsida; order Poales; family Poaceae; genus Hordeum; species Hordeum marinum. The sequence goes on from CM039676.1 coordinate 470,254,123, forward strand.
CCTTGGGAGTGCATGCTTCAGCCTTCACTGCTGCCTCCTGCATGGCTTGGTTCTACCGCCGCAACACCAACACAAATTAGATTGTGAGAAGGGGAACAAAAACAACCAACCCAACCAAATCAGAGCAGAAAAATTGGTTACGTTTGTGGCTGGTTTGCTTGTCCAGTGTCTTCCTCTGGAATGCCTCAGCAAATTTCATGCCAACCCTCATGGCGTGCTTCAGGAACTTCTATACACAGCGACAGACACATGACTCCTCTTGCTTGTCCAGCGTCTTCCTTCGGAATGTGTCAAGACAGTTCTTGAAGCATGTCTCCACCAGTGCATTGTATATCCATAGACTGAAACAAAAAAGCAAAATCATAAGCATTGTTTAGTTCAAGATGTTACAATGTGAAAACAATGAGATAGTTTCTTAACTTAGGACTAATGAAAATTCAGTTACTGTTAACTGAATTTGACATTACAATACAGTGGAGTGGTTTCCCCTAACCGAAACGATGGTCTTTACAAGGGAATTTAATGTTCAAGTCTTTGGTAAAGATAATTTAGTTACAAGATAATTTAGGACTAATGAAAATTCAGTTACTGTCAACTGAATTTGACATTATAATTTATTTTATACTGTGAACTGAACACTAACACTTTTAAAGTAAATTAGCACTACACAAACACTTTTACAGTTGTAAACACTTTTCATAAGATGAATCTCTTGATCTTACAGTAAATAGTCAGGTTAGGACTACACTTTTAAAGTTCAAGACAAGATACTCCTGTAAATTAAACCTCAACTTGCAGAGTTGTTATTTTCAGTTGCTTCCTTAAGTTTAGTCATGTTGTATTGCACCCCATTTTAACCTAAGTTGATGGACATGATTAGTACCGAGGCATGCCATAATAAGTAGGCACCAAATATGGTTCGGTTTCTTCACTCATTTTATAGAAAAAGCAATGCGTAACATAGACCAACTTTCACACTAGACTGGAAGAACAAAGTACAGTTTAGCAGAGTGTTGTGCTGACTGATAGCATGCGTGTAGCAGTGTTGAAAAAAGCAGAGAGGAGAGGAATGGAAGCTTACAGAGGTAGGCGACGCGGGGGTTAGCCGCCTCGACCTCATTGGCGACACAGAGGATGGGCGCGATCTCCATGAGCGACGACGACACCACCTCACTGTCGAAGATGGGCTCTCCGAGGTTCACAGCGGTCTGCGTCCGTAGAATCCGGTGAGGCCCCGGCGGCTGCATCGGCCCGGCCCGGGAGAGCGTCCGCGACAGTGATGCCATCACAATCAGACTCGCTTCCTTTCACCGCCCTGACCTGCACACACACACACACAGATAGATTGAGGCGGAGCTACTGAGCATACAGTACATCAAGACGATTCGACAAGCTTCTAGATGGCGGGGCATTACCTTGCTTCTCTAGCCAAATGATTCCACCAACAAAATTCGGGTATGAGAGGAACTAGATTCCCCAAACAGCTCCACCAATCGCCTGGAAAGTGGAAACAAAGCTTCAGGCCTAGCCGGATGCCATCGATCGAGAAGGTGGGCCACAACGATGGCCGCGTATTGACTCGAAGCCACCAGGCCGCGATGCCGTGGCCGGTGAGTCGTCGCCCGTTAGGTTGGTGCTGCTTGCTGGATCTGTTGTGGGGGGCAAAGGGGAGTGACCTGGGCTAGAGGAGAGGGCCAGTACCTCCATGGTCCCGATTGGGACCGAGCCTTGCCATGGGAGGCCACCGGGAGCCTGCAACTGTGCCGCCCACCGCCGGATCCACCCCGACCAGCAGCAGGGAGGCCTCCAAGTTGGTTGTGGTGGTGGTCTTCCTGGCGTTTAGGGAAGGAGATGGGCGGCAAAGGTGGGGGAGAGGGAGGGTGCAGACTAGCGGCGAGCCGGCGAGGGGAGAGGGAGGTGGGTGGCGGATTTGGATCGGGGAGTCGTGATGGGAGGCGGTGGCGAGGGGAGAGGGAGGTGGGTAGAGGATCTGGATCGGGGAGACGAATAGGGTTTTTTCTATTGTATGGATGGATGGGGGGTGGAGACATGGATGGATGGATGGATGGACGACATGTCATCGATCCGTGTCACAACCAATTCCACCAATCAAAATAAAGCATATGCAATTGTATTTTTTCTATTGTTTTGCTTCTACTTTTTCACATGATAAAAATCCAAAAAATGATCTCTTGGAGTAGACAAGCTTGCATCTTGGAATTAGAAACAATGTTGTCAAAGGGACTTTTCATTTTGTTTGTACGAAAAATCCATTTTCCATTTTTTGAGTGCCCAAAGTGAGTTTTTGTGAAGAAACTACCAAATATTTGTTGCAAAATTGGACCAAATCATTTTTATAAAATTTTAAGTCTTATTAAATGTACAATTGACAAAATATTTTGGTGGCAAAAGTTTTCGATCCACCTCTAGTGAAAAAGACAAAACTCTGCTGATTCAGTTAGAAGCGGGTTAAATTTGAACTAGAGGCGCCTCATAGTTTGCTCTTTATTTTTTCCAAAAATCATTTCTAGCTAAAGAAGTATCTGTTTAATCATAGATACAACAAAATTATGGTAAGATTCAACCCCTAGCTATGAACGGTCATGCCCGCCGTTTAGACTGCATTTTGAAACAGGTATAAATAATTCAAAAACAATCAAAAAAATGCAAAATCTTCATGTTGTGTCATCATATGTGACCAAGTTACCAGGAAAAATAACAAACTTGTAATACAATAATTATTTTAAAAAAGTGTTCTTAGAAATGAGCTATCATGTGTGAAGATTCGTGGCTTTCAAGCCAAATGATCAATCTTATGGCCACACTCATGGCATAGTTTGTTCAAATGATCTCATATTGTGTACAAGGGTGCATGTTGAAATGGCAAACAATGTTGCCAAAGGGATTTTTCATTTTCTTTGCACAAAAAAATCATTTTCCTTTTTTTGAGTGCCCAAAATGAGTTTTTTTGTGAAGGACCTACCAAATATTTGTTGCAAAATTGGGCCAAATCATTTTTATCAAACATTAGGACATATTTAATGCACAATTGACAAAATATTTGGGTGCCAAAAGCTTTCGATCCACCTCTAGTGAAAAAGACAAAACTCTGCCGATTTAGTTGGAAGCGGGTCAAATTTGAACTAGAGGTGCCTCATAGTTTGCTCTTTATTTTTTCCAAAAATCATTTCTAGGTAAATAAGTATATTTTTAATCATAGATACAAAAAATTATGGCAAGATTCAACCCCTAGCTATGAACGGTCATGCCTGCCATTTTGACCGCATTTTGAAACGGGCATAAATAATTCAAAAAAATCAAAAAAATGCAAAACATTTGCGTTGTGTCATCATATGCGACCAAGTTACCAGTAAAAATAACAAACTTGTAATACGGTAATTATTTAAAAAAAGTGTTCTTAGAAATGAGCTATCATGTGTGAAGATTCATGGCTTTCAAGCCAAATGATCAATCTTATGGCTGCATTCATGGAATAGTTTGTTCATATGATCTCATATTGTTCACAAGGGTGCATGTTGAAATGGAAAACAATGTTGCCAAAGGGAGTTTTCATTTTCTTTGCACAAAAAAATCATTTTCCTTTTTTCGAGTGCCCAAAATGAGTTTTTTTTGTGAAGGACCTACCAAATATTTGTTGCAAAATTGGACCAAATCAATTTTATAAAATATTAGGCCATATTTAATTCACAATTGAAAAAATATTTGGGTGTCAAAAGCTTTCGATCCACCTCTAGTGAAAAAGACAAAACTCTGTCGATTCAGTAGGAACCGAGACAAATTTGAACTGCAGCTGCCTTATAGTTTGCTCATGATTTTTTTCAAAAAATCATTTCTAATTACATAAGTATATGTTTAATCATAAATACATGGTTTGGTGGCGATACGTCGAGGTTTGGACGGTGGCCGAGTTCCCCAACTCCAGAGCGCGTAAACTCGCATACCCGCCGCATGGTCACCGCATGACCGTGGCATTGCCATGCGTTCTAGACGGCATAGGCATGTCTAGTGGGCTGGACACTCCACAGGTAGGTTCTAGGAAGAAAATTACAGTAGAAGAATCTCACGAAGAGACGGAACTATGCTCAAACATGAATTAATAGCCAAGTGTTTGATTAGCGGTACGGGAAATTCACATTGACAATGGACGTGAGTTTTGGCTGAGGATGATCATCTACTAAGAAGACTGACTTCACAAATTTTCAACTCAAATGGAGGAGCTTAGGTGGTACTTCCTTTGCAAAGTACCACATTGGACAGAAATATGAATGTTGAAGCTGGGCTCAAAATAATGAATGGATTGAGCTGAATATTGTCATTGCAATTATTTGGATATGGAAGATCGCCCAAAAAGTTTGAGGGCAATACGAGGGGTCTATATAGCACTTGCTTTGGAATGTGCCAATCTGGACAGAAAGTAGAAATTGAAGCTGCGCCCACATAGATGATTGGATTAAGCTGCAATTTGCAGGAGGATGATAATTTGGGCATATGAAGGCCTGTAAAGATTTCATACTATTTGGGTAAGTAAAAATGGTACTTGCTTCACAATGCTCTCCACTGAAGAGAATATTAGGAAAAATGTTGAGGGAAATTAGCTGAATTAAATGAGCTAAAATTTGGTGGAGGGAGGTTCTGTGATCATGGTCATGTACTGGTAAAGTTTCAGCAATTATAAAGAAATATAAAATGTAGTTGCTTCAGAAACTGAAAATATTACTAGAAACAAAGATTGGATGGTGAGCTCACATGGATTGTTAGACGGGGCTAAAATTTTGTGGATAGCTATTATTTGGGCATATAAAAGATTTGGGAAAAATTGAACTCGTTATGATATACATAGCCTGTACGTCCTTCACAAAGCTGCAAGGTGACCAATATTTTGGAAATTTGCCGAGGACGATTTACTGGGCAAATGGATCTGAATTTTGCCATGAGGCAATGATTTGGATAGGAAAGAGTTCCCAATTTTTTGAGGGAAATCAAGAATATATAAGTAGCACTTCCTTCACAAAGTGTTGTTCTGAACAGAATAGGAAAATGAATATTTTTGAACTAGGCAAGGAAGGTTTTTGACATATTTGATGAATATATGATACAAAGAATTTGTTAGAATTGTTTGGGAATTTTGGGAATAACTGAGATATAGGTTTCTTCACAAACTAGGGCAAAAATTGACACATGGACATGACACGTAGGCAAAAATTGACACATGGACATGACACATAGGCAAAATTGATGAGGTGGTGCCAAGTCATAGCTTACCACCATTTATATTGGTCATTATCTGCTAGAAATAAGGCAGTGGACCAGTGTTGGTAGCTTTATGACCATTTTAATTAAGGAAATTACGACCTTTCTAACCAAAATGGTCATTGGTGTTTAGGGTTAGGACCCCTCCGGACAACTTACAACCAATTTGCCTCAAAAGGTCATAGATTTATGATCATTTTTCCAAGGTCAGTGACAGAAGATCACAAGATAGCATATTTCTTGTAGTGCCTCCGAGATTCAACAGTTGCCACTTTTGGTCACTTTGGTACCACCGAGATTTACACATCGGTGTCACCGAGATGGTCATTTTGTGTGTAATGGTTGGATTTTTGGGGATGCCTATATATACCCCTTAACCACCACCCACTCGAAAAAGAAGAACTTAGAACTATTCCATACCTATCCTCCTCAGTTTTTTGAGAGAGAACCACCTACCCTTGTGTTGAGGTCAAGATCTTCCACTCCAACCATATGGATCTTGATTTCTAGCCTCCCCAAGTTGCTTTCCACCAATCCCATTTCTTCTACCAAGCCAAATCTGTGAGAGAGTGATTGTGTGTTGAGGAGTCTATCATCTTGAAGCACAAGAGCAAGGAGTTCATCGTCATTACTGAGCCTATTACCTTTTGGAGGGTGGTGCCTCCTAGATTGGTTAGGTGTCGCTTGGGAGCCTCCTACTTCATGTTGTGGAGTGAACCAAGAAGTTTGGAAGGGCAAGGAGATCGCCTACTTCGTGAAGATCTACCCATAGTGAGGCTAGTCCTTCGTGGACGGAAGCTACATGGAATAGTCAAGGTTGCTTCTTCGTGGAACCCTTAGTGGGTAGAGCCCTCCGTGGACTCTCGCGATCGTTACCCTCCGTGGGTTGAAGACTCCATGAACGTGGATGTACGATAGCACCACCTATCGAAACCACGGGAAAAATCCTTGCGTCTCCTATTGCGTTTGATCTTCCTACCTCATCTCTTTACTTACATGTGCAATGTCTTTACTTTCCGCTGCCATACTTGTAGACATGCATGTGTAGGGCTATTAGACTTGCTAATATTGTTAAAATCAGCCAACCAATTAACTTGGGAAAAGGTTAGGTTTTAAATTCCTGCTATTAGTCTATTCACCCCCCCTCTATTCACCCCTCTCTCGATCCTACATAAGGTGCAGGAAAGGATTAACTATAGGTGAGTCGATAGAATGATGTTTATCCCGATGTTCATGCTTCCACGGGGAAGTGCCAACTTCCGTTTAAGTGGTGCCGAAAAAAGGCTTTAGAACACCATCGAAGGCTAACCATATTCTCAGGAGTGGCCCTAAGGAGATAGAGGGGGTAGCTGCCCCGGCCCCCCAAATTTCAGCCCCGCCCACCACCCCGACCAGGTATGTATGTAGGCTTCGGCCTATGGGTCTGCCATTGGTCAGAAAAAAAATTTAATGGATGGGCTTCACGTTGTGTAAGGCATGCAGCAGTAGCAGGGACCTCACAGCAGGCCGATAGATTCGTTTCTTTCAGAAATGCGGCCAATTTCTTACACCTCACCCAAAAATAGTAGCGCGATCGATCCGACAACCCCTTTCTATCCCATCACGCAAAAATTCGCAACCCTAGGCCATCGCCTCCATACTACTGGCTCCTGCTAATTTCCTTCCTAATCGAGTTCGCCACCACCGCTGTACTATTCCTTCCTAATCCAGTTTGCCGCTCCCACCAATTTCAGTTGCCGGGCTTACCACCATCACCCTATTTGCTTGCTCTCCGTCTACAGACCCTCTAATGCCTTATATGGGTAGACACACCCACTCATATTGACGGACATCACCAAGGCATATCATATTCCCGTAAAAATAAGGTATATCATATTCATGTTCCTTAGATGCTTGATGACGTCTTTCTGATTTGACTCGTGGACCTTGTCCAAAGAGTAGCGGCCTTCGTTCGAAAGGTGAAAACAATAAGTCAATACCTTATTGGTTCAAAAGGGAATGCATTTACTCCTGCTTACAAAGTTTCTTTTCCTTAATCAATTCTTAGTGCTAGGACTGGCTTAGGTAGTCTTTGTGTACAATCTATCGCCGACCTACCCTAACTAGGGTTCCAGCATGCTAAAAGCATTGATAGAATCGTACCAAGATTGCTTTCCTTAGTCTTGAATATTTACTGCATGATATCAATTGTTAGATGCTCAAGTTGAAGACGACGGGTTAACTGAAGAAGACTAGGCTACTAGATACAACCTAGAAGAGCAATTGGACAACATATACCAATTCGAGGAGCTTATTTGGCAGGAGAGAGCCGGAGAACAATGGTCACTTGAGGCAGATGCAAATACTTCATTCTTCCATAGTGTTTCCACTGGAAGACACACGAAATGTAATATTGCTTCTTTGAAATATGAAGGAAATGTTATACAAAGAACGCTCAAATGAGGAACTAGACCATGAAAGTGCAAAATCTCCTACTAAACAAAGAAAATGCTACATCTCATTTAAAAATATGGTAAAAATTCTTCAACCTAATTCAACACAACTATATTCCGACTTTATATGTATTTTTTGTAACGTGCCACACAATCATCCTAACATTAGACACATATCAATCAGCAAACGCATTGACCACATGCAAAAAATCAAGAACTGACACTATTGTAACTTGCTATGGGCCTCCTGCCTTCTCGAAAGAAACTGACTTTAGAAAAAATTACTCTATTTTATGCATTTAGTTGAAGCGGATCCAAAGAGCTCTATAGAGCATATGAAGGAGTATACTATACTTTAGTCGGATAAGCTAGATACTAAGACTTTGATAAAGATTGAGGCGACCCATTTGAGGAAGAACCGTACAAACTCGTGTGGAGATGGCTAGAACAATCCTCGATATTGAGGCCTTGCGCATGGTATCTTGCTTGGCTACCCTGGACACTCGTCTAGATATCCTTCCATGACAATTATGACCTTTAAAGGCATCTAAATAGTTACCAAATCCGTGTGAACTTTTAGAGTTGGAACTGATTGGACATATTAGTAGGTACCAAAACTCCACAATAGCATTACATTAACCAATATGTGGGAAAATCCTTCTGTCCAATTGATAGTGCATTGGATATATCCAATTGATAGTACATTGGATATAGAAGAAGCTGGACAAGTGAACTCTCTTTAAACCAAATAATGCAATTGTACGGGAATCAACCCCTCATTTATTGCCTTTTCAATTGATGATCCACTTGGATATGCTCTTTGTGGAGGACTTAATGATTATTCATTCGCCGGAACCAGAAGTGAAAATTGTTGTGGATAGGGATCCTGTAAAAATATCTTTCGAGGAATGGGCCAGACCCAACCATTTCTCAATAACACTAGGTAAGGGTCCTGATACTACCACTTGGATCTGGAACCTACATGTTGAGGATCACGATTTCAATAGTCATATTGGTGATTTAGAGGAGATTTCTTGAAAAGTCTTTAGTGCTCATTTCGGGAAATTTCCATTATCTTTCTTTGTTTGAGTGGAATGTACATTCATGGTACCCGTTTTTCCAATTATGGAGCATGGCTAAGTGATCATACTCACACTGGACCCAGTACTTAGCTAGTTTGGCCTATAGCAGGGCAAGAAATATTGAATGGTGATGTAGGCAGGGGTTTCCGAGGAATCCAAATAACCTCTGATTTTTTCCAGCTTTGGCGAGCATCTGGAATAACTAGTGGATTACAACTCTATTGTACTGCCATTGGTGCATTGATTTTTGCAGCGTTAATGCTTTTTGCTGGTTGGTTCTGTTGGGGAACGTTGCATGGGAAACAAAAATTTTCCTACACACACGCAAGATCTATCCATGGTGATGAGCATATATGAGAGGGAGAGTGGATCTACGTACCCTTGTAGATGGCTAAGCGGGAAGCGTTAAGAAACGCGGTTGATGTAGTCGAACGTCTTCACGATCCAAATCACCGAGTGTCCCGCAATCCAATCACGATCTATCCCGATCTAGCACCGAACAGACGACACCTCCGCGTTCAGCACACGTACAGCTTGATGACGATCTCCGCCTTCTTGATCCAGCAAAAGGGGCAGAGAGGTGAAAGAGTTCTCCGACAGCGTGACGGCGGTCCGACGATGGTGGTGGAGCTGTTCCGGCAGGGCTTCGCCTTGTTGGAAATATGCCCTAGAGGCAATAATAAATTAGTTATTATCATATTTCCTTGTTCATGATAATCGCTTATTATCCATGCTATAATTGTATTGAATGGAAACACATTACATGTGTGGGTAAATAGACAACACTATGTCCCTAGTATGCCTCTAGTGAACTAGCTCGTTGATCAAAGATGGTCAAGGTTTCCTAGCCATTGGCATGTGATGTCATTTGATAACGAGATCACATCATTAGGAGAATGATGTGATGGACAAGACCCAAACTACAAACGTAGCATATGATCGTGTCAGTTTATTGCTATAGTTTTCTGCATGTCAAGTATATGTTCCTATGACCATGAGATCATGCAACTCACAGACATCGGAGGAGTGCCTTGTGTGTATCAAATGTCGCAACGTAACTGGGTGACTATAAAGGTGCTCTACAGGAATCACCGAGGGTGTCTGTTGGGTTGGCATGGATCAAGACTGGGATTTGTTACTCCGTGTGATGAAGAGGTATCTCAGGGCCCACTCGGTAATACAACATCACAACAAAGCCTTGCAAGCAATGTGACTAAGTGTTATCCATGGGATCTTGTATTATGGAACGAGTAAAGAGACTTTCTGGTAACGAGGTTGAACTAGGTATGGAGATACCGACGATCGAATCTCGGGCAAGTAACATACCGAAGAACAAAGGGAACATTATACGGGATTGACTGAATCCTTGACATAGAGGTTCGACCGATAAAGATCTTCGTAGAATATGTAGGAACCAATATGGTCATCTAGGGCCCGCTATTGGTTATTGACCGTAGAGGTGTCTCGGTCATGTCTACATAGTTCTCGAACCCGCAGGGTCTGCACACCTAAGGTTTGGTGACGTTTCGGTAGTATAGAGTTATGTATTGTGGTGACCGAAGGTTGTTCAGAGTCCCGGATGAGATCTCGGACGTCACGAGGAGCTCCGGAATGGTCCGGAGGTAAAGATTCATATATAGGAAGTCCTATTTTGGTCGCCGGAAAAGTTTCGGGCTCATCGGTAGTGTACCGGGAGTGCCGATAGTGTACCGGGTGACCATCGGGAGGGTTATTTTGACCCAAGAGGCTACATGGGCTGTGGGAGAGTAAATACCAGCCCTTAGTGGGCTAGTGGAAATCCTCCCACACAAGGCCCATGAGGCTGGGAAGAAAAGCCCAAAGAGAAAAAGGTGGAAAAAGGCAAAAAATAGGGTGAATCCTAGTCCTACTAGGATTGGAGGTGGATTCCACCTCTCCCACTTGATTTGGCCGACCCAATTGCTGGTTCTTTGAGGGCCAAGCCTCCTCTTCTCTTCCTATTATATATACTAGAGGTTTTAGGGTTTTTTGGCACCAGATTTTAGCCACGTGCTACCCGTTCCTCTAGTGCATAATTTCTCCTCTAGATCAGATTTCCGCAGTGCTTAGGCAAAGCCCTGCCGGAATTGCTCCACCACCATCACCGGAGCGCCGTCATGCTACCGGTGAACTCTTCTCCCTCTCCACTTCCTCTTGCTGGATCAAGATGGTGGAGATCGTCATCAAGCTGCAAGTGTGCTGAACGCGGAGGTGTCGTCCGTTCGGCGCTAGATCGGAAGGACCGTGAACAAGATCGCGAGACCGTTCGTGATGTGTTCACGGGACGGATCGTGATGAGATCGCGGGACGGATCGTGATGAGATCACGGGACGGATCGTGATGAGATCGCGGGACGGATCGTGATGAGTTCATGGGACGGATCATGATTGGATCACGGGACGGATCGTGATGTGATCGCGGGACGCTCGACGATTTGGATCGCGAAGATGTTCGACTACACCAACCGCGTTTCTTAACGCTTCCTGCTTAGTGATATACAAGGGTATGTAGATCCACTCTCCCTCTCGTAGGTGCTCATCACCACAGATAGATCTTGCATGTGCGTAGGAAAATTTTTGTTTCCCGTGCAACGTTCCCCAACACGCCTAAGCACTGCAGAAAACTGATCTAGAGGAGAAATTATGCACTAGAGGAGAGGGCAGCACGTGGCAGAAAATCTTGTGCAAAAAACCCTCAAAACCACTAGTATATATAGGAGGAGGGGAGGAGGAGGCTTGTCCCTCAAGGGGCCAGCCCTAGGCTTTAGCCGAACCAAGGAGGGAGGAGTCCTCCTCCTCCACTCCTAGTAGGATTAGGACTCCTTATTTGTTCCTTTTTGCCTTTTTCCACCTTTTTCCTTTTGGGATTTTCTTCCCAGCCGCATGGGCCTTGTGTGGGACTTCCACCAGCCCACTAAGGGCTGGTATTCACCTTCCCACAGCCCATGTAGCCTCTTGGGTCGAAATACCTCTCCCGATGGTCCTCCGGTACACTACCGGCACTCCCGGTACACTACCGATGAGCCCGAAATTTTCCGGCGACCAAAACATGACTTCCTACATATCAATCTTTACCTCCGGACCATTCCGGAGCTCCTCGTGATGTCCGAGATCTCATACGGGACTCCGAACAACTTTCGCTCACCACCATGCATAACTCTATACTATTGAAACAACACCAAACCTTAAGTATGCAGACCCTGCGAGTTCGAGAACTATGTAGACATGACCGAAACCAATAGCGGGACCTGGATACCCATATTGGTTCCTATATATTCTATGAAGATCTTTATCGGTCGAACCTCTATGTCAAGGATTTAGTTAATCCCGTATGATGTTCCCTTTGTTCTTCGGTATGTTACTTGCCCGAGATTCGATCGTCGGTATCTGTATACCTAGTTCAACCTCGTTACCGGCAAGTCTCTTTACTTGTTCCATAATACAAGATCCCATGGATAACACTTAGTCACATTGATTTCAAGGCTTATTGTGATGTTGTATTACCGAGTGGGCCCTGAGATACCTCTCCGTCACATGGAGTAACAAATCCCAGTCTTGATCCATGCCAACCCAACAGACACCCTCAGAGATACCTGTAATGCACCTTTATAGTCACCCAGTTACGTTGCGACGTTTTATACACACAAGGCACTCCTCCAGTGTCCGTGAGTTGCATGATCTCATGGTCATAGGAACATATACTTGACATGCAGAAAACAGTAGCAATAAACTAACACGATCATATGCTACGTTTGTAGTTTGGGTCTTGTCCATCACATCATTCTTCTAATGATGTGATCCCATTATCAAATGACATCACATGTCAATGGCTAGGAAACCTTGACCATCTTTGATTAACGAGCTAGTTCACTAGAGGCATACTAGGGACCAAGTGCTGTCTATTTACCCACACATGTAATGTGTTTCCAATCAATACAATTATAGCATGGATAATAAACGATTATCATGAACAAGGAATATAATAATAAACACTTTATTTATTGCCTCTAGGGCATATTTCCAACAGTCTCCCACTTGCACTAGAGTCAATAATCTAGTTCAGATCACTATGTGATTTACATTGTAATGAATTGAACACCCATGCAGTTCTGGTGTTGATCACATTTAGCCCTTGGAAGAGGTTTAGTCAACGGGTCTGCAACATTCAGATCCGTGTGCAGTTTGCAAATATTTATGTCCTTCTCCTCGATGTAATCGCGGATGGAATTGAAGCGTCGCTTTATGTGTCTAGTCCTCTTGTGAAACCCTGGTTCCTTGGCCAGAGCAATGGCACCAGTGTTGTCACAAAACAGGTTCATTGGATTCAGTGCACTGGGCACTACTCCAAGATCTGTTATGAACTGCTTCATCCAGACACCTTCCTTCGCCGCCTCCGAGGCTGCGATGTACTCCGCTTCGCATGTATAATCGTCTACCTTGCTTTGCTTGGAACTGCACCAGCTTACCGCTTCCCCGTTGAGAATAAATACGTATCCGGTTTGTGATTTAGAGTCATCCGGATCAGTGTCAAAGCATGCATCGATGTAACCCTTCATGACGAGCTCTTCATCACCTCCATAAACGAGAAACATTTCCTTAGTCCTGTTCAGGTACTTAAGGATATTCTTGACCGCCGCCCAGTGCTCCATTCCAGGATCACTTTGAAACCTTCCGGCCATACTTATGGCAAGGCTGACATCGGGTCTTGTGCACAGCATTGCATACATGATAGAGCCTATGGTTGAAGCATAGGGGATGACACCCATCTTTTCTCTATCTTCTACAGTCACTCGGCATTGAGTCTTACTCAACTTCACACCTTGTAACACAGGCAAGAACCCCTTCTTGGCCTGATCCATTTTGAACTTCTTCAAAACTTTATCAAGGTATGTGCTATGTGAAAGTGCTATTAAGCGTCTCGATCTATCTCTATAGATCTTAATGCCTAATATGAAAGCAGCTTCTCCTAGGTCCTTCATTGAAAAACTCTTGTTCAAATATTCCTTCACGCTTTCCAGCATTTCTATATTGTTTCAAATTAGCAATATGTCATCCACATATAATACTAGAAACGCTATAGAGCTCCCACCCAGTTTCTTGTAAATACAAGCTTCTCCATAAACTTGTATAAACTCAAATGCTTTGATCACCTCATCAAAGCGCTTATTCCAACTCCGAGATGCTTGCACCAGCCCATAAATGGATCGCTGGAGTTTGCAAACTTTGTCAGCATTCTCTGCAACGAAAAAAATTGCACGCTACACAAAATAGCGAGACCCTTCTCCAAATGCTACACAAGTTATAGCGTGCTAATAGCGTGCTATATTTCAAAATAGCGTTTTCGAAAAAAATTCCAAATATATCTATAAATAAAGTATTTATGCAACTGAATTTTTCTTAGGAGCAAGTAATAAATGCATAAGTGCCAAATCCAAGACATAAAAATAATAAGTCTCAAACAGTTTCAAGATACTTTCTAACATCAACAACCACAATTTTAAAAGTCTCTAACATCAACAGCCACATAGGCAACAACAACCATATTCTTTAACATCAACAACTACAGCTTTAAGATAAGTCTCTAACATCAATGACCATAGTTTTAAGAGTCTCTAACATCAACAGCCAGCGGGGCAATAACAATACAACACAGAATAACATACACAGTATTAAGATAGTCTACATCAACAGCCACCGGGTCACCAACATTACAACATAGCACAATGAAATTATTCAGAATCACTCACTGGTGAATGCATGTCATCATCTTCTGATTCAGAAGAAGAATCAGCTAATTGCAACTCATCATCATGATAAACAGGAAGCAACTTTTTCTTCTTCCTAGGATGACATCGAGACACTATCTTTCTTTTTGATGGAGCAACATCTTCAGGTTCAACCTGTACATCTTCTCCTTCAACAGGCACAACACCCCTGATCCACTCATTACCTTCATCTTCTATAACATCTACGAATGTGTGGTCCTCAATTGGGTCCCTGTTTTTCATTCCTCTCTTTGCTTTAGTTTGGAGTTGAACTTGATGAACACAAGGTCTCTCATTTTGTCATGAAGTAGCCTATTACGTCTCTTTGTGTGAATCTGTAGGTGATGGGCAAAGAAATAAGCAACATCATAAGTTTCCATTTTGACAAAGACTAGAGCAAGGATTTTCTAGTATGAAACAATAAGGAAACAAGTGCAAGGTAGCATGATGCTCAAGGTAGCATGAGAACTGACAAGCACCAAACAGTCCTACTAGAAGTACTGAAACATATGGCAAGCATCTTTCTACTTCAATCAACACATGGATAGACAATACACAAGTCGACGTATGACATGCATCTTTCTGACCTGTTGAAAAACACTGAAATTCCTTTCACAAGCCGAGGAGCCGCATGTCAAACTTAAAATCCGCATCGCCAATACCCTGAGATTTGGTGCACTTGACCCATGATTGGGCCACCAATCCACTTCATTAAAAGTAAAAACCGAGAGTTAAGAAACCATTGCAAGTTCTAATTTGAGAATTGAGAAAAAACTAAAATGTAAGTACCTGGATCTAAGTTTTTTTTCCGCTGCCTTTGAGCAATGTCTCTTCCAAATGAGCCAACTTCACCTTGATATGCCTTAAGCTCCTTTGTGATTATGTCTTGAAGGCCAACATCTCCCACCATTTATCCCATGCAACTTACAACCCCATCTTTAAATGTTGGATCCAACAAAATTTGTAGCTTGTTTTCATAAAAGTAGTATGGATTTAAGAAGTATCCAGCCCTATGTAGTGGCCTCTTCAATTTGTTATCCCATCTTTTATCCACTATATCCAACACTTCGTGAAAACAAGATTCTTGTTGTTCATTTTCAAACTTGGCTGAGATCTCTTTCTTTGCATCCAAAAAGGCGCCGTATATGAATCCCATAGCTGGTACATCGTTGTTCATTCTCCTTAGCAAATTAGCCAATGGCTCAAAGAACTTCACGGCAATATCTACTCTTCTCCAAAAAGATTGAGAGTGCACAATTTTGTTGGCTTCACTTCCTTTAACCTTTTTAAATAGCCCATTTCATCAAGTTGATCTCATCTAAATAGCTTCTGGAGTTGATTCTTGTTGTTCAACATGCTCTTCAAGTTCAAGTATGCTGTAGCAAACCTAGTAATACCGGACCTAACTAGATATTTCCCAAGGAACTCCCTCATTAGGCTCAAAACCCTTGTGTGCGCATAAAGGAAAACGGTCACAACTCTAGCTTTTGTAATAGTGGAGTCAACTGATGGCAGCTTCCCGATGTCCTCTAGCATCAGATCAATACAATGGGCAGCACAACCATTCTAGAATATGTTGGGACGCTTTGCATTCAGCAAAGTCGATGCTGCTTGATTCACACTTGCATTATCAGTCACCACTTGAACTACATGTTCCTCCCCAATCTCTTCTATGCAATCATCTACAAGCTCAAAGATGTACTTGCCATTTTCTTCATAGCTGAACAATCAAAAGAATCAAGAAAAACCACACCATATGCACTATGGACTACCAGATTCATTACCCCTCTTCCTCTTATGTCGGTCCACGCGTCTGTCATGATTGTACATCCAGTGAGCGCCCAATCTTCCCTATGTGCCTCAAAGGAATCCAACACTTTCTTCTTCCTCTTCTTCAAGAATGGTCCACCCATTTCATAAGGACTAGGACCTGGCAAGTTTTCACCGTATTGTCCAATTGACTGAAGCATAAGGGCAAACCTTGGAGGTGTGACTGCATTGAAGGGAATGCATGCTTCATAGAAGAACTGACATATGTATTCACAAGCACGATTCCTTTTCTGTTCTCTCCTCCCAGCTGTCAGTTTTGATTGGATGTCCTCACTAGATTTTGCCTTCCTTGCAGCGATAGCGTCTTCGGGTGATAGTTGGCAGAATTTTTCCATAGTCCCAAAGGATTTAGATGTTTTGCCTCTTGCGGACTTAAGCAAAACAACAGAATTGCTTCTGCCATCTTCATCACTTGAACCTTACCCTTCTGAGTGGCTCAAGTCCACTTCACATCTAATCCTCTTCTGCTCTGAAATCTTCATTGCCTTTTTATCACCCTTCTTTGTCAAAAACTCAGTGATTTCATCCCTTACATCAGCTGGCACTTTTGTACAGCGAACAACACCGGAAGTTGGAATGTTTGCTAGGTGGAGCTTGATTCGAGTAATACCATTGGTGTACACATTATTACAGAAGATGCACTTCAAATGATTCCTCTTGTTTCCATCAGGACAAGTGCAATATTTCCATCCTAGGTCTTTTGATTTCACATTCACAGCAGCAACTTGTCCTTGTACCGTTGATGCGGTGCTTGAAACACCAATGCCTAAATCCGACAATAGGAAACATTAGTAATTTAGTTCAGCTAGAGGCTATAGTACTAAATGTTAACAAACAAATATTAATACTGCTATTTAACCATGCCTATGCCTACTAAATGCTAACAATTAAATACAGACTACATCCGGACAATATATTGTTGCAATTTATATGTACTTTGAACTATTTGCTAACAATTTAGACTTTCAGGAAGTAAATCTGTATGATTTTAGATAGAACGATAACAACACTAGGACTAGTACCGGGGTGCAGCAGTTAAACGGAGATACACTGCTTCTGAATACCATTTTTCATTGGTTCTCTTGCTGGCGAGGCAGCGACACAACATTATACGGGGATGGCAGGGAGATGGCACAAGGGAAAAGTGGGCATGCGAAGACGTGGAAGCAAGGATTACCTGGTGGCTCGCTTGCTGGCGGTGCGACTGACATCGCCCCTGCTGGTTCTTGGCTAGAGTCGAACCGGAGGAAGACGTTGCCGCGAGAGGATGCTGCTGTTACCGCTGGTGTGAGAAGATGCTGCCGGCGCCGCCGCTGCTGCCGCGATAAGATGCTGCCGGCACCGCTCACAGCCAGCTAGTGCCGGTGCCGCTGCCGCCACTCACAACCAGCCGCCGCCGCTGCTCATCTCGGGTGGGAAGGGGATGAAAAGTTTTAGGGTTAGGTTCTTTGTGAGAAAAGAGTGAGAGGAAGGTGTGGACCGTGTGTAGTCGAGGGATCCTTCCAGCCTTTTGTGCTACTGGGCTTGTGGCACTGTGGATTCTAAAGTAAAAAAACAAGTACACGCAAAAAACGTTACACGCTACAACGCTATAGCGAGGTGTTACACGCTAATATTGTAAATAGCGTTGTAGCGATCCAATTTGTCAAAACGTAGCGTTTTAGTTTCTAATATGCTATAACGGTGCTATAACGACGAAATAGCGCGCTATTTTTTTCCTTGATTCTCTGGATCGACAAAACCTTATGGTTGCATGATATACAACTCTTCCTCAATAAAACCATTGAGGAACGTTGTTTTGACATCCATCTGCCAAATTTCATAGTCGAAATAAGCAGCTATTGATAACATGATTCTGACGGACTTAAGCATCGCTATGGGTGAGAAGGTCTCATCGTAGTCAACTCCTTGAACTTGTGAAGAACCCTTTGCCACAAGTCGAGCTTTATAGACGATGACATTACCGTCCGCGTCCGTCTTCTTCTTAAAGATCCATTTGTTCTGAATGGCCTTTCGCCCTTCCGGTAATACTTCCAAAGTACACACTTTGTTTTCATACATCGATCCCATCTCGGATTTCATGGACTCTAACCATTTCTTGGAATCCGGGACCATCACTACTCCTCCATATCTCGTAGGTTCATTGTTGTCCAACAACATGACCTCCAAGACAGGGTTGCCGTACCACTCAGGAGTAGTACGCGCCCTTGTCGACCTACGAGGTTCAATAGTAGCTTGATCCAAAGCTTCATGATCATCATCATTAACTTCTTCTTCTACCGTCGTAGGTTCCACAGAAACATCTTTCTGCGCTGCGCTACTTTGTGGTTGAAGTAAAGGTTCAATAACGTCATCAAGCTCTATTTTCCTCCAACTCAATTCTTTCGAGAGAAACTCTTTCTCAAGAAATGTTCCGTTCTCAGCGACAAACACTTTGCCTTCGGATCTGAGATAGAAGGTATACCTGACTGTCTCTTTCGGGTATCCTATGAAGACGCATTTCTCCGCTTTGGGTTCCAGCTTTTCAGGCTGAAGCTTTTTGACATAAGCATCACATCCCCAAACTTTAAGAAACGACAACTTTGGCCTCTTGCCAAACCATAGTTCATATGGCGTCGTCTCAACGGATTTTGATGGTGCCCTATTTAAAGTGAATGCAGCTGTCTCTAATGCATAACCCCAAAACGATAGTGGCAAATCAGCAAGAGACATCATAGATCGCACCATATCTAATAAGGTTCGATTACGACGTTCGGACACCATCACGTTGTGATGTTCCGGGCGGTGTCAATTGTGAAACAATTCCACACTGTCTTAAGTGACTGCCAAACTCATAACTCAGATATTCACCTCCTCGATCAGATCGCAGGAATTTAATCTTCTTGTTACGATGATTCTCAACTTCACTCTGAAATTGCTTGAACTTTTCAAATGTTTCAGACTTGTGTTTCATTAAGTAAATATAACCATATCTACTTAAGTCATCAGTGAAGGTGAGAAAATAACGATATCCACCACGTGCTGTACCATTCATTGGACCGCACACATCAGTATGTATGATTTCCATTAAGTCACTTGCCCGTTCCATTGTTCCAGAGAACGGCGTTTTAGTCATCTTGCCCATGAGGCATGGTTCACATGTGTCAAGTGATTCAAAATCAAGTGACTCCAAAAGCCCATCAGTATGGAACTTCCTCATACGTTTTACGCCAATATGACCTAAACGGTAGTGCCACAAGAAAGTGGTACTATCATTATCAACTCTACATCTTTTGGCATCAATGTTATGAACATGTGTATAGTCACTATCAAGATTCAACATGAATAAACCCCTCACATTGGGTGCATGACCATAAAAGATATTACTCATATAAATAGAACAACCATTATTCTCTGATTTAAATGAGTAACCGTCTCACAATAAACAAGATCTAGATATAATGTTCATTCTTAACGCAGGCACTAAATAACAATTATTCAGGTTCATCACTAATCCCGATGGTAATCGAAGAGAGAGCATGCCGACGGCGATCACATCAACCTTGGAACCATTTCCCACGCGCATCGTCACTTCGTCCTTTGCCAGCCTTCGTTTATTCCGTAGTTCTTGTTTTGAGCTGCAAATGTGAGCAACCGAACCGGTATCAAATACCCAGGCACTACAACAAGAGCTAGTAAGGTACACATCAATAACATGTATATCATATATACCTTGTTTGTCGTTGGCCGCCTTCTTGTCACCCAGGTACTTGGGGCAGTTCTCCTTCTAGTGACAAGTTCCCTTGCAATGAAAGCACTCAGTTTCTGGCTTGGGTCCATGCTTGGGCTTCTTTACAGGAGTAGCAACTGCTTTGCCATCCTTCTTGGTTTTATCCTTCTTGCCCTTACCCTTGCCATTCTTCTTGAAATTAGTGGTTTTATTGACCATCAACACTTGATGTTCTTTCTGGATTTCAGACTCAATGACTTTTAGCATCGCAAATAGCTCGGCGACTGACTTGTTCATCCCGTGCATGTTATAGTTCATCACAAAGCTCTTGTAACTAGGTGGCAGTGATTGAAGAACTCCGTCAGTGATCGCCTCTGGCGGAAGGGCAATTCCCAACTGTGCCAGATGAATCGAGTACCCAGACATTCTGAGTATATGTTCGCTGATAGACCCATTCTCCTCCATTTTGCAAGCATAGAACTTATTGAAGGTCTCATACCTCTCGATCCGGGCATTCTTCTGAAAGATGAACTTCAACTCCTGGAACATCTCATATGCTCCATGACGTTCAAAACGTCTTTGAAGTCCCTGTTGGAAATATGCCCTAGAGGCAATAATAAAATGGTTATTATTGTATTTCCTTGTTCATGATAATTGTCTATTGTTCATGCTATAATTGTGTTAACCGGAAACCATAATACATGTGTGAATACATAGACCACAACATGTCCCTAGTGAGCCTCTAGTTGACTAGCTCGTTGATCAATAGATGGTCACGGTTTCATGGTCATGGACATTGGATGTCATTGATAACGGGATCACATCATTAGGAGAATGATGTGATGGACAAGACCCAATTCTAAGCATAGCACAAGATCGTGTAGTTCGTTTGCTAAAGCTTTTCAATGTCAAGTATCGTTTCCTTAGACCATGAGATTGTGCAACTCCCGGATACCGTAGGAATGCTTTGGGTGTGCCAAACGTCACAACGTAACTGGGTGGCTATAAAGGTACACTACGGGTATCTCCGAAAGTATCTGTTGGGTTGGCATGAATCGAGACTGGGATTTGTCACTCCGTGTGACGGAGAGGTATCTCTGGGCCCACTCGGTAAGACATCATCATTATGAGCTCAATGTGACTAAGGAGTTAGTCACGGGATGATGTATTACGGAACGAGTAAAGAGACTTGCCGGTAACGAGATTGAACAAGGTATGGGGATACCGACGATCGAATCTCGGGCAAGTATCATACCGATAGACAAAGGGAATTGTGTACGGGATTGATTGAATCCTTGACATCGTGGTTCATCCGATGAGATCATCGTGGAGTACGTGGGAGCCAACATGGGTATCCAGATCCCGCTGTTGGTTATTGACCGGAGAGGTGTCTCGGTCATGTCTACGTGTCTCCCGAACCCGTAGGGTCTACACACTTAAGGTTCGATGACGCTAGGGTTATAGGGAAAAGGTATACGTGATTACCGAAGGTTGTTCGGAGTCCCGGATGAGATCCCGGACGTCACGAGGAGCTCCGGAATGGTCCGGAGGTAAAGATTAATATATAGGAAGTCCAGTTTTGGTCACCGGAAAGTTTTCGGGCTCATCGGTAGTGTACCGGGAGTGCCGGGAGGGTGCCGGATGACCCCCGGGAGGGGTGTGACGACCAAAGGACCACATGGGCTGTTAGATAAAGTGTGCCAGCCCTTATTGGGCTGGGCAAGACTTTTGCTAAAGGCCCATGCGGCTGGAGATAAGGAGATAAGGCAAAAAGGATTTAAAAGGAGGAGATCCACCTCCCTTGTGGGAGGTGGACTCTCCCTTTAATTCGGCCGGCCATCTCCTCTTTGGAGTAGAGGCCAAGCCAGCCCTCCACGTCCCTCCTCCTATATATACTTGAGGTTTTGGATGTTTTGAGAGAAGATTTGATCTCTCTCTCTCACGGCGAAGCCCTACCTCTCTTCTTCCTCCTCCGCAGCGCTTAGGCGAAGCCCTGTCGGAATACCTTGCTACTCCACCACCACCACGCCGTCGTGCTGCTGTTGGAGCCCTTCCCCAACCTCTCCTTCCTCCTTGCTGGATCAAGGTGTTGGAGACGTCACCGGGCTGCACGTGTGTTGAACGCGGAGGTGCCGTCCGTTCGGCACTTGATCGGATCTACCGCGATCTGAATCGCTGCGAGTACGACTCCATCAACCGCGTTCTTGTAACGCTTCCGCTTAGTGATCTTCAAAGGTATGAAGATGCAATCTCTCCCCTCTCGTTGCTGGTTTCTCCATAGATAGATCTTGGTGAACGTAGGAAAATTTTGATTTACTACTACGTCTCCCAACAGTGGCATCATGAGCTAGGTCTATGCGTAGAATCTATGCACGAGTAGAACACAAAGCAGTTGTGGGCGTCGAGTTTGTTAATTTGCTTGCCGCTACTAGTCTTATCTTGATTCGGCGGTATTGTGGGATGAAGCGGCCCGGACCAACTTTACACGTACGCTTACGTGAGACCGGTTCCACCGCCTGACATGCACTAGATGCATAAGGTGGCTAGCGGGTGTCTGTCTCTCCTACCTTAGTCGGATCGGATTCGATGAAAAGGGTCCTTATGAAGGGTAAATAGCAATTGGCAAATCACGTTGTGGTGTTGACGTAGGTAAGAAACGTTCTTGCTAGTAACCTATAGCAGCCACGTAAAAACTTGCAACTACAAATTAGAGGACGTCTAACTTGTTTTTGCAGCATGTGCCTTGTGATGTGATATGGCCAAAGGATGTGATGTGATGCATTGTGATGTATGAATTGATCATGTTCTTGTAATAGGATTCACGACTTGCATGTCGATGATTATGACAACCGGCAGGAGCCATAGGAGTTGTCTTATTTATTGTATGACCTGCGTGTCAATCATAAACGCCATGTAATTACTTTACTTTATTGCTAAGCGTTAGCCATAGTAGTAGAAGTAATAGTTGGCGAGACAACTTCATGAAGACACAATGATGGAGATCATGATGATGGAGATCATGGTGTCGTGCCGGTAACAGTGATGATCATGGTGCCCCGAAGATGGAGATCATAGGAGCAAAATGATATTGGCCATATCATGTCACTATATTGATTGCATGTGATGTTTATCATGTTTACATCTTATTTGCATAGAACGACGGTAGTAAATAAGATGATCTCTCAATAAAATTTCAAGAAAGGTGTTCACCCTAACTGTGCACCGTTGCTAAGGATCGTCGTTCCGAAGCACCACGTGATGATCGGGTGTGATAGGTTCTAACGTTCGCATACAACGGGTGTAAGCCAGATTTACACATGCGAAACACTTAGGTTGACTTGACGAGCCTAGCATGTACAGACATGGCCTCGGAACACGGAAGACCGAAAGGTCGAACATGAGTCGTATAGAAGATACGATCAACATAGAGATGTTCACCATGGATGACTAGTCCGTCTCACGTGATGATCGGACACGGGCTAGTTGACATGGATCATGTATCACTTGGAAGACTAGAGAGATGTCTATCTAAGTGGGAGTTCATTAATAATTTGATTAAATGAACTTAATTATCATGAACTTAGTCTAAAAATGTCCTTGCAAATTATGTCGTAGATAGCTCGCGCTGTAGCTCCCCAGTTTTATTGATACAATCCTAGAGAAAAGTAAGTTGAAAGTTGATGGTAGCAATAATGCGGACTGGGTCCGTGATCTGAGGATTGTCCTCATTGCTGCACAGAAAGCTTATGTTTTTGATGTACCGCTAACTGCATCACTCCCTCAAGCGTTGTCTGTAGATGTTGTGAACATATGACAGGCACTTTTTGATGACTACGTGATAGTTCAGTGCGTCATGCATTACGGCTTAGAATTGAGGCTTCAAAATGTTTTGAACGTCACAGAACATATGAGATGTTCTAGGAGCTGAGATTGTGATCTCAAGCTCGTGCCTATGTTGAGAGGTATGAGACCTCCAACAAGATTCTTTGCCTGCAAGATAAAGGAGAATAGCTTAATCGGTGAGCGTGTTCTCAGATTGTCTGGGTGCTACAATCACTTGAATCAAGTGGGAGTTAATCTTCCAGATGAGATAGTGATTAATGCAGTTCTCCAAGTCACTGCCACCAAGCTACTAGAGCTTCGTGATGAACTATAACATGCCAGGGATGGATAAGATGATCCCTGAGTTGTTCGTGATGTTTGACACCACGAAGGTAAAAATCAATAAGGAGCATCAAGTGTTGATGGTTAAGTGAAAACCACTAGTTTCAAAAGGGGCAAGGGCAAGAAGGGAAAAACTTCAGGAATGGCAAGCCAGTTGTTGCTCTAGTGAAGAAACCCAAGGTTGAGCCCGAACCCGAGACTAAGTGCTTCTGTTATGAGGAGAATGTTCGCTGAAGCGGAAAAACCCTAGATGATTGGTAGATAAGAAGGCTGGTAATGTCAATGGAAGTATATTTGATATACGTGTTAGTGATGTGTACCTTGCTGGTACTCCTAGTAGCACCTGGGTATTAGATACCGGTTCGGTTGCTAAGTGTTAGCAACTCGAAATAAAAGCTACGGAGTAAATGGAGACTAGCTAGGTGAAAGGTGACGATGTGTGTTGGAAGTATTTCCAAGATTGATGTGATCACCATCGCACGCTCTCTCTACCTTCAGGATTTGTGATAAACCTAAATAAATGTTATTTGGTGTTTGCGTTGAGCATAAACGTGATTAGATCATGATTAGTGCGATACGGTTATTCATATAAGTTAGAGAATAATGGTTATTCTGTTTACATGGATAATGCCTTCAATGGTCATGCACCCACTCGAAATGGTTTATCGAATCATGATCGTAGTAGTACACATATTCATAACATTGGTACCAAAAGATACAAAGTTAATAATGATAGTACCACATGCTTGTGGCACTGCCACGTAATGTCATATTGGTATAAATCGCATGAAGAAACTCCATGATGATGGATGTTTTTTGACTCACTCGATTTCGAATCGGTTGAGACATGCGAGCCATGCCTCTTGGGCAAGATGACTGAGACCCCGTCATCCAATATGATGGAGCGGGCAAGTGGCTTATTGGAATTAATACATGTTGATGTATGTGGTCCAATGAGTGTTGAAACACACAGTGGATATCGTTGTTTTTCTTTACCTTCACTGATGATTTGAGTAAATATGGGGATATTTACTTAATGAAACACGAATCTGAAATGTTTGAAAGGTTCAAGGAGTTTTAGAGTGAAGTTAAAGATCATCGTGACAAGAAGATAAATGTCTATGATATGATCATGGAGGTGAATATCTAAGTTACGAGTTTGGTATGCAATTTTAGACAATGTGGAAATTGTTTCACAGCTCACGCCTCCTGGAACACCATAGTGTGATGGTGTGTTCGAACGTCGTAGTCGTGCTCTATTGGATATAGTGAGTACTATGATGTCTCTTATCGTTTTACCACTATCGTTATGGGGTTATGCATTAAAGACAAATCCATTCACTTTAACAGGGCACCATCTAAGTCTGTTGAGATGACACCGTGAGAATTATGGTTTGACAGAAGCCTAAGCTGTCATTTCTTAATGTTTGGGGCTGCGACGCTTATGTGAAAATGGGTTTTTCACCTAGCGAGCTCGAACTCAAAGCAGACAAATGCATCTTCATAGAATACCCTAATGAGACATTGGGTATACCTTCTATCTCAGATCCAAGCGCAAAAGGTGTTTGTTGCTAAGAACGGGTCCTTTTTGAGAAAGAGTTTCTCTCGAAAGAATTGAGTGGGAGGAAGATAGAACTTGATAAGGTTGTTGAACCTTTGTTTCAACCAGAGAATAGCGCAACACAGAAAGATGTTTCTGTAGAGCCTACTTAGTTGAAAAGGAAGTTAATGATGTTGATCATGAAGCTTCGGATCAAGTCACTATCGAACCTCGTAGGTCGACAAGGACGCGTACTGCTCCTGAGTAGTACGACAACCCTGTCTTGGAAATCATGTTGTTGGACAACGATGAACCTACGAACTATGGAGAAGCGATGGTGGGCCCGGATTCCAACAAATGGCTAGGAGCCATGAAATCCGAGAAAGGATCCATGTATGAAAACCAAGTATGGACTTTGGTAGACTTGCCTGTTGAATGGCGGGTCATTGAGTACAAATGGACCTTTGAGATAAACATAGACGCTAATGGTGAAATGTCACCGTTTATAAAGCTCGACTTGTCGCAAAGAAGTTTCCGCCAAGTTCAAGGAGTTGACTGCAATGAGATTGTCTCATCTGTAGCGATGCTAAAAGTCTATTAAAATTTTGTTAGCAGTTGCTGCATTTTTCGATTATGAAATCTGGCAGATGGATGACAAAACAAGGTTTCCGTAATGGTTTCTGTGAGGAAGAGTTGTATGTGATACAACCAGAAGGTTTTGTCAATCCTAAGGATGCTAATAATATGCAAACTCCAGCGATCCTTCTATGGACTGGAGCAAGCATCTCGGAGTTGGAATATATGCTTTGATGAGGTGATCAAAGTGTTCAAGTTTATACAAAGTTTATGAGAAACTTGTATTTGCAAGAAAGTGAGTGGGAGCACTATGGAATTTCTTATAAGAATATGTAGTTGACATATTATTGATCGGAAATGATGTAGAATTTCTGGAAGAGCATGAAGGGTTGTTTGAAAAGTTTTGTTTTTCAAAGGAAGACCCAGATAAAGCTACTATTTTATTGAGCATCAAGATCTATAGGGATAGATCTATTCGCTTGATAAGTTTTTTCGACGAAGACATACCTTGACAAGTTTTTGAAGGAGTTCAAAATAGATGGGTCAAAGAAGGAGTTCTTGACTGTATTGTAAGGTGTGAAATTGAGTAAGACTCAATACCCGACCACGGCAGAAGATAAAGAAGAGATGAGTGTCATCTCCTATGCTTTAGCCATAGGCTCTATATAGTATGCCATGCTGTGTACCGCACCTGTGTGTGCCTTGCCATGAGTCTGTCAAGGGGTACAAGAGTAATCCAAGAGTGGATCACTAGACAGCGGTCAAAGTTAGCCTTAGTAACTTGAGAACTAAGGAAATATTTCTCGATTATGGAGGTGATAAAGAGTTCATCGTAAAGTGTTACGATGATGCAAGCTTTAAAACCAATACGGATGACTCTTAGTAGAAATCCAGCTACGTATAGTGGAGCAGCCATTTGGAATAGCTCCAAGTGGAGCGTGGGAGCAGTATCTACAACTATGACATGGAAAGTTTGCAAGGTACACACGGATGTGAATGTCGCAGACCCGTTGACTAAAAACCTCTTCCACAAGCAGAACATGAAGAAACCCCAGAACTTATTGGGTGTTAATCACATGATGATATGATCACATGGTGATGTAAGTGTTAATCACATGGTGATGTGAACTAGATTATTGACTCTAGTGCAAGTGGGAGACTGTTGGAAATATGCCCTAGAGGCAATAATAAAATGGTTATTATTGTATTTCCTTGTTCATGATAATTGTCTATTGTTCATGCTATAATTGTGTTAACCGGAAACCATAATACATGTGTGAATACATAGACCACAACATGTCCCTAGTGAGCCTCTAGTTGACTAGCTCGTTGATCAATAGATGGTCACGGTTTCATGGTCATGGACATTGGATGTCATTGATAACGGGATCACATCATTAGGAGAATGATGTGATGGACAAGACCCAATTCTAAGCATAGCACAAGATCGTGTAGTTCGTTTGCTAAAGCTTTTCAATGTCAAGTATCGTTTCCTTAGACCATGAGATTGTGCAACTCCCGGATACCGTAGGAATGCTTTGGGTGTGCCAAACGTCACAACGTAACTGGGTGGCTATAAAGGTACACTACGGGTATCTCCGAAAGTATCTGTTGGGTTGGCATGAATCGAGACTGGGATTTGTCACTCCGTGTGACGGAGAGGTATCTCTGGGCCCACTCGGTAAGACATCATCATTATGAGCTCAATGTGACTAAGGAGTTAGTCACGGGATGATGTATTACGGAACGAGTAAAGAGACTTGCCGGTAACGAGATTGAACAAGGTATGGGGATACCGACGATCGAATCTCGGGCAAGTATCATACCGATAGACAAAGGGAATTGTGTACGGGATTGATTGAATCCTTGACATCGTGGTTCATCCGATGAGATCATCGTGGAGTACGTGGGAGCCAACATGGGTATCCAGATCCCGCTGTTGGTTATTGACCGGAGAGGTGTCTCGGTCATGTCTACGTGTCTCCCGAACCCGTAGGGTCTACACACTTAAGGTTCGATGACGCTAGGGTTATAGGGAAAAGGTATACGTGATTACCGAAGGTTGTTCGGAGTCCCGGATGAGATCCCGGACGTCACGAGGAGCTCCGGAATGGTCCGGAGGTAAATATTGATATATAGGAAGTCCAGTTTTGGTCACCGGAAAGTTTTCGGGCTCATCGGTAGTGTACCGGGAGTGCCGGGAGGGTGCCGGATGACCCCCGGGAGGGGTGTGACGACCAAAGGACCACATGGGCTGTTAGATAAAGTGTGCCAGCCCTTATTGGGCTGGGCAAGACTTTTGCTAAAGGCCCATGCGGCTGGAGATAAGGAGATAAGGCAAAAAGGATTTAAAAGGAGGAGATCCACCTCCCTTGTGGGAGGTGGACTCTCCCTTTAATTCGGCCGGCCATCTCCTCTTTGGAGTAGAGGCCAAGCCAGCCCTCCACGTCCCTCCTCCTATATATACTTGAGGTTTTGGATGTTTTGAGAGAAGATTTGATCTCTCTCTCTCACGGCGAAGCCCTACCTCTCTTCTTCCTCCTCCGCAGCGCTTAGGCGAAGCCCTGTCGGAATACCTTGCTACTCCACCACCACCACGCCGTCGTGCTGCTGTTGGAGCCCTTCCCCAACCTCTCCTTCCTCCTTGCTGGATCAAGGTGTTGGAGACGTCACCGGGCTGCACGTGTGTTGAACGCGGAGGTGCCGTCCGTTCGGCACTTGATCGGATCTACCGCGATCTGAATCGCTGCGAGTACGACTCCATCAACCGCGTTCGTGTAACGCTTCCGCTTAGTGATCTTCAAAGGTATGAAGATGCAATCTCTCCCCTCTCGTTGCTGGTTTCTCCATAGATAGATCTTGGTGAACGTAGGAAAATTTTGATTTACTACTACGTCTCCCAACAGTCCCGGTTCTAAGCCATACAATATTGCACACTGAACTATTGAGTAATCTTCAGAACGTGCCTCCCAAGCGTTTTTAACGTCTTCGGATGACATGTCTTCGGGTTGGTCACCAAGCGGTGCATCAAGGACATATGATTTCTGTGAAGCCGTGAGGATAATCCTGAGATTACGGGCCCAGTCAACAAAGTTACTTCCATCATCTTCCAACTTAGCTTTCTCTAGGAACGCATTAAAATTCAGGGGTGCTACTGCGCGAGCCATTGATCTACAACATAAATATGTAAAGGTTTTAGACTATTCTTCAAGATAATGAGTTTAGTTAATCAAATTACTAAAGCTCCCACTCAAATTGACATCCCTCAGGTCATTTGAGTGTCACATGATCCAAATTAACCAACTCAAGTCCGATCATCACGTGAGTTGAGGTGGTTTCAATGGTGAACATCATTATGTTGATCATATCTACTATATGACTCATGTTCGACCTTTCGGTCTCTTGTGTTCCGAGGACATGTTTGTACATGCTAGGCTCGTCAAGTTTAACCCGAGTGTTCTGCATGTGCAACACTGGCTTGCACCCGTTGTATGTGAACGTAGAGTCTATCACACCCGATCATCACGTGGTGTCTCGACACGACGAACTTTTGCAACGGTGCACACTCGGGGAGAACACAATTCATCTTGAAATTCAAGTGAGTGATCACCTTATAATGCTACCGTCGTCCTAAGCAAAACAAGGTGCATAAAAGGATTAACATCACATGCAAATCATAAGTGACATGATATGGCCATGAACTGTGCTTCTGATCTCCATCTTGAAAGCACCGGCATGATCTCCATCGTCACCGGCATGACACCATGATCTCCATCATCTTGATCTCCATCAACATGTCTCCATCGGGGTTGTTGCGCCCACCATGCTTCTACTACTATTGCTACCGTTTAGCGGTAAAGTAAAGCATTACATAGCGCTTAATGATTAACACGCAAGTCATACAATAATTAAAGACAACCCTATGGCTCCTGCCAGTTGCCGTACTCATCGACATGCAAGTCGTGATATTCTATACAACACATGATCATATCATACATCACATATATCACATCATGTAATTGGCCATATCACATCATAACATACCCTGCAAAAACAAGTTAGACGTCCTCTAATTGTTGTTGCATGTTTTACGTGGCTTCTACGGGTATCTAGCAAGAACAATTATCACCTACGCATAAACCACAACGGTGGTACATAAGTTGCTTTTCAACCTTCTCAAGGACCGCCTTAGTCGAATCCGATCCAACTAAAGTAGGAGAAACAGACACCCGCCAGCCATCTTTGTGCAACGAAGTTACACGTCAATCAATGGAACCGGTCTCTCGTAAGCGTACGAGTATTGTTGGTCCAGGCCGCTTCATCCCACAATACCGCTGAACCAAAACACGACCAAGTGAGAAAGAAATCTAAGCATCAACCCCCACAAACTCTTTGTGTTCTACTCGAGATCTCATCTACACATAGTCCTAGCTCATGATGCCACTGTTGGGGAACGTTGCATGGGAAACAATTTTTTTCCTATGCACACGCAAACCTATCCATGGTGATGAGCATCTACGAGAGGGAGAGTGGATCTACGTACCCTTGTAGATTGCTAAGCGGGAAGCGTTAAGAAACGTGGTTGATGTAGTCGAACGTCTTCATGATCCAAATCGCCGAGCGTCCCGCAATCCAATCACGATCCGTCCCGATCTAGCACCGAATGGACGAAACCTCCGCGTTCAGCACACGTACGACTTGATGACGATCTCTGCCTTCTTGATCCAGCAAAAGGGGCGTAGAGGTGGAAGAGTTCTCTGGCAGCGTGACGGCGCTCCGGCGATGGTGGTGGAGCTGTTTCGGCAGGGCTTTGCCTAAGCACTACAGAAAACTGATCTAGAGGAGAAACTATGCAGACGAGAGGGCAGCACGTGGCAGAAAATCTTGTGCAAAAAATCCTCAAAACCACTAGTATATATAGGAGGAGGGGAGGAGGAGGCTTGGCCTTCAAGGTGTCAGCCCTAGGCTTCGGCCGAACCAAGGAGGGAGGAGTCCTCCTCCTCCACTCCTAGTAGGATTAGGACTCCTTCCTTATTTGTTCCTTTTTGCCTTTTTCCACCTTTTTTCCTTTTGGGCTTTTCTTCCCAGCCGCATGGGCCTTGTGTGGGACTTCCACCAGCCCACTAAGGGCTGGTATTCACCTTCCCACAGCCCATGTAGCCTCTTGGGTCGAAATACCCCTCCTGATGGTCCTCCGGTACACTACCGGCACTCCTACTACACTACCGATGAGCCCGAAACTTTTCCGGCGACCAAAACAGGACTTCCTATGTATCAATCTTTACCTCCAGACCATTCCGGAGCTCCTCATGATGTTTGGGATCTCATCCGGGACTCTGAACAACTTTCGTTCACCACCATGCATAACTCTATACTACCGAAACGTCACCAAACCTTAAGTGTGCAGACCCTGCGGGTTCGAGAACTATGTAGACATGACCGAGACACCTCTATGGTCAATAACCAATAGCGGGACCTGGATGCCCATATTGTTCCTACATATTCTATGAAGATCTTTATCAGTCGAACCTCTATGTCAAGGATTCAGGTAATCCCATATGATGTTCCCTTTGTTCTTCGGTATGTTACTTGCCTGAGATTCGATCGTCGGTATCTGTATACCTAGTTCAACCTCGTTATCAGCAAGTCTCTTTACTCGTTCCGTAATACAAGATCCCGTGGCTAACACTTAGTCACATTGCTTGCAAGGCTTATTGTGATGTTGTATTACCGAGTGGGCCCTGAGATACCTCTCCGTCACACGGAGTAACAAATCCCAGTCTTGATCCATGCCAACCCAACAGACACCCTCAGAGATACCTGCAATGCACCTTTATAGTCACCCAATTACGTTGCAACATTTGATACACACAAGGCACTCCTCCGGTGTCCGTGAGTTGCATGATCTCATGGTCATAGGAACATATACTTGACATGCAGAAAACAGTAGCAATAAACTAACACGATCATATGCTACGTTTGTAGTTTGGGTCTTGTCCATCACATCATTCTTCTAATGATGTGATCCTGTTATCAAATGACATCACATGTCAATGGCTAGGAAACCTTGACCATCTTTGATTAACGAGCTAGTTCACTAGAGGCATACTAGGGACCAAGTGTTGTGTATTTACCCACACATGTAATGTGTTTCCAATCAATACAATTATAGCATGGATAATAAACGATTATCATGAACAAGGAAATATAATAATAATAAATTTATTTATTTCCTCTAGGGCATATTTCCAACAGGTTCATTATCGCAAAACCGCTCCCAAATTGGCATGGTTCCAAGATGTCGAATCCATGTTGAATCAACACTTAGCGAGATTATTAGGACTTCACTCTCTTTCTTGGGCGGGACACCAATTTCATGTATCTTTATCAATTAACAATTTCTTTGACACTGGGGTGGATCCTAAAGAGATACCACTTCTTCACAAATTTATCTTGAATCGGGACCAATGTCGAAATGGCGAACGAAGTGCCTGTAATAGCTGACCAAACTTAAGAAGTTGCAGACTTCTTTGACTGATTGCGGAGAAGACCAGTTGTCAATGTTCTTAATTTTTTGGGTTTCAGTGGCAACCCCATGCTGGCTAATAGTATGGCCTAGGATAGCTGGCGTTGAGCGGAAGGGCACTTTGAGCGTTTGCCTTGCCATTGATCCCTTCTTAAACACTCAAGCACGGATTGCAAGTGGATTGTGTGATATTCAAGAGAGGAAATGTAGACTAAAATGTCATCAAACATCATAGCCATGCAAAAATTGATGCAACTTTTTTTCCAACGTTGTGTGCTATCACGTTGTCTAGAAAATAGGCATCAGGTATCCATAAAATGAAAAGGAAAACATAAATATGCATAACTTGGAATAATCACAACGGGAAGATACTCATAAATGTGTCAATAGTAATAGTGGTGCTTCCACTGCTTCATTGAAATTTCACACCAACATTGGTGATAATAATGTCAATCGTCTCCCACCAAATGCCAATCATACTATCATCGCCAAGCATCCAATCAGGCGATCACAGAGGTATACAATATTATCATTCTCAAAAACCCCTTTGTTTCATAATGTAGTTCATATATATTTTCTATAAAGGTCAAACCCATAAACTTTGATCAAGTTTGTGGAGAAAAACATTTCCATCTATAGAATACTAAACATATATCATTAGATTTATCACGAGGTGTAGTTTCATATTTCCTATATTTTCTATTGTAAATATACATAGTTTTTTATAACGTTGGTCAAAGTATGACTTTCAAAAAGTCTATACACTACATAATGAAGCAAAAGGAGTATATATTTTCTAAGTTATTTATTTGTACATAGATGATGCATGGTTTGCATTGTTCGGCCTTTATTGCAATTTTCTTTGCCTCACTATTATTCAGATCCCATATTTTTGGCATGAGTCGATCTTTCCGCCATCCCACCAAATCAGATTTGTACTCTCGTAGTGGTCGAACCTCCATCCATCCCTAAAACTAGATCGATGTTGCAACTTCGTGTTTGGCGGAGCCACTTTCTCTGCTATCGGGACGCCACCTCTACAACCATCACTCTAGTGACCCCTCCTCTGGCATCGACGACCCCGTAACACCCCCAACTATTGAATCCCCTACACTAGTGATTCCAAGGGTCTCGTCGGGGTCCCTTAGGAGGTGCCACCTCAGTTTTTTCTTTAGAAAAATCACTCGACGTGGTTGTCATTTAGAAAGCATGATTTTATTGTTATGATGTTTATGTTAAAGGGGACTAAGTTTTAGCTCGCCCTCTCCCCCCTAAGATCTCAGGACTGCCCTTGCATATTCTCCGTGAGTGTCACCCCAATGGACGAGCCGCAAATCACCCAGGGGTGGTCTTGAAGATGACTAACCCATCTTTACGTACATCTCCGGAGCACAACACAAGCAATGAAGTTTCCGGAGAAACATCTAACCATCTAGGAGCCCAAGCTCTAAGCGCAACAAGTTGATGAAGATAAATGACTTGAGGAAATACAAATCGGTCCAGTAGGAATGTAGATTAGGTGAATATCCTCCTAACCCTAAAGAATTGGAGTGTTTGGGTCGACGGGGAGAAGATCTCGAGCTTTTAGGGTTTGGTAATGGTGGAGCATGATACGTATCCAACGTATCTATAATTTATAAAATATTTATGCTATATTTACATCAATTATGTATGGTTTGGGTGCACTTTTATATTATTTTTATGGACTAATAACGTATTGATCTAGTGCTGAGTGCTAATCCCTGTTTTCTACATGTTTTTGTTTTACAGAAAGTCAATATCTAGGAAGGTCAAAACACCCTAACGATTTAATATGATTTGTAGTGTAATATATGTGATTTTTGGGCGAAGGAACAACACAATACAATGCCCGATGGGCCTACAAGGGCAGGTGTAGCGACCGCCCTGGCCACGCCATGGGACCGTGGGAAGCCCTTAAGTCAGTTGGTGCCCTTCTTTTGCTGCAAGAAAGCTAATTTCCAGAGAAAATTCCCTAAAATTTTCCGCCCGATCGGCATTACGGGTATCCGTCTATAAAAGAAATGGTGAAAGGCCAGAAAAAATACGAGAAACAAATAAGAAAACAGAGAGAGATCCAATCCCGGAGGGTCTCTCGCCCCTTCGGGCGCCATGGAGGCCAAGGACCATTGGGAAGAATCTCTCCCCATATAGGGGGAGGCCATGGAGGAGCAAGCAGGAGGGTACCCTCTCCCCCTCCCTCCGAGTGGCGTGAGAGTGCCCCCAGGGGAACTATCACCGCGGTGATCATCTTCATCAACATTGTCATCTTCATCACCTTACCCATCTCTTTTTAGCGGTCCACTATATCGCAACCCATTGTAATCCCTACTTGAACATGGTGTTTTGGTGCTATGAATTATTATCGAATGATTTGTGCCATTATTATTGTGTTGAGTAGATTTTAGTTGTCCCATGGGCTAATTGTGAATTGCTATGATTGATTTAAACTACTTGTAGTTATGTTACCGTCCTTTAGTGCTCATCATATGAGCGTGCATGTGGATCACACCATAGGGTTAGCTGTATGTTGATAGGAATATGCATTGGGGGTAAGAGCGACAAAAACTACTTCCTACCATATAAATTGGTACATACAAGATTGAAAGGGGGCTAGTTTATCTTAATGTTATGATTTCATTTTACCTTAATAAACTTTTTAGTAGTTGCAGATGCTTGTTAATAGTTCCAATCATAAGTTCATAAAATTTCAAGTAAGGGATGGTATGCTAGCAGAGGCATCTCCCACATAAAAACTTGTCATCGATGTAATAACTTGGCCAATTGCCTAGGGACAATTTTGCACACCCTACCACCACTATTCCGCACTCATTATTTGTATCATAATGTATTATATTGTTATATATTTATTTAGTCAACACCTAATTCTATGTTTATATTCTTTATATCTTGCAAAGCTATCCCTTTATACCCACTTTCTAGGTTTACTTCTTGTTTCAAGATAAAAGCAAACACCCGGTGTACGTAGGGTTGTATCAGTGGAAAATATGACTTGAGAGAATATTGCTCTTACCTTTAGCTCCTTGTGTGTTCGACATCCATACTTACCACTTTCATCTTTGGAAAGGATTATCAAGCTATTTTCTCGCGTCGTTGCTGTAGCGTAGGGTGAATATTCTCTAGTATGCTTATTTACTTTTATCACTAACTAGAATTTCTTTTCTTTTCTTATTTTCTTCCTTTAGTTGTGGAAGAAAGAAAAAAACTAAAAAGTGTGAAATACAAAAAAATTTACTTGCACCTTTATGCTTAGCTTAATGACTTTAAAGAAAGCACTGCCTCGAAGACAACCCAAAAAATTTATAGAGTCATCTTCTTATTTTGTGTGCCTTTAAACCTTTTCGAAAATAAAATAAAATAAAATGAGGAACCTAAAAGCTTTTACAAAAAGAGAAGTAATGATGAAGTTATGCACTAAAGAAGTGACGGTCGACCTTCAATACTTGTGTTCATGCTCATGGAAATAATATAATAAAACATGAAAGTTTCTCATAAAAAAATTATCCTCCTGTATATACCTCTATACCATGAAAAAATCTGTCAAAATTTCTCTTTAGGATGTTGCAGTTGCATGTTTGTTAGGTGTTGTGCAAAATTATAAACTTTTACCTCTAGTGTTCGAATTGTCATTCTATACTGAAATGTGATCAATTCCTAATTTTTTTACACACTACTGAATCTCAAATTATCTATTACCTTCTATTTTTGTTAGGTGTTTTTGAGTTATGTAAGTATGCATCTTAATATATTACTACATACTGTTTTGATTTTGACAAATTGTTGTTGTAATTTTGTTATCTGACTGTTCTAGAGTTTTCATGGCTTAAATTGGGTGATATAAACTGTGAAAATGATAGCATACATTAGCTAATTTTTAAACATAATTATGCAATTTGTCTTGGCATTACATGATAGGGTGATTTATTTTTATGTGTGCTAATCTATCTCATGATTTTTGTTGAGTTTTGTGTGGATGAAGTATTTAAGACCCAAAAGAGACATCAACATGAGAGGTACAAGAAGCGACAAAAATCTAAGTTTGGTGATGCCCAAGACATCCAAGCTAACATCGAAGGAAACTATGAACAACACTAAAGAGATCAAATATTATGCGGCCAATCGTTGATCTCCCCTTTCAAATTCAGGAACGGGTGGTGAAATAAGTAGGTTAGTTTGTTGGTTTAAAATAATATATTGCAATTTACATATTTGTTTTTAATAACTGAAATAATCAATTTCCTCACTTGCTTTGTGGCATCCTAAATCATTTGGTGTTGCATATATTAAGTTATAAACTAGTAAACCAACGTATATGAATATTCAGATATGATGAAAAATAAAATGAGGTTTCTTAGCAGGCAAATAAGTGCATTATACTTTCACAAAGAAAGTACAATGTAGAAGAGGATTTGTGTGTGCGAAGCAAACGAAATTATGACAATGCAAAGGAGAAGTGTGTGCGAAGAAAATCATATATGTCTTCCTTGTGGTTTCTAATGTACATATATGATTTTCTATAGCATGTGGAGCAGCACCTAAAGTTGCATCGGGTTTTCTGGCCCCAACTGCATTTGCTGAACCTAGAGCAGGACCTGAAGCTGGACCAGCACCCGAAGCTATAGTATGACCTAAAGCTGGAGCAGCACCTGAAGCTGTAGCAGGTCCAGAAACCTTGGTAGCAACAGATGATGTGGCCCTAACTGGAGGTGCACTTGCTGGGTAGGATGCTCTGTTTTCCTACAATTAAAACAAGTAGCAGGTCAAAATATTGATGCATTAAAACAAGTAGGATGCTCTATTTGGCTTAGTTACATGGTGATTGTTCTTCCTTGTCACACACTTGGCCTTAAGCATGTCTTCACAGAGTGTCCACTTGTGGCCTTGCTTCCCACAATTACTGCATGCTATTGTGCCCATCCTTGATGTATCCTTTGGAGCTGGCACTTCAAATTCACCCTTTCTCCTAGCTGTCTGCTTCTTCCCTTTCTTCTCCCTAAAAACTGGTGGTTCAATGTCTGGTGTGTTGGTGTTGGGCCAGAATTCAGGCCCAGGAACAAGGTAGATGATGTGCTGGTATGCAGCCTTATGCATTTGCTTCTTAAATGGATGCACATAATCTCCTGGGTGAACTTTTATCTTCTGCATTGCAGCTATTGCATGGTGTCAAGGTGATCCAGTCGTGTCCCATCTCCTGCAAGAGCAGCTCCCTTCATCTAGCTTCACACAAATAAGTGTTCTCTCCACTAGTAACTTGCCAGATGTTGGGACCAACCATGTTTGCTTCACAATATTTAGCCCACTTCTTGCTCTCTTCAAGCTTCTCCATGTAATGTGGGGTTATTTCCCACCTACAACTCTCTGTTTTCTCTCTGATGCCCTGGTACCTCAACGCTTCAAACATGGTCTTAATTGGTTTGGACCTAACATCTAGAATCATTTTGTTGAAAACCTCACTAAGGTTGTTCACAACCAAGTCAGTCTTGCACACATGATCCATTGCATATCTAGCCCAATACTCCTTGGGGATGCCATTCAACCACATGTAGGCTGGTTCACATGCTGCTTTCAAACCAGCCATTCCTTCTTTGTGACCATGTTCAGTGAAGGAATAGCTAGCTTTGTCAGCCCATTTCTTAAGTTCTTCTTCTCTAAAGCCAGCTGACTGGAAGTTGGCATATATGTGTCTAAGGCAATATCTTTGTGGGGATTGGGGAAATACTCATTAATTGCTTTAAGAAGGCCATGTTGTTTGATTACATAAGCAAATAATAAGATAACGATAACAACATGGCTATGTCCATAAGATTAAGGCAAAGTGAGAGAAAATACCTTCTGCCTGTCAGACATGATGGTGTAGTTCCCAAACTGGTTACTGGTGCGAATGAAGACTCTAAGTTGGTTTAGAAACCAGGTCCAGCTAGGACCATCCTCTTTGTCAACCACCCCAAAAGCAATTGGGAAGATATTGTTGTTCCCATCTCTCCTTGTTGCTACCAATATCTGCTGGCTTGTGGATAACTTGATGAAGCAACCATCAAGTCCTGCATAAACAATGATACTTAGGGTCAAATTATATAACAATGTCCAATACTTACGTTTCAAACAAGATTACATCACTGAAATTTACCTATGAAAGGCCTACAACCAGCAAGGAATCCATCCTTTGATGCTTGGAGGCAGTAGAACATGTACTTGAACCTTAGTGTGGGTGCTGGGTGCAAATGATCCTCAAAAATTGTCACTATGCATCTGCTTCCAGGGTTTGTGTCAAGCACACATTGTAGGTAGTCCCTCAACCTGAGATACTGCTTTCTATGATCACCTTGCACAACATCAAAAACCATCAGTCTTGTCCTATATGCCAAACTCCTATGTACATGCACCCCAAACTACTTCTTAGTATGTTTCAGAACTGTCTCCACATTAGCCTTTACATTTGATCTAACTGTGTCCTCCACAACTTCTGCAACCGACTCTACAGTCACCTTGGTACTCTCTCCACAAGCTCCACAACTATGATCCAGGTGGCACTTCTTGATTGTGAATGTATCTTCATGGGCTACCTTTTAGGCAGTCATGAAAAATTCACAGCCATTCTTCCTCTGTGGGCAACAAACAATAACCCTTGATGGTTCATTCCTATGGTACTAAAAGTTTCTCAAAGCCTTTCTAAACTCATACATATTGGTGAAGCAAAGGTCCTTGCACAACTGCTCATGTGCATCAGGTAGCTTTGGGTCATACCATTTCCTCTCTTTCTTCTTCTTCAATATTCTCTTCCTTCCAGAAGGTAGTCTTGGAGCCTCAACATCTGAGTCAAAAATGCTCACATCACCAGGGAAGCAATATTCATCAGGTTCAGGTACAAAATCTTGAAACTTGGGGATCTTTGGCTGACTGTGAGCTCTAGAAGTAGGACCTAGATTTACTGTTGCTCTTCTCACATGCTTCAGTTTCTCAGGCCTGCCTTTTGCGACAACTCTCTCCTCTCCACTGTCAATCTCTTTCTCCTCCTGCCAGAACTCCAAAACATCACTGTCACCTTCAAACTGTGGTCTGTCTTCTACATCATCTGTTTCTTCTTCATTTACAATATTTTCTTCACCTCTCTTACAAGCCTTGTAAGACATCTTTATCCCTCTATAGTCACCCCTACCAATCTCAAATTCTGAGGATGATTTGTCAATATCATCATCTGGTACACCATCAGATCCATCTCCACCACCAGCCTGCCCATCCTCATCACCAGCAGCTTCTGTAATTTTCAAGTTGCAGCTCTGCTGTGTGTTCACATTAACTTCAAGAGGGTGAACCACTCCATCTTGTGACAGACTTAACACAAAACCTGGGCCCCCCACTAGACTGCCTATTGGAATTTGTTCTTCATAAACATTGTGAGCCCTGTTACATTGAACATCTATATCTTCATTTGCCTTGGCCACAATGATATTCATCACTTTGGAATTAGAGTGGTCTATCATTTCTTCAACTACATCTTGACTGACCAGAAGCAATAAACCTTCCTCTCCAATCCCTTGTTCTTTTACCCAGTACATGTAATCATCTGAGCCATAGCCTTTAGTTTCAGTAAGTGCTATCAAGTTGAGAAAAGTGATGTCTGAAACAGAAAACCTTCTTTCCATGTTATCTCTGCCCTAGAAATGCTTCTCTGAATATAGCCTCACCTCCCAAATTTCATCATCCAGCTTGCATTACATCATCCAGCCTGCATCACTAAGTGTTTTTTTGCTACAAAATTCAGTTCACACTAACTAAAAAATACAGTAAGGAATCTGAATCCAACAAATGCTTCTCTGAATCCACCATGCATTTCTACTCAATCCAACTAATCCTTCAGTGCAAAATGCAACTAGTGCATCTAACAAATGTAGAGAGTGTTGCCTGAACTTTGATTCAGTGCATGTTCATGTTCTAAGATGAATCAAAGCAGCATAAACCTAGGGTTTGGTCAAAAAACTAACTAAAGATTGCCTGAACTTTGAAATGAACTAGCACAAAAGCAGAAACTGTTGAAGGAGCTGATGAAGAGAAGAAAAAAAAATCTTACTCCACCCCTCCAAATGCAGAGGCCAAGTGGTGCGAGTTGGCCGGATCCGCCTCCACAGCGCGAGCAAGAGCTCTGGCCGCTTTGTACTCAAGCGAGAACTGGCCACTCTCTGGCGACGATGGTGCAGCATCTGGCGTCCCAGCCTTCGATGGCAGTGCGGCCTGTGGTATCCACTGTGGCGACGGCGCCGCCGCCGGCTGGGTTGCGAAGCTACCGCTCCCCGGCCAGTTGTCAACCTTCGAGTACTCTCCGCTGCCATCCCAAGTTCCACCTTCACTCGTTGAGTGGCCTCCGTCGGCTGGTTTCGCCGCCGCCGCCGCCATCGCCTAGGTCGGAGAGGGAGACAAAGTGAGTGAGAGAGAGAGAGGGAAGGGCGGTAACAGAGGAACGACTCGGTCGTCTTGACCTGGTCAGGACGGCTCGTTCGCCCTAACGGTCGTCCGCCTGCGCGCCGTCAGCCGTTGGCCGACAAAACCCTGACGGACAGGCCCCACGTGTCATAAACACACTTAGACTGTAACCGTTCGGCCACTTGGTTTTTTTGGAGCAGCCCACCACTTTTGTGGTAGTTTTTTTGAAAAATTAAAAAAAAGCGATAGTTTTTCGGAACGATAGCGAGTAATAGCGAGTAATGTAGTAGTTTTATGTTATTTACTTTGTCCACCGACCAACACCTTCTCGTTTGCCCGATCTCTGCGGCGAGACAGCTCATGGCATGATCGCGCCACTAGCAAAACCATCAGAAGCAGGTGAAGGACCTCGCCACCCGTACCCAGCCACTGTCGCACCACCTTCCAGCCCTGTCGACGAGAAAGGGAGGGGCAATCATCGAAGGATCTGTGATGCATCTACCTCATACATGTCGAGGTGCGTACATCAAAGGTTGGGCCGAGAGCCCGAGAGGCAGGCTTCGCTATCGTTGGTCTAAAAGCATCACCGCCAAATCCATTCATGCTAGAGCAGCTTCTCTAGCAATCGCCACTATCCCACGCGAGTCGTGCTGACAAGTCCAGCCTCCGCGTTGCTCGAGATATCCACCCCTTTCGCCAGCGTCGACTGAGCGAACTTCGCTCACCGGCGTGTGAAGCGGGGGAGGAGGAGGACGCGACAACGGTTAAGAATTCGCCCATGCCGCCACCCTGAGTTTGACTAAAGCAAAAAAAGGAAAAAAAAATTATGACAAAAAATATATGATCCACCTGAAAATGTGAGGACGACTAAACTTTCAACTATGTGTTTAATGGATGCATAGGGTTTGGAGTACTTGTTAATCAACTATGTTTGAAATCTAATATTATGCAAACCAACATGTGGTTTAGGGTTTAGGGTTTAGGGACAATGGTATCCCCAGCTCATTAGGGTTCAAGTTCTGATGCTTGCATTATTTTCTGTATTTGTTTCAGGATTTTTGACGATGTGCATTCAGTGGGAGGAGACGTTTCCGTCAACGATGAGGCGCCTATGGTAACTCAAGATGATATGCGAGCTCAGTCTATCGAAGGTGCTCTTAGGGGTATGGTATGCGTGTATAAGTTCATAGAAGTGAGTATATGCGCGTATATACGAACGCTTGCGTCTGTATTGTGTTCAATTTTTTTTATAATGTTATAGGTGGAATCTCCACACGGTTCCTCCTAGCAAGGAATATAATTTTTTGTGGGGTCCTAGCAACGAATAGAAGCTAAAATGCCTACTGAGCTCCTACATGGGCCGATCACTTGCGCAACCTAGTAGCTTCACCTTTTTTATTGTTGTTTAAAGAAATGTTTTGTGTAATAGTAAATTTAAAAAATAGCCGCATGTGAGTTAAAATAAATAATTTTATAGGTTGACAATAAATAATGCTGTTTTACCTCAATGTAAATGTGCATATATTCAAAATAAATGTTCATAATATGTTTAAAAACTGTTCATGCCACAAAAAAATCCCTTCGATCCAAAAAAGGGTAACACTTTTTTTTGGATCTGAGGGAGTATGTTCATGTATTTTGAAAAGCCTACACTGATTTGAAAAAAAAATCATGCACATGTGGAAATAGATACTTTAGAAAAATGTTACATCTTTACCCAAAAGAGTTCATTTATATAGAAAATAAGAAATAGACAGAACAAACAAATAGAAAATTGAAAGGAAAGAAAACCAACCAAGTAAAAAAGAGTAGAAAAAAATATAAAGAGAAAGAGAAAAAGAAAGGATTTTTTAAAAAGAAACAGAAAATAACATGGCCTTATCCATATAGGGAGTGCTTCAGGGTGTTATAGGTGTTATTCCATGTGCAACCTTTTCTTAGAAGAGCCTATAATTTTATTCATACCCATAACAATTACAGGTACGCTATTGTATATCTAAGATCAAATAAAATATAAAATAACTTCTATGACTAAGAATTACAATAAAATCTCTTGAACACCTTCTTTGTGGTATCAATCTCTGCTAGAAGAAATATTCCCAAGACTTCGATAAAGAGGCTAAAAATTCCATAATGCCAGACCGCAATTGCGCTCGCCTATAGGCATTGATGAAAGTGAACCGGCCCAATAAGTGATAGAGAACGGTATGGGGAACCTTCTGAGGACCAGTTCATGGAACCTTCCGCCCGACTTTTGACCAGTTTTGGGAAGGTTGTATGTGTTTTTTGTGTGGTTTCCTAGGGTTTACAAGACACGACGAACATGGTTTAAAAATGTTCGTCGTGTCTTGTAAAACGTTCATCATTTAACTAAAAGATGTCCATCCTATATTTAGAAATGTTGCTATGTATTAAAAAAATGTTCGTCATGTATATGTGCTAAATAAAGTATGGTGTGTACTTCATATATGTTTGACTTTTTGGAAAAGATTTGTCATGCATTTTAAAAAACGATGGCGTACTTCGAAAATATTCATCATGTCTCCTCAGTTGTTGATTGTGTATTAAAAAAATTTCATCTCGATTTTGTGAAAGCACAATGTTCATGTTTTTAAGAAGTGAAAAAGGAGATTAGAAAAGAAAATATATAAATAAATACAAAGAAAGATGTGATGTAAGAATAAACAATAGTAAAGAAATGTTCATTATTTAGAAAAAAATCGCACATTTAAATATGTCAATGTAGTTTTCAAACAGGAAAAAAATAGGAAAAAAATGTTCAATGTGTGTTTCAGAAATATTCAACGTGTATATTAGAAAATTGCTATTTGTTCTGAGGCTGGAATAAGATTTCTACCACTTATACATTAGTGTGCTGCACTATTGTAGAAAGAAAAAAAACAGATTGTTGTGCTAACCAGCTTCCCAGTGGTTGCCCAAATAATTTTACATAAAAATATCCTTGAGTCCTTCACGTGGCTCAGACCGGTGCCTAGAGTAACCATGACCAAATAATTTTATAGCTTCTGTTAAAGTTATCATACGTCCGCGCGACGCTAAAAAACTATTTCGACGTGGCAAAAATTATTTTTGCGCGCCGTGCTAGCACACATCTGTTGGAGATGCTCTCATCAAGCCTGAAGTAGTGCGCGAAGTTCTGTTCAACAAGTCCGGCCACTCTGAGAAGCTCAACCTCGGTCGACTCCAGAGGATGCCGCACAATGGCGTGGGTAGACATGAGGGCGAGAAGTGGGCAAAGCACAGGAGGATCATCAACCCCGCCTTCCATCTGGAAAAGCTGAAGGTGCGCCTCTGAGATGGCAGACTGGTTCAGGGCTTCAGGCTATAACAGATTCCGTGTTGACCTTCGAGAGCATGTTGGCGGCTTTCGCCGCGTGTTGCACGGAGCTGGCGAGCAGGTGGGAAGGTTTAGCC
This sequence comes from Hordeum marinum, assembly GCA_022496015.1. NCBI lineage: Eukaryota > Viridiplantae > Streptophyta > Magnoliopsida > Poales > Poaceae > Hordeum > Hordeum marinum. The sequence goes on from CM039676.1 coordinate 470,298,927, forward strand.
ACCGGCGATGCCCCGTGTGAGTTGGATGTTTGGCCCAAGATGCAGACCTTGACGGGGGACGTCATCTCCCGCGTCGCGTTCGGCAGCAGCTACCTCGAAGGCAGGAGGATCTTCCAGCTTCAGGGGGAGCAGATCGAGCTCGCCATATTTGCCATGAGCAAGATGCACATTCCTGGTTACTTGTGAGGATGAAGCCAATTGCACTGATGCATTTTTAATTTGTTCCTAATTTGCATGGATCCTACAACTGCGGACTGTACTGATGACATAGCAACCTGGTGTAGTGGCGTCATCCTTCGGTCCACCGATTGGGAGAGTAAGAGGTTGTTGGTCGGCCGGTAAGTATCAAACCCTAACCCTAGAAAACCCTAGTAAATAGTCCTAAAATATCTAGTGAATATATACAAGATTTTTTTTTGATATGATTTGAATTATTATTTGTTTGCGTTAGTATGGAAATATGATTTGATCTAGTTTACACATCTCCACTTCAATTCATAACAAGCACATCTGGATGGGTACCTTCGAATGCACACATTAAGATCATAGGCTGGTCCCAACACAAATACATGGTTGTAAGACCTCATACCTCTTTTTATTTTAAGCGTTCAAGTCAAGGTTGTTAATTTAGATCCGGTAAATTGTTTCTTTAACAAAAGCTTGCTAGAGACCCTAGCTTCAAGTGGACCTTCCTCTTGTGGGTTCGATAGCTCAGGGCCACCTCCGAGGGAACATGTGTGGGTACTTTATGCTTCATTTTCGGATCACCAAAAGGAAGTATCAAGGACTTTTTCTGGCGTCGTTGTCCGGGAGGCGTTGAGTGTTCCTAGTCTTTGTGTTTAGAGTTTTTATTAAAATTGAGTGTTCCTAGTCTTTGTGTTTAGAGTTTTTGTTAAAATTTAATTTTAGTTTTTGTTTAAGCTTAAGTTTTATTTTTGTTGCAAGTCTTGTAAGTTGACCCCCTCCCTACCCAATTTTTTCACCATGGATCATAATCTTCGAAGTTTGGCTACTCCTAGCAATAACTTTATGCATGAACCCACAACACAACCCGAGATTGCTACCGCTGAGTATGAGATCAAACTGAACTTAGTTTTCATGGTTCAACAGGACCATTTTGGAGGCTCTGGTTCTGAAGATGCCGATATGCACTTGCATAATTTTACCGAGTTATGCAAGATGACACGCATTAGAGATTATGATCCCGACACTTTAAATTCCGTCTATTTCCTTTCTCCTTGTGAGGAAAAGAAAAAGAATGACCGCTAGCCTTACCTAAAGGCAATATAGTTTCATGGGCTTATTGTTGCAGCAAATTTTTATCTAAGTTTTGTCCACCTATAAAAATTATGCAAATTCGTTCTCAGATTACAGGTTTCAAGCAGGAAGAACAACCACTAGCGCTTGCATGTGATAGAACGAAGGAAGCTATAAGAAAGTGTCCTAACCATGGGATGGAGGAATGTGTAATCCTTCATATGTTTTATAATGGTTTAAATCCAATGTCAAAAACTATGCTTGATACAACTACATGAGGAATAATCATGGAAAAACCCATAGATGATGTCAAGAAGCTACTTGATGATATGCAAGAGAACCATGCCCAATGGTATGTTGAAAGGACTACTACCAAGAGGTGAATGAAATTGAAGAAAATAATACGGAGTTGACACCTAAGCTTGATGAACTCATCTCCGTTATAATAGATCAATGTAAATGGCATCACTAATGAAGACATTAGTGATTGAATTTCATTGCTCGCAATAGCTACAATCCCAACTGGAAAAATAATGAGTATGCTCCCAAACTTCCTTATCCTAATAATAATATTGGAGCACCTAATAATTTCAATGGAGCTAGTAGCAGTAATAGAAATACTCTTTAAGATACTTTGAATTTTTTTTATTGCTAGTCAAACTGAGAAGAATGAAGATGATAACTTGCTTGGTCAGTTGACTAGTAAGATTGTTGGACTAACAAATGATGTGCAAATGCTAGATGGAAGATCCAAGAATATGAGAGCACAAGTGGCTAAAATTGCAGAGAGCCAAACCTTAATCTTATCTAAGTTTGTAGGTAAACCCGAACCTAACTCGGTTGAACATGTTAAGATGGTGAGAAGCAGCGAAGGAAAGGCACAAGAGGTTGACAAAATCCATGTGCCAGAGTACACCTACACCATTGTAGACTTCGTAAAGATAATAGCAATGAAGCATCCATTAGCCAAGGTATCAAATGATGAAGCATATAGTATAATTTTTGATCACATTAGAACTAAGATACTATAGAGATTGAAACTGGTTTAAATAAATTCAATGATTTATGTGATCTAGGGTCTATTGTCTCCACTATCCCAAATTCTGCTTATGATAGTCTTAATTTAGGTCCTTATGCTACTACTGATATTAGGTTAAGTATGTCTAATTCTACTTTTAATCAAGTAGTAGGAATTAAGCATGGAGTTATAATTCAAATAAATGATTTCCCTTTCATGATTGATCTCGTGATAGTTGATGTGCTTGAAGATCCAATTGCTCCAGTAATTCTTGGTAGAACTTTTCTAAGGACTATTAAAGTTGTGATAAATGTGTTTGAGGGAAATGTTAGACTTGAATTACCCGCTAAGGTCCTTTAGTAAGACATTTTCCCAATAAAAAGAAAACGAAGACCTACACCGGAGATGACATTGTTTTCAATGCTAGAAGATATGGTCTCGATTTATTTGCACCACCATGATCTTCACTACAATCAAGCTAATTGACTAAAAACAAGCGCTTTGTGGGAGGCAACCCACACAAATAAAGTAAAAAAGTAAGTCTTATTTTTTGTATCAATAAGAAGATTGTTGAAGGTCTATTCGGAGAAGTTGAACCTAGAATAATCGTTCGAATGAAGGCTCTGTTACGTGCAATTAAATTATGTGTTGTATTGAAGTTTGAATGTATGTATATGCCTCTGGATTATGTTGGAACTAACCTCACAGGAATTTGAAGAAAAAAGTTTTAATAGAAAATATCAAAATATAGCCTTTCATGTAACTACAACTGGTCGTATGGGCGGTCGTATGACTTCATGTTGGTTCCACCAAAAAACTTCTAGAGGCAACTGCGAGTGTATTGACGTGGCTTGGGACTGTGTCGGTATTTCCCCAAAGAGGAAGGGATGATGCAGCACAATGACCATAAGTATTTTCTTCAGTTATGAAACCAAGGTATCAATCTATAGAGGAAGGTCACGCACCCACGTAAGGAACACCTGCACACAAGCAACAAATACTTGCAACCCGCGCGAAAGAGAGGTTGTCACGCTCTCTACGGTAATAAGATAGATTCGGTAGTGATAGTTTTGGCAAATAGATCTTGCAAGAACACAAAGTAAAATAAATAAATAAAAAGTGTAGCAAGGTATTTTTGTTTTTTTTGGAATAATAGATCTGAAAACAAAAGCTGCAAATAGTAGATCGAAAAGCAATATGTTGAAAAAGTAGACCTGGGGCCCGTAGAATTCACTAGTGGCTTCTCTCATGAGTATAACACTCGGTGGGTGAACAAATTACTATTGGGAAATTGATAGAAGATCAAATAATCATGACGATATTGAGGCAATGATCATTATATAGGCATCACGTCCAAGATAAGTAGACCAAAACGATTCTGCATCTACTTCTATTAGTCCATGACGCCTACTACACAACCTTCTTCTTGTATACTCGTGTTGGGCCTCCAAGCACAGAGTTTTGTTGGACAGTGGCAATTTTCCGTCAAGTGTATGACCTAGGTTTATCAATCCGTGGGAGGTGCAGGATGAAGATGGTCTCTTTCAAACAACCCTGCAATTGAATACAAGAAATCTCTCTTGTCCCCAACACACCCAATACAATGGAAAATTGTATAGGTGCACTAGTTCGGCAAAGAGATGGTGATACAAGTGTAATATGGATGGTAGATATAGGTTTTTGTAATCTGAAAATATAAAAACAGCAAGGTATCAAGTAACAAAAGTGAGGAAAAACGGTATTGCAATGCTTGAAAACAAGGCCTAGGGTCCATACTTTCACTAGTGCAATTTCTCTCAACAATATTGGCATAGTTGAATCATATGTAAATACCTCTCGTGCGACAAAAGTTCACTCCAAATTCACAAATAGCGGAGAACTAACGAAGAAATTATTGTAGGGTACTAAACCACCTCAACGTTATCTTTTCCGATCAATCTTATGAGCTATCCCTATAAGTGTCACGAACAGCCCTAGAGTTCGTACTAAAATAACACCTTAAGATACACATCAACCAAAACCCTAATGTCACCTAGATACTCCAATGTCACCACAAGTACCCATGGGCTTGATTATACGATATGCATCACATAATTTCAGATTCGTCATGTTCAATCCAACACAAAGAACTTTAAAGAGTGCCCCAAAGTTTCTACCGGAAAGTCAAGACAAAAATGTGTGCCAACCCCTTGTTGGAAATATGCCCTAGAGGCAATACATAAGGTGTTTATTATTATATTTCCTTGTTCATGATAATCGTTTATTGTCATGGTATAATTGTATTGACTGGAAACACATTGCATGTGTGGATATATAGACAACACTTTGTCCCTAGTGTGCCTCTAGTAAACTAGCGCGTTGATCAAAGATGGTCAAGGTTTCCTGGCCATAGCATGAGATGTCATTTGATAACGTGATCACATTATTAGGAGATTGATGTGATGGACAAGACCCAAACTATAAACGTAGCATATGATCGTGTCAGTTTATTGCTATAGTTTTTTGCATGTCAAGTATATTTTCCTATAACCATGAGATCATGCAACTCACTGACACCGGAGGAGTGCCTTCTGTGTATCAAACGTCGCAACGTAACTGGGTGACTATAAAGGTACTCTACAGGTATCTTCTGAGGGTGTCTGCTGGTTGGCATGGATCAACACTCACATTTGTTACTCCGTGTGACGGAAAGGTATCTCAGGGCCCACTCGGTAATACAACATCACAATAAGCCTTGCAAGCAATGTGACTAAGTGTTAGCCACATGATCTTGTATTACGGAATGATTAATGAGACTTGCCAGTAACGAGGTTGAACTAGGTATAGAGATACCGACGATCAAATCTCGGGCAAGTAACATACCGAAGGACAAAGGGAACATCATATGGGATTAACTGAATCCTTGACATAGAGTTTCGACCGATAAAGATCTTCGTAGAATATGTAGGAATCAATATGGGCATCCAGGTCCCGCTATTGGTTATTGACTGTAGAGGTGTCTCGGTCATGTCTACATAGTTCTCAAACCCACAGGGTCTACACACTTAAGGTTCGGTGATGTTTCGGTATAGATGAGTTATGTGTGTTGGTGACCGAAGGTTGTTCAGAGTCCCGGTTGAGATCCTGGATGTGACGAGGAGCTCCGGAATGGTCTAGAGGTAAATATCCATATATAGGATGTTCCGTGTTGGTTATCGGGAAAAGTTCGGGTGTCATCGGTAACGTATCGGGGGTGCCGGGAGGGTCCCGGGGGTCCATCGGAAGGTGCCACCAGTCCCAAAGGGCTACATGGGCTGTGAGAGAGGGCACACCAGCCCCTGGTGGGCTGGCCTCTCCTCCCACAAAGGCCCATGTGGCTAGGGGGTTGGTGGGAGGGCCAACCCTAGGGTTGGCACCACCTTACTTGGGTGGCAAGCCACACTAGGGCGCCTCCACCCTTGGCCGCCGCCCCAAGGGGAAACCTAGGGGTTGGGCGCACCATGCCTCCCCCTATATATATGTGAGAGGGAGGAGGGAAGCCGCAACCTAAGCCATGAAGCAGCCCTTCCTCCCTCTCTGATAGCCTCTCCTCTAGATTGATTCGGTGACACTTGGCGAAGCTCTACCGGATCAGCTCCACCACCGCCGCCGCCATGCCGTCGTACTGCCGGCGAACCCATCTACCTCTCCGCTCCCTCTTGATGGATCAAGAAGGCGAAGATGTTCATCGAGTTGCACGTGTGCTGAACGCGGAGGTGCCGTTCGTTCGGCACTTGATCGGGAGTTCGTGGGATGGCTTGCGATTTGGATCATGCAGACGTATGACTACATCAACCGCGTTCTTTAACGCTTCCGCTTAGCAATCTACAAGGGTAGGTGGATCCAATCTCTCCTCTCATAGATGCTCATCTCCTAGATTGATCTTGGTGAAGCACAGGGAATTTTTTTGTTTCCCATGCAACGTTCCCCAATAGTGGCATCATGAGCTAGGTCTATGCGTAGATGAGATCTTGAGTAGAACACAAGGGAGTTTGTTGGCGTTGATATTCAGATTGCTTCCTTCCTTAGTCTTTTCTTGGTTCAGCGGTATTGTGGGATGAAGCGCCCCAGACCGACTTTACTCGCACGCTTACGAGAGACCGTGTTCCATCGACTGACATGTGACTTTGTTGCATAAAGATGGCTGGCGGGTGTCTATCTCTCCCACTTTAGTTGGACCGGATTTAATTGAAGCGGTCCTTGTAGAAGGTTGAAAAGCAATCTGCATATCAACGTTTTGTTTTTGCATAGGTAAGAATCGTTCTTGCTAGATACCCATAGCAGCCACTTAAAACATGCAACAACAATTAGAGGACGTCTAACTTGTTTTTGCAGGGTATGTTGTGATGTGACATGGCCAATTACATGATGTGATATATGTGATGTATGAGATGATCATGTTTTTGTATAGAATATCACGACTTGCATGAAGATGAGTACGACAATTGGCAGGAGCCATAGGGTTATCTTTGATTATTGTTTGACCTGCGTGTGAATCTTTAAGCGTTATGTAATGCTTTACTTTATCTCTAAGCAGTAGCAATAGTAGTATGAGCATGGTGGGCGCGACAATCCTGATGGCGACACAATGATGGAGATCATGGTGTTATGCCGGTGATGATGGATATCATGCCGGTGCTTTGGAGATGAGATCAAAAGCACAAGTTCATGGCCATATCATGTCACTTATGATTTGCATGTGATGTTAATACTTTTATGCACCTTGTTTTGCTTCGAACGACGGTAGCATTATAAGGTGACCCCTCACTTAAATTTCAAGATGAATTGTGTTCTCCCCGAGTGTGCACCGTTGTGAAAGTTCGTCGTGTCGAGACACCACGTGATGATCGGGTGTGATAGACTCTACGTTCGCATACAATTGGTGCAAGCCAGTGTTGCACATGCAGAACACTCGGGTTAAACTTGACGAGCCTAGCATGTACAAACATGGCCTCGGAACACAAGAGACCGAAAGGTCGAGCATGAGTCATATAGTAGATATGATCAACATGATGATGTTCACCATTGAAACCACCACAACTCACGTGATGATCGGACTTGAGTTGGTGAATATGGATCATGTATCACCCAGATGACCTGAGGGATGTCAATTTGAGTGAGAGCTTTAGTAATTTGATTAACTAAACTCATTATCTTGAAAAATAGTCTAAGTAACCTTTGCTTATTTATGTTGTAGATCAATGGCTCGCGTAGTAGCACCCCTGAATTTTAATGCGTTCCTAGAGAAATCTAAGTTGAAAGATGATGGAAGTAACTTTGTGGACTGGGCCCGTAATCTCAGGATTATCCTCACGGCTTCCCAGAAGGCTTATGTGCTTGATGCACCGCTTGGTGACCCACCCGCTCTCGTGTCATCCGAAGATGTTAAGAATGCTTGGGAGGCATGTTCTGGAGATTACTCGATAGTTCAATGTGCAATGTTGTATGGCTTAGAACCGGGACTTCAAAGACGTTTTGAACGTCAGGGAGCATATGAGATGTTCCAAGTGTTGGATTTTATCTTTAAGAAGAATGCCCGGATCGAGAGGTATGAGACCTTAGATAAGTTCTATGCTTGCAAGATGGAGGAGAACGGGTCTATCAGTGAACATATACTCAGAATGTCTGAGTATTCGACCCGTCTGGCGAAGTTAGGGATGCCCTTTCTGCCGGAGGCGATCACCGATAGAGTTCTTCAGTCATTGCCACCTAGCTACAAGAGCTTCGTGATGAACTATAACATGCACGAGATGACCAAGTGAGTCGTCGAGCTGTTTGCGATGCTGAAAGTCGCTGAGTCTTAAATCCAGAAAGAACATCAAGTGTTGATGGTCAATAAAACCACTAATTTCAAGATGCATGTCAAGGGCAAGAATGGTAACTCCAAGAAGGGTGGCAAACCAGTTGCTCCTCCCGTGGAGAAACCCAAGGCTAGACCCAAGCCAGAAACTGCGTGCTTTCATTGCAAGGGAACTGGCCACTAGAAGTGGGACTACCCCAAGTATCTGTCTGACACGAAGGCGGCCAACAACAAACAAGGTATATATGATATACATGTTATTGATGTGTACCTTACTAGCTCTCGTTGTAGTGCCTGGGTATTTGATACCGGTTCAGTTGCTCACATTTGCAACTCAAAGCAGGACCTACAGAATAGATGGAGGCTGGCTAAGGATGAAGTGATGATGCGCGTGGGAAATGGTTCCAAGGTTGATGTGATCACCGTCGGCACGCTCGCTCTTCGACTACCATCGGGATTAGTGATGAACCTGAATAATTGTTATTTAGTGCCTACGTTAACATGAACATTATATCTGGATCTTGTTTATTGCGAGATGGTTACTCATTTAAATCAGAAAATAATGGTTGTTCAATTTATATGAGTAATATATTTAATGGTTTATTCTTATTGAATCTCGATAGCGATGATACACATGTTCATAGCATTGATGCCAAAAGATGTAGAGTTGATAATGATAGTACCACTTTCTTGTGGCACTGCCGTTTGGGTCATATTGGTGTAAAACGCATGAGGAAGCTCCATGCTGATGGACTTTTGGAGTCACATGATTTTGAATCACTTGACACATGTGAACCATGCCTCATGGGCAAGATGACTAAAACGCCGTTCTCTGGAACAATGGAACGGGCGAGTGATTTGTTGGATATCATACATACTGATGTGTGCGGTCCAATGAACATTGAGGCGCGTGGTGGATATCATTATTTTCTCACCTTCACTGATGACTTAAGTAGATATGGGTATATTTACTTAATGAAACACAAGTCTGAAACGTTTGAAAAGTTCAAGCGATTTCAGAGTGAAGTTGAGAATCATTGTAACAACAAGATTAAATTCCTTCGATCTGATCGAGGAGGTGAATATCTGAGTTATGAGTTTGGCAGTCACTTGAGACAGTGTGGAATTATTTCACAATTGACACCACTTGGAACACCACAGTGTAATGGTGTGTCCGAACGTCATAATCGAACCTTATTAGATATGGTGCGTTCTATGATGTCTCTTTTCGATTTGCCACTATCATTTTGGGGTTATGCATTAGAGACAGCTGCATTCACTCTAAATAGGGCACCATCAAAATCCGTTGAGACGATGCCATATGAACTGTGGTTTGGCAAGAAGCCAAAATTGTCGTTTCTTAAAGTTTGGGGATGTGATTCTTATGTCAAAAATCTTCAGCCTGAAAAGCTGGAACCCAAAGCGGAGCAATGCGTCTTCATAGGATACCCGAAAGAGACAACTGGGTATACCTTCTATCTCAGATCCGAAGGCAAAGTGTCTGTCGCCAAAAACAGAACATTTCTTGAGAAAGAGTTTCTCTCTAAAGAATTGAGTGGGAGGAAGATAGAGCTTGATGAGGTTGTTGAACCTCTGGTTCAACCAGAGGGTAGCGCGACACAGAAAGATGTTTCTGTGGAACCAACGTCAATTGAAGAGGGAGTAAATGATGATGATCATAAAACTTTAGATCAAGTTACTATTGAACCTCGTAGGTCGACAAGGGCGTGTACTGCTCCCGAGTGGTATGGCAACCCTGTCTTGGAGGTCATGTTGTTAGACAACGATGAACCTATGAGCTATGGAGGAGCGATGATGGGCCCGGATTCCGAGAAATGGTTAGAGGCCATGAAATTCGAGATGGGATCTATGTATGAAAACAAAGTATGGACTTTGGTAGTATTACCTGAAGGGCGAAAGGCCATTCCAAACAAATGGATCTTTAAGAAGAAGACGGACGCGGACGGTAATGTCACTGTCTATAAAGCTCGACTTGTGGCAAAGGGTTTTCACAAGGTCAAGGAGTTGACTACGATGAGACCTTCTCACCCGTAGCGATGCTTAAGTCCGTCAGAATCATGTTAGCAATAGCTGCATATTTCGACTATGAAATTTGGCAGATGGATGTCAAAACAGCGTTCCTTAATGATTTCCTTGAGGAAGAGTTGTATATGATGCAACCGGAAGATTTTGTCAATCCAGAGAATGCTGACAAGGTTTGCAAACTCCAGCGGTCCATTTATGGACTGGTGCAAGCATCTCGAAGTTGGAATAAGCGTTTTGAGGAGGTGATCAAAGCGTTTGGGTTTATACAAGTTTACGAAGAAGCTTGTATTTACAAGAAGGTGAGTGGGAGCTTTGTAGCATTTCTAATATTATATGTGGATGACATATTTCTTATTGGAAACAATATAGAAATGCTATAAAGCGTGAAGGAATATTTGAACAAGAGTTTTTCAATGAAGGGCCTAGGAGAAGCTGCTTTCATATTAGGCATTAAGATCTATAGAGGTAGATCGAGACGCCTGATAGCACTTTCACAAGGCACATACCTTGATATAGTTTTGAAGAAGTTCAAAATGGATCAGTCTAAGAAGGGGTTCTTACCTGTGTTACAAGGTGTGAAGTTGAGTAAGACTCAATGCCCAGTGACTGCAGAAGATAGAGAAAAGATGAGTGTCGTCCCCTATGCTTCAGCCATAGGCTCTATCATGTATGCGATGCTGTGCACAAGACCCGATGTCATCCTTGCCATAAGTATGGCCGGATGGTTTCAAAGTGATCCTGGAATGGAGCACTAGACGGCGGTCAAGTATATCCTTAAGTACCTAAAAAGGACGAAGGAATTTTTTCTCATTTATGGAGGTGATCAAGAGCTCATCGTAAAGGGTTACGTCAATGCAAGCTTTGACACTGATCTGGATGACTCTAAGTCGCAAACCGGATACATATTTATTCTCAACGGGGGAGCGGTAAGCTGGTGCAGTTCCAAGTAAAGCGTGGTAGCCGATTCTACATGCAAAGCGGAGTACATCGCAGCCTCAGAGGCAGCGAAGGAAGGTGTCTGGATGAAGCAGTTCATGATAGATCTTGGAGTAGTGCCCAATGCACTGAATCCAATGACTCTGTTCTGTGACAACACTGGTGCCATTGCTCAACCAAGGAACCAAGGTTTCACAAGAGGACCAAACATATAAAGCGACGCTTCAATTCCATCCGTGATTACATCGAGGAGAAGGACATAAATATTTGCAAAGGGCACATGGATCTGAATGTTGCAGACCCATTGACTAAACCTCTTCCAAGGGCTAAACATGATCAACACCAAAAATGCATGGGTGTTTGATTCATTACAATGTAAATCACATAGTGATGTGAACTAGATTATTGTCTCTAGTGCAAGTGGGAGACTGTTGGAAATATGCCCTAGAGGCAATAAATAAAGTGTTTATTATTATATTTCTTTGATCATGATAATCGTTTATTGTCCATGCTATAATTGTATTGATTGGAAACACATTGCATGTGTGGATATATAGACAACACTTTGTCCCTAGTGTGCCTTTAGTAAACTAGCTCGTTGATCAAAGATGATCAAGGTTTCCTAGCCATTGACATGAGATGTCATTTGATAACGGGATCACATCATTAGGATAATGATGTGATGGACAAGACCCAAACTATAAACACATCATATGATCGTGTCAGTTTATTGCTATAGTATTCTGCATGTCAAGTATATGTTCCTATGACCATGAGATCATGCAACTCACTGACACCAGAGGAGTGCCTTGTGTGTATCAAACGTCACAACGTAACTGGGTGACTATAAAGGAACTCTACAGGTATCTCCGAGGGTGTCTGCTGGGTTGGCATGGATCAACACTGGGATTATTTACTCTGTCTGATGGAGAGGTATCTCAGGGCCCACTTATTGGGGAACGCGACAGAAAACAAAAAATTTCGGTATAGCGAGCACGCCCAGGACCACTATGGAGACTGCATACAAGGTTTGATCTGATCCGTACCGACTCGAAGCGCAGCGGAAGAAGAGTCGGTGGAGATCGTCGGTGCAGATCCCCGCAGCTAGGATTTTACAACCTCCCAACCGCGAGGATGTACTCCCTCGTCGGACAGCCCTTCGGGAGGCGGTCGGACAGTCCCCCGGACGATGTCACGGACAGCCCTTCGGGAGGACCCTCAAAACTCGAACGAAGACTCGGACAGCCCTACGGGAGGACACACGAACAGCCCCTCGGGCAAAAGATCGAAACTACGACCTCTCTACGGGGTTGCACACATACGGTGTCATCTATCCGGCAGGGCTTCGCCGTCCAGAACTAGTTCCTGCCGGAACCCAGACAGCCTTCCGGCTCTACGAAAGACTCTTTTCGTGGGAGGGAGAGAGAGAGCTTGCAAAGCAAAGCATGTGTATGAGAGCACAAGGATGAAGAAATGGCATCCCACTCACCTCCTATTTATAGGAAAACCAACGGGTAGGGTGGTTTTACAATAAGACCCAAAATGCACATGAATGAAGTCCTTCCACAAGGGCATAAAAGTGAAACCAAGGAACAAGAGGGACTCTATGAAGGAGTCCACCATGTGGCCGGCCACACCCTCGTGTGGGGCCCCAAAAATGGCTCCAATCCATCCATGTCATCCCCAAGATCTTTTGGAGCAAAGCCCCAAAAGGTGGCTTTCCATAAAGTAGTCCAAAAAGCACTTTCACTATTCACAGTGACATTTTTCAGCGTCCGCTCGAACTGAAAATATTTATGTGGGCTTAGAAAAATTCTAGTACCCCACTAAAATAATTTTCAATGCGATCCGGAACAATTCCGGAATAGTGATTTTCATCTGCGAAAAGCATCTGAAGTGGTTCTGGCAGCTTCGGAACATTTCCGGTTTTCATCCCGGAAAATTCCAGAAAGTTTCCAGAATGATTCTGGTACCCTTCAAGAATTATCAGGCATGTGCCGAAACCAATTTGACTTTTTGGTATCCCCTGAAACAACTTTTCAGTTTCACCGAAACTGTTCCGGTGACCTGTCTGCGGAACTTTTCCGCTGTCCGAAACTTTTCCGGTGTCCGAAACTTTTCGGTGATTTTCTCTCAGACTCCCTGTCTAGTATTCAACAGATAGATGACCCTTAAGCGTGTGACCCTATAGGTTCGGTGAAGCATAGACATGACCCGGAACCCTTTCCAATCAATGATCAACATCGGAGCCGTGGACACCCATATTGACCCCTATACCCACACGAATGAATATTTGAGTGAACCTCTAGTTGCCGTGAGCTATTCCTGTTGCTTCGCGATATGTTACAATTACCCGAGGTGAGACATGTAGGCATCCTCATGGATCAACAACTTGTCCACTATGCCAGTTACCTCGTTGCCGGTATTGTTCTCTTTTCTCGTTCCCGTGTTCCGGCATCCCCGTGATCAAATCACAAAGTGTCTGGCCAGACGATGATGTACACCGTAACACCGAGAGGGCCCAGAGATATCTCTCCATCGTCGGAGGAGCAAATCCCAATCTTGAGCTATCAAGTTACTTGACATACTTTTCCATGAACCCGTAAGCCGCCGTAATAGCCACCCATTTACGGATGACGTTTAACAAACCCCAAAGTTCATGAAGCAAGCATGAAGAAACTCGATACTCTCATGGTCTAAGGAACCATGCAAACGTTAACCATCTCTGTGTTATTAACCATTAACTTGTGACGAATGTATCTCATAGCATAACATCAATTCGGATCGATTCAACACGAGTGTTCTACCAACATCGCGTTCTCAAAATTGCCGGCATAGCCATGCCCATGATCAGGAAAACAGGACAATCATGCAACACTTGAGCCAGTCTTAGAGGCAAGACTAGGAATGCAATTTACCGTTTATTATACCACACATGCACATGAGTTTCCCTCCAAGCCTCGTTTAATTTGTAGACTCGAGAATCATTGCAGTTATAGCATGGAACATAAACATTCATTACAAACTTTGGAGATACAAAATAACTATTATTACTGCCTCTAGGGCATATCTCCTACACCACTCACTAATACAACATCACAATAAGCCTTGCAAGCAATGTGGTTATGTGTTAGCCACGGGATCTTAATTACGGAACCAGTAAAGAGACCTCCTGGTAAAGAGGTTGAACTAGGTATAGAGATACCGACGATCAAATCTTGGGCAAGTAACATACCGAAGGACAAAGGGAACATCATACGGGATTAACTGAATCCTTGACACAGAGGTTCGACCGATAAAGATCTTCATAGAATATGTAGGAATCAATATGGGCATCTAGGTCCCGCTATTGGTTATTGACCGTAGAGGTGTCTCGGTCATGTCTACATAGTTCTCGAACCCGCAGGGTCTGCACACTTAAGGTTCGGTGACGTTTCGGTATAGATGAGTTATGTGTGTTGGTGACTGAAGGTTGTTCAGAGTCCCGGTTGAGATCCGAACGTGACGAGGAGCTCCGAAATGGTCCGGAGGTAAAGATTCATATATAGGATGTTCCGTGTTGGTTACCTGGAAAAGTTCATGCATCACCGGTAACGTACCAGGGGTGCCGGGAGGGTCCCGGGGGTCCATTGGAAGGGGCCACCAGCCCTAAAGGGCTACATGGGATGTGAGAGAGGGCACACCAGCCCCTAGTGGGATGGCCACCCCTCCCACAAAGGCCCATGTGTCTGGGGGGTTTGTGGGAGGGATAACCCTAGGGTTGGCGCCACCTTACTTGGGTGGCAAGCCACCCTAGGGTGCCTCCACCCTTGGCCGCCGCCCCAAGGGGGAAACCCTAGGGGTTGGGCGCGCCACCCCTTCCCCTATATATATGTGAGAGGGAGGAGGGCAGCCACACCCTAAGCCATGACGCAGCCCTTCCTCTCTCTCCGATAGCATCTCCTCTAGATTGATTCGGTGACGCTTGGCGAAGCTCTGCCGGACCAGCTCCACCACCACCGCTGCCACACCATCGTGCTATTGGCGAACCCATCTACCTCTCTGCTTCCTCTTGCTGGGTCAAGAATGCGGAGATCTTCATCGAGCTGCACGTGTGCTGAACACGGAGGTGCCGTCCGTTCGGCACTTGATCGGGAGTTCGTGGGACAGCTTGCGATTTGGATCGCGGAAACGCACGACTACATCAACCGCGTTCTTTAACGCTTCCACTTAGCGATCTACAAGGGTAAGTGGATCCAATCTCTCCTCTCATAGATGCTCATCTCCTAGATTGATCTTGGTGAAGTGTAGGATTTTTTTGTTTCCCATGCAATGTTCCCCAACACCCCTATGCATAGATTCCCAACGTCACGGAACCCGCAAGTTGATCACCAAAACATACATCAAGTGGATCAATAGAACATAACATTGTCACCATGGATATCCCATCGCAAGACATATATCAAGTGTTCTCAAATCCTTAAAGACTCAATCCGATAAGAAAACTTCAAAGGGAAAACTCAATTCATCACAAGAAGATAGAGAGGGAAAAACTCCGTATGATTCATTTATATCAATAAAGCTCGCGGTACATCAAGATCGTGCCATCTCAAGAACACGAGAGAGAGAGAGAGAGAGATCAAACACATAGCTACTGGTACATACCCTCAGCCCCGAGGGTGAACTACTCACTCCTCGTCATGGAGAGCGCCGGGATGATGAAGATGGCCTCCAGTGATGGTTTCCCCCTTCGGAAGGGTTTCGGAACGGGCTCCCAATTGTTTATTCATGGCTCAGGAGGCTTTTGGTGACGGAACTCCCGATCTAGGTTTCTTTTCGGAGGTTTCTATATTTATAGGAATTTTTGGCGTCGATCTCACGTCAAGGGGGACCATGAGGCGGTGACAAGCCTGCGAGGCGCGGCCAGGGGGTGGCCGCGCCTGACAGGCTTGTGACCTCCTCGTGGCTCTTCTGGCCCAACTCCAATGCTTCAGGGGTCTCTTTTGGTCCCCCAAAAAAATCATACTAAATTTTTAGCCCATTCCGAGAACTTTTATTTTTGCACAAAAAACGACACCATGGTAGTTCTTCTGAAAACAACGCCGGTCCGGGTTAGTTCTAATAAAATCATACTAAAATCATATAGAATTATTGTAAACATAGCATGAATACTTCATAAATTATAGATACGCTGGAGACTTATCAGCATCCCCAAGCTTAATTCCCGCTCTTCCTCGAGTAGGTAAATGATAAAAGAAATAATTTATGAAGTGTGAATGCTAGCATAGTGCATAAATTTGATCAATGATAATTCCAAACACTTTTTCTAGCATCATTATATATCATAAATAGTAGCTCATCTCATAAAACTTCTCATGATGAAATAAGAAACTATCCACATGTTAAAGTATAGACTAACAAACAATGCTTCCAGTCACCAAACAATTGCAATCCATCTTATTTTCACGAAGGGTCTACGTAAGAGCTTTGATTTTGCAAATTCCACATACTCAACCATCATATAGTCTTCCATGATTGCTAACACTCAAAGCATATTTTTAGAGCAAATGACAACCGTCGAACACAAACAAACATAGGGGCTTAAAGTTTCGCCTCACAACTTATTTATCATATAGATAATTGTCAACAATAATAATTCATGATCAAATATATTTGAATGGCCATATATGCTTGGATCTTTCCCCAACACATGACGCTTGCCAAGAGAAAAAGGCAAAATATAGGAACTGGTGAAGATCACCATGACTCTTTCATAAAGGTAAGTACTAGAAAGTAAAAGATAGGCCCTTGCAGAGGGAAGCATTGATTTACAGAGGTGCCAGAGCTCGAGCTTTTAAAACAAAGATGAATAATAGTTTTGGGCGCTATGCTTTCGTTGTCACCATAACAACCGAGATATCTCGGTATCTTCCATGCTAGATACATTATAGGCGGTTCCCAAACAGAAGGGTAAAGTTTTAGTCCCCCTCCACCAATCAATCACACTCCACGGCGAGCCGAATCCACGGGTACTGTCCATACCAACAACATTCCTGGGGGAGTTTTGTTTAATTATTTCCATTTTTTTATTTCAGGAATGGGAATCCCTATTTCCAGCCACTTTCTCGTGAATGATAGTGAATCAACACATATCGTGAGAATAACCCACCCAACATGGAAGATATTGACAACCCCTAGTTACTATATGAGCGATTTAGGCATACAAAACAAAATATTATTTTAAGGTTTAGAGTTTGGCACATGCAAATTTACTTGGAACGGCAGGTAAATACTGCATATAGGTAGGTATGGTGGATTCACATGGAACAACTTTGGGTTTAAGGGTGTTTGGATGGACACGTAGTATTTTCTACTTGGTGCGGAAGTTTTGGCTAGTATGAGGTGCAAGCAAGCACCACATGTTGGAGGATCCATAACAATATAACTTCTATGCAAATATACCCAAGCATAACTCATTACGTTGTCTTCCTTGTCCAACTTCAACTAATTTGCTCAAGTTTAAAAAATAACTAATGGCTAATCACAATCATAGAAGATGTCCGAGATAGTATATTTATATGTGAAATCTCTCTTCCTTCAATATTTTTTCATGAATGGTTCTAGTGACCAATGCGGTGTGTGCTAATTTTCAATAAATTTTACAACCTATACTTCTTACCTGTGAAGTCATTACTCCCCATGGGATAAAAATATAAAACACATATAATTTCATATTTATGATATTCAATTCATGCAACCATTTACTCATAGGATATACGTGAATCATGAGAGTAAATGACAAAACTACTCCAAAACATATAAGTGAAGATCAATGAGTAGTCAAACAATTAAGTAGCTATGTGAGGACTTTATCTCTCTCTCTCTCTCTTAATATATATTTTCAGAGCTGAGTATTTTATTTAAACAGCAATCAAAATAAAAATAGCACTCCAAGAATAGCACATATCATGTGGACAAATAAAAATTTAGGCTCAACATAGGCTAATCGATAATTGTTGATGAAGAGAGGTGGGATGCGTAGCATCCCCAAGCTTAGATGCTTGAGACTTCTTGAAATATTTACATGGGGTGCCTTGGGCATCCCCAAGCTTGAGCTTTTCTATCTCGTTCAATCATCTCATATCATGGTTTCACCTATTCTCAAAAACTTCATCCACACAAAACTCAAAAAGAACTCGTGAGATAGGTTAGTACACATAATAAAAAATAACCTCTTTATGTACTGCAAAGACAAGTTCCACAAAAAATTTAAAATATTAGTACACTTAATTTATACTATCATCTCCACAATTTATATCTACCAATATAGGCTATGGAAACTATAGGATAAGTAGATAACAAAACTATGACAACAATCTGTCCAAACAGAAGAGTCTGTAGCAATTTATTATAAAGGTGTACTTATGTAACTCAAAGAATTTTGAAAATTTAGTACATGCTATAAAATTTATATGAAAACACCGTGTAAAAAGTTCAGAAAGTTTCCACATTACAGTAAAATATGAAAATTCAAAAACTACAGCATATTTACACAACACACATCAAACATGCAATTCAAGCATCCTAATGGAAATTCTTGGGAATTTTTATTGAAAAACAAGATTATAAATAACACCTAACATATAACAACAAAATAAAATTATGCTCCTATCAAAACTCATATTATCTGACGAATAAAAATATAGCTCCAAGTAAGATATACCGATAATGTTGAAGACGAAAAAGGGGATGCCTTCCGGGGCCTCCCCAAGCTTAGACGCTTGGGTATTCCTTGAATATTACCTTGGTTGCCTTGGGAATCACCAATATTAGGTTCTTGTCACTCCTTATTCTCCTCATATCGTTGTCTCACCCAAAACTTGAAAACTTCAATCACACAAAACTTAACGGAAATTCGTGAGAAGGGTTAGTGTAGTAAAGATAAATCATTCACTTAGGTACTGTCAAGACATTATTCATAATTATTCCCACATGATACCTACTGTATACTGTCATTACCACAATTTATATTACTCAATATAAGCTATAGGAACACTTGAAACAAGCAAACTATGCATGCAAAACAGAATCTGTCAAAAATAGAAAAGTCTGTAAAGATTTGAATGATCACCATACTTCCCTGAATCTAAACATTCTGCAAAATTAGTAAAACTCAAGGAATTTGCATATAAACTTTGTGTAAAAAATTCATACTTTTTTGACGCTCTAGTAAAATCAGATAATTCATATACTGGACGCAAAACTTTCTGTTTTTGCACATAATCAAACAAGCAAGCATCCACACTATCCTAAAGGCTTTACTTGGTACTTTATTGAAATAAAAGACACAAAACATGATTACTACAGTATATTAATCATGTGAAAACATCAAAACAGAAATTAAAAGTGTTGGGTTGTCTTCTAACAAGCGCTTTTCTTTAATGCCTTTTAGCTAGGCATGATGATTTCAATGATGTTCATATAGGAATAATATTTGAAACATGCAAAAGAGCATCATGAATCTCATGACAAGCATATTTAAGTCTAACCCACTTCCTATGCATAGGGATTTTGTGAGCAAATAATTTATGGGAGACACATAACAAGTCCCTACTTATGAAAAACCTGCATAAATTCTTCAATAGACATGACATTCCATGGGTCAACTTAATATGGGAAACCAACTATAGCAATGGACAAGTTCTAGGAATAAGTAAGGTGGGATCATTCTGGTGGAGATCAAATCTAACACTCATTGATTGTTTCAAAGCAACTGCTAGATGCAATGTTGGAGATGGAAGAAGTGCCATTTTTTGGGATGACTTGGGCATCATTTTGTTCTGAAACATAAGTTTCATCACCTATACACTTTTGCCACAAGCACTAATCTCACTATCCAACAAGTGATAAGCACTGAATACCTCCAAGACCTCTTCCATCTCCCATTGACTATTCAAGCATATGAGGAATTCCTGGAAATGGAAAATATTTGTATCAATTTGCAACAGTCTAAATACTTGAATGCAAAGGACACATGGTCTTACATTTGGGGAAATGAATTCTACTCCTCCACCAAAGCATACAAGGTAATGATAGGACACAAACAAACACCACCTCATTTTACTTGGATTTGGAAAAGCTCTTGTCAGCCCAAGCACAAAGTGTTTTTCTGGATGCTCCTTCATGATAGAATAAACACAAGAAATCTTTTAAGGAAGAATTTTGTGCTAGAAGCTTTCAAGTGTGCAGTGAGAGATTTTCAACAGGAAGAAATACTTCATCATCTTTTTTGGGGTTGCCCTTTTGCCATACAATGTTGGGACTTTATCTGTCCCTCAAGAACACACAACTTGTCAGTCCTGGAAGCATATCAAGATCTCAAAGATAAGTTTAACTATCCCTTCTTTATGGAGATTATCATACTGGGATCAAGGGCTATCTGGATTTCCAGGAATAACAAGATCTTTGAGAACATTACACCATCTTTTCAAGAATGGAAATTCATCTTCCTGGAGGAACTAAAACTGCTCAGATTCAGAATGAAGAGAAAACATCTACATCAATACAATACATGGTTGGACTCTATGTTGTAATTATAGATTTTAGCATGCTTAGTTCCTTTCTTTGTTTTTCTCTTCTATTTCTTTTCTTTTCTTTGGTTTCTTCTCTTTTTTAGGTAGCCAGTTCTTTTGATTTTGCCCTTAGGCTTACCTCAAGCCTCCCAGACTTCGTCTCATTTAATTTAATTTATAAAAAAATTGCAGTGGGGTTTTACCCTGTTGTTTATAGTCAAAAAAAATTACGGACGCAAGAATCAACTAGCATAGGAAGGCAAAACAAACATAACTTCAAAACTTTGAACACATAGAGAGGAAACTTGATATTATTGCAATTCCTACAAGCATATGTTCTTCCCTCATAATAATTTTCAATAGCATCATGAAGGAATTCCACAATATAACCAGCACATAAGGCATTCTTTTCATGATCTACAAGCATAGAAATTTTACTACTCTCCTCATACGCAATTTTCTTCTCATTCATAATAGTGGGAGCAAACTCAACAAAATAACTATCATGCGATAATTGATTGACATAACCACTTTGAATATTAAAATCATGAGGACAAGTTTCATGGTTTTTCATTACTCTTTATAGCATACGTGTCATCACAATAATCATCATAGATAGGAGGCATGTCATAATCATAATAGTTTTGCTCATCAAAACTTGGGGGACTAAAAATATCTTCTTTATCAAACGTAGCATACCCAAGCTTGTAGCTTTGCATATCATTAGCATCATGAATATTTAGAGAATTCGTACTAATAATATTGAAATCATTCTCATCACTCAAAGATTTAGTGCCAAACATTTTAATCACTTCTTCTTCTAACACTTGAACAAAATTTTCCTCTCCATCATTTTCACGAAAGACATTAAAAAGATGAAGCATATGAGGCAACCTCAATTCCATTTTTTGTAGTTTTCTTTTATAAAACCAAACTAGTGAAAACGAAGAAACTAAAAGATTCAATTGCAAGATCTACAGATATACCTTCAAGCACTCACCTCCCTAGCAACGGCGCCAGAAAAGAGCTTGATGTCTACTACACAACCTTCTTCTTGTAGACTCGTGTTGGGCCTCCAAGCGCAGAGTTTTGTAGGACAGTGTCAATTTTCCCTCTAGTGGATGACCTAAGGTTTATCAATCTGTGGGAGGTGTAGGATGAATATGGTTTCTCTCAAACAACCCTGGAATCGAATACAAGAATTCTCTTATGTCCCCAACACACCCAACACAATGGCAAATTGTATAGGTGCACTAGTTCGGCGAAGAGATGGTGATACAAGTGTAATATGGATGGTAGATATAGGTTTTTGTAATTCGAAAATATAAAAACAGCAAGGTAGCAAGTAACAAAAGTGAGCAAAAATGGTATTGCAATGCTTGAAAACAAGGCCTAGGGTCCATACTTTCACTAGTGCAATTTCTCTCAACAATATTGACATAGTTGAATCATATGTAAATGCCTCTCGCGTGACAAAGAGTTCACTCCAAAGTCACAAATAGCAGAGAAATAACGAAGAAATTATTGTAGGGTACTAAAACACCTCAAGGTTATCTTTTCTGATCAATCTTATGAGCTATCCCTATAAGTGTCACGAACAAGCCTAGAGTTCGTACTAAAACAACACCTTAAGATACACACCAACCAAAACCCTAATGTCACCTAGATACTCCAATGTCACCACAAGTACCCATGGGCTTGATTATACGATATGTGTCACACAATTTTATATTCGTCATGTTCAATCCAACACAAAGAACTTCAAAGAGTGCCCCAAAGTTTGTACCGAAAAGTCAAGACAAAAGCGTGTGCCAACCCCTATGCATAGATTCCCAAGGTCACGGAACCCGCAAGTTAATCACCAAAATATAAATCAAGTGGATCAAGAGAACATCCCATTATCACCAGGGATATCCCATCGCAAGACATACATCAGGTGTTGTCAAATCCTTAAAGACTCAATCCGATAAGAAAACTTCAAAGGGAAAACTCAATTCATCACAACAAGATTGAGAGGGGAAAATTCCATATGATTCGTCTATATCAATAAAGCTCGCGGTGGCGGAACTCCTGATCTAGGTTTCTTTTCGTAGGTTTCTATATTTATAGGAATTTTTAGCGTCGATCTCACATCAAGGGGGGCCACGAGGCGGTGACAAGCCTGCTAGGCGTGGCCAGGGGGGTGGCCGCGCTTGGTAGGCTTGTGACCTCCTCATGGATATTCTAGCCCAACTCCAATGCTTCGGTGGTCTCTTTTGGTCCAAAAAAATCATACTGAATTTTCAGCCCATTTCGAGAACTTTTATTTCTGCACAAAAAACGACACCATGGTAGTTTTGCTAAAAACAGCGTCAGTCCGGGTTAGTTCTAACAAAATCATACCAAAATCATACAGAATTATTGTAAACATAGCATGAATACTTCATAAATTATAGATACGTTGGAGACGTATCACTCCACACATCGACCGCTATCCAGCATGCATCATGTGTATTGAGTTCATGGGAAAACAGAGTAATACAATGAGAACGGTGATATGATGTAGACAAGATCTATTCATGTAGGAATAGACCCTATCTTATTATCCTTAATGGCAACGATACATGTGTGTATTACTGCCCTTTCTATCAGTGGGAAAGAACACCGCAAGGTCGAAACCATCACTAAGCACCTCGTCCCATGGCAAGAAAAATTGATCTAGTTGGCCTAACTAAACCAAAGATTCGAAGAAGAAATATGAGGGTATAAGTAATCATGCAAATAAGAGATCAAAGAAGACTCAAATCATATTCATGGATAGAAACTGATCATGAACTCAAAATTCATTGGATCCTAACAAACACATACCAAAAGCCATTACATCAAATAGATCTCCAAGACACAATTGTATTGAGAAACATAGAGAGAGAGGAAGCCATCTAGCTACTGCCAACGGACCCGTAGGTCTACGGTGGACTACTCACACATCATCGGAGAGGCACCTATCAAGAAGATGAACGCCTACGTGATGGTGTTAGATTGGATCTCGAGATTCTTGAACTTGCAGCGGTTGTAATTGTATTTCTTCGACTCCCTTAGGGTTTTTGGATTTCCATAGAATTTATAGGCTCGATAGTCGGTGGGGGGGGGGGCTGCCCGAGGTGCCCACCCTCCACCGGGCCGTGCTAGGGGCCTCTGACGTGCCCTGGTGGGGGGCGGCTGCCCTGGCCCCCCTCTTCTGGTGTTGTTTGGCCCATCTTTCTTCTTCTGGTCCATAAAAAATCCACAAAAATCTCCGCAGCGTTTGGGCTCCGTTTGGTACTGATTTTCCATGAAGTAAAAAACAAGCAAAAACAGCAACTGTCACTTTGGCACTATGCCAATAGGTTAGTCCCAAAAAATGATATAAAGTTGCGATAATATGATTGCAAAACATCCAAGATTGATAATATAACAGCATGGAACAAGCAAAAATTATAGATACGTTGGAGACATATCAACATCCCCAAGCTTATTTCCTACTCGTTCTCCAGTAGGTAAATGCTAAAAATAGAATTTTTGATGTGAAATGCTTCCTATCATGTTCGTCACATATTCTTTTCTTTATAGCATGGACATTTGTACTTTTCGTACGGTTCAAAGCAATAGTCTAGTATTGACATGAAAACTTTAATACTGAAGCATATCAACAAGCAACCATGTCTTTCAAAATATCAACGCTAAAGAAATTTATCCCTAGCCCATCATGCTCAATCATTGATCCATTCACAATACACACTCAAATATTAGCTACACCTAATGCTCAAGTACGATCATAGTGCCTCCTAGTTGGTGCTTTATAAGAGAAGATGGAGACTCAAATTGAAAAATAAAAAATAGCACAAAGTAAATAGATAGGCCCTTCGCAGAGGGAAGTAGGAATTTTTAGAGGTGCCAGAGCTCAAGTGTTTAAATTGATAGAGAAAAATATTTTGAGTGGCATGCCTTTCTTGTCAACGAAAACGACTGAGAGATCTAAATATCTTCCCACACTAGATTCATCATAGGCGGTTTTCCAATAGAAAATAAAGTTTATTCCTTTTTCCACCATGCTTTCACTTTCCATGGCTAGCCGAATCCACGGTTGCCTTCCATACCAACACTTTAAAAGGAATTTATTATTTGACAATATAAAGTAATGTTTTTTCTTTGCTTTTCATTTTGGGGCTGGGAATCCCTATTACCGCCATACTCTCGTGCAATGACAAGAGAATAAACACTCATCTTGAGAATAACACATCTAACATGAAAAAATATCGGTCACCCCCTACAGCTTCATGAGCGCTACTCGGGGGCATCCCCAAGCTTAGTTGCTTGTTACTCTTTGGATATTACCTTTGGGTGTTGTAGCATCCCTAAGTTTTGACTGTTCTAACTCCTTATTCCTTCATCCATCGTGATCTCGCCCAAAAATTGAAAACTTCAATCACACAAAACTTGACAAAATTCACGTGAGACCCGTTAGTATAATAAAGCAAATTACCACTTTTAGGTACTGTTGTAAACCCATTCATATTTTATTATTTCATTATACCTACTATGTTCTAACTTTACCATGACTTATACCCCCCGATACAAGTCATATATTCATCAAAACAAGCACACAATGCAACGAAAACAAAATCTTTTTCAGACAGGGCAGTCTGTAGTAATGTGTACTCTACTCATACTTCTTGAACTCTAAAAATACTGAAAAAATATTACAACGCATATAATTTGTATAGAAATACTGTGCTCAAATTTCAGATCAATATCACGTTCCGGTAAAAAAGGAAAATTCGTGCACTGGGAATAAAGTTTCTGTTTCAGATTCAGCGTTGTTTCTACTCATCTTATGGATCATACTAAAGGCATTACTTGGCACAAACACTAAATAAAACATAAAAACACAATAATAACATAAGCATAATTGTGAAAAACACTAGAAAACAGAAAGCAAAAGATAAAAATAATTTATTCATTTGGGTTGCCTCCCAACAAGCTCTTTCTTTATAGCCATCAAGATAGGCTTACGATAATAATGATGCTCACATAAAAGACAAAAGTAAAAGCACAAAGCGAGCATCATAATACATGTGAAAAACACATTTAAGTCTAACATAATTCCTATGCATAGGGATTTTATAAGAAAACAATCTATGGGAGCAAGAATCAACTTTCATAGGATGGTAAAGCAAGCATAACTTCGAAACTTTGAACACAGAGGGGGGAAACTTGATATTATTGCAATGCCTACAAGTAAACCTCGACATAACCCGGGCTGGCATGGGCTTTAGGCCGGGCCTGAAAAATCCAGAATGGGAAAACTCAGGCTCGGGCCTGGCCCGGCCCGGCCGTCGGGCCTAAAAAATCGGGCCCGAACCTGTAAAGCCCGATAAAGCCCGACCAGCCCGACTCGATCTAGGCTAAAAAACGTGTTTTGCAAGCCTGAGACCGACCCGGTTTGTTCATCGAGCTCACTTTCCAGGCCCGAGCCCAGCCCAGTGACACGTTCAGGCCCGACCCGGCCCGGGATTTTCGGGCCGGCTCGGGCCGGCCGGGCCGGGCTGCCCATGCCCAGGCGTACCTACAAGCATATGTTCCTACCTCATAATAATTTTCAATAGCATCATGAAGGATTGTCACAATATTACTATCACATAAAGCATTCTTTTCATGATCCACAAGCATAGAAAATTTATCACTCTTCACACAAGAAAACTCTTTTTCATTCATGGTAGTGGGAGCAAACTCAACAAAATAACTATCATGTGACACTTTATTGTCATAACAAAATTGAATATTAAAATAATGATTACAATTTTCATGGTTATCATTACCAATTATAGCATACGTGTCATCACCAAAACTTGGGGAACAAAAGATATCATCTTTATCAAGCATAGCATCCCCAAGCTTGTGGTTTTGCATATCATTAGCATCATGGATATTCAGAGAATTCATATAGAAAACATGAAAATCTTGCTTTTCATTCAAGGAACTATCATGAATCACCTTATAAATTTCTTCTTTCAACACTTCATCAAAATTTCCAGATTCATGATTTTCAACCAAAGCGTCATAGAGATAATCAAGTGCACTCAACTCACTAGCAATTGGTTCATCATAATTTGGTATTTTGAAAAGATTAGCAAGTGGATGAGGATCCATATCAATAGATTTTTGGCAAGCGAAGCTGCAACCAAAGAGAAGGCACATGGCAAGACAAGCAAAGATAGTAAACAAGCAAAAGGCAAACGGAAAAAGAGGACGAATAAGACGACAAATTTTGGTGAAGTGGGGGAGAGGAAAACAAGAGGAAAATGGAAAATAATGTAAATTGCAAGGAGATGAGATTTGTGATTAGGAACCTGGTAGATGAGATTCCTTCCTCCCCGGCAACGACGCCAGAAATTCCTTTGACATGGCTTGAGACTGCGTCGGTATTTCCCCAAAGAGTAAGGGATGATGCAGCACAACGACGATAAGTATTTCCCTCAGTTATGAAACCAAGGTATCAATCCGTAGAGGAAGATCACGCACCCACGTAAGCAGCACCTACACACAAACAACTAATACTTGCAACCCGACGTGAAAGAGAGGTTGTCACGCTCTCTACGATAATAATATAAATTAGGTAGTGATAGTTTTGGAAAATAGATCTCGCAAGAACACAACGTAAAATAAAAAAAAGTGCAACAAGGTATTTGTGTTTTTTTGAATAATAGATCTAAAAACAAAATTTGCAAATAGTAGAACGAAAAACAATATGTTGGAAAAGTAGACCCAGGGGCCGTAGTTTTCACTAGTGGCTTCTCTCATGAGTATAGCACACGGTGGGTGAACAAATTACTATAGTGAAATTGATAGAAGATCAAATAATCATAACGATATCCAGGCAATGATCATTATATAGGCATCACGTCCAAGATAAGTAGACCAAAACGATTCTGCATCTACTTCTATTACACCACACATCGACCGCTATCCAGCATGCATCTAGTGTATTAAGTTCATGGAAAAACAGAGTAATGCAATAAGAACGGTGACATGATGTATACAAGATATATTCATGTAGGAATAGACCCAATCTTGCGCCAACGATACACGCGTGCCTTGCTGCCCCTTCTGTAACTTGAAAAGAACACCGCAAGGTCGAACCCATCACAAATCACCTCTTCCCATGGCAAGAAAAATCAACCTAATTGGCCTAACTAAACCAAATATTCGAAGAAGAAATATGAGGCTATAAGTAATCATGCAAATAATAGATCAAAGAAGACTCAAATCATATTCATGGATAGAAACTGATCATGGACTCAAAATTCATCGGATCCCAACAAACACACCGCAAAAGTCATTACATCAAATAGATCTCCAAGAGACCATTGTATTGAGAAACATAGAGAGAGAGAGGGAGGAATCCATATAGATACGGCCTACAGACCTCTAGGTCTATGGTGGATTACTCACACATCATCGAAGAGGCACCTATGAAGAAGATGAACCCCTCCGTGATGGTGTTAGGTTGGATCTCGAGATTCTGGAACTTGCGGCGACTGGAATTGTGTTTCGTCGACTCTCCTAGGGTTTTCCGAATATTTGAGAATTTTTAGAGGTGATAGTCAATGGAGGGGGTCGCTGTTGTTGATATAACCCCGCAATATGACCCGCCATTAAGGTTCCGGGTCACATTGATGGCTCGTGAGCCGGCCCAAGGGTGAGCTGTAAAGTCTACGGCCCAGGAAGATAAGCGGCTCAAGGTATGGGACGCAAGGTGACCCGGACGGAGAAGACCCGGGCGTGTAAGCCGCTCGGGGACAGCTTGGACAAGAAGATAGAGGAAGACTTGGATAGACAATGAGACTCGGTTAGACAATTGTAAAGACCCGTGGTCCTGACCTCCTATATAAAGGCAGACCCGGGGCGAATTAGAGATCAGGTTATTGAGAACTAGGTCAAGCTTTAGCTCCCTTGTAATCGATACAACAAGCAATACAAGAACAAGCAGGACGTAGGCTATTACCTCGACTTGAGGGGCCGAACCTGGGTAAACTCGTGTCCTTCGTCCCAATAAACCCCTTTGAGTCCATCACGTTAGCGATGGCCTCGAATCCAAGTCCGTTCACCCGGACATCTGCCGTGATAAATCCACGAAAGTTGGCGCCCACCGTGGGGCTTGTGCTTGGTGGTGTTGAGTTCTCAAAGGGCTCTCTCCCAGGGCTCGTGGGATACGTGGTCGGAAGGATGAGCAAGAGTCGCCGCGTCCGGTTCTACATCGACGATGCCGGCTGGGGGCTTGATGCCGAGTCCATGGATTATGGATTCTGGGTTCCGTTCGACGGGATCCATGTTTTCATCGGAAAGGTTGATGGATCTACACCCGGGCCGGACGTCTGCACCAACATCGTCGAGCCGGCTCGGCGTCTCCAATCTGCAAGTAACGTGCGGCCTACCCGCGCCAATCCAGGTCAGAGGCATGTCTTTGTAGGCTTCACTCAAGGTATGGATCTGGAAGCATCCGGGTCACAGGAAACCCTTGTTTATTCAGAAGATGAATCTTCAAGTGGAGAAACGGAATCAGTGTACCAGCTCCGCAACGATGGCCTTGGGGGCTACGACGATGCATACCCTGAGTCGGATGGCTTTGAGTCAGATGTTATGAAGCCTCCAGTTCATGCGGCGATGTTCATGGTGGGATCAGCCCTAGCCGCAAGTAACGCAGCCGCGGGAGCCGCCACTTCGGGTGATAACCCGCTGCCGCCGGCTCAAGTTCTTGTGGAGCTGATGGATGAACTCGCGGCTCTCATGGCCACTGAAGTCACACCAGATAATCAAGCAGCTCGGAATCTAGAGATTGCAAGGATCAAGGGCCGTATGGCAGAGGAACGACAAAGGATGGCTAAGCTGAAGGTCCAGATGGAAGAAGCGGCAGAACGTATCAAGACAGATGCTTTCCGTCTAGGGTTGGAGCAAATGTCTGCAGTGGGGGTACACCGAAGGAGGCATCAGTCCCGTCTACCAGAGCGTTATGAAGCGAGGAACCTCTTTAATACCCCTGGTGCGGGGCGAGCCGTGGGCGCGCCTGAGAGCCGCCCAACGGAACGGCCGGCGACTCATCCGGCCCAACGTAACCAAGCTTCACCTGGGGGCTTTCCAACGCCGGCGGGTTATTATTCTAACCTGGCCGAGAATATGGTAGCAGCTGCCACACGGCTTGAGACGATCCCTATCCCGGATGAAGCACCCTTTGTAGAGGATGTGCGGAACGCCATCGGGTATTTGCAGACGGCCATGGCCCAGTAGGAGAGATACGCTCATAGCCGGAGCCGCGTCCATTCAACCCCTCTTCCTAGCCGTAGTTGTAGCCGGCACTACGAGTCACCAGCAGGTTCCAGTAGCAACCATCACAGAGAGATTGCAACGGGTCACCGACCATGAAGGGATACACAGGCATGTGTAAACCAGGCGGGAAGCTCACAAGAGGCGCCAGCTAGGCCGGCTTACCAAGTGCCCGGGCCTTCCGTTTCCGTAGAGGCCGGAGTAACCCCCAGGACGGGAGGGCTGCCGTGTCTATCGGCGGCTCTCCAGAGCGAGCGGTTGCCGAAAGACTTAAAAGGTCCCCACAAGGTCCCAAATTACACCGCTGATTTACCCCCAGAGGCCTAGGTGGAAAGCTATGAACTAGCCATGGAGATGCTGGATGTTAGTGAGGCAGTTTGTGCCAAGTATTTCATCATGATGCTTGAAGGCCCGGCTCGTACATGGCTAAAGGGGTTACCACCTAATACCATCAATTCATGGGCAGAGCTCAGGGCTCGATTCATCAAAAACTTTCAAGGGACGTGCAAGCAGCCTATGACTATTTTGGATCTTGATCACTGTGTCCAACAGGAGAGCGAGTCGGCTCATCATTGGGTACGGCGGGTCTCGACAATTATTCATTCATCAGAGCAGATCACAGCAGCTCAAGCGGTGTTGATCTTAGAGAAGAACTGCCACTTTATTCCTCTAAAGCAGAAACTTGGCCGGCTCAAGCGTACGTGTCAGGACATGGGAGAGCTCATGATGGCTCTCACGAAGTACGCCGACTCAGACAGCACGAAGGATCCAGGTTCTGATGAGGAAAAGGCTAGTCAAGGCAAGAAGGGCAACCAAGGCAAGGGTGCGGTGAACAATGGTAGCCAGAGTAAGCGCAAGAATCCAGAAGCAGGATCAGAGCTGGTGGCCAACACAAATGCCCAACAAAATCATCCCAAGGGCAACAGGAGGTTTGGACCGCCCTCAGGCAGGGATAATTTGTCCTCGAACATGGAAGAGTTGCTTAAGCGACCTTGTCTGAATCACAGTTTGCCTAATAGGCCGGCAAATCATACATGGGAGAGTTGTTCTTTTATGCAGAAGTTCAAGCGGTATGTCACACAACCTAACCATCGCGGTGGCGGCCCGCCAGGCGGCCCAGGACATGGCGGGTCAGGAGCCGGATTTGGTTCTGGCGGTTCAGCATCCGGTCATCCGGGTCAGGATAATCACGGGGGACAGCAGCCACACTCTAGTAATAATAATCAACAACAGAAGCAATAGCGGAATCAGTCTGGTTTTCAGAGTAACCCGAAGCAGCTCAGCTCCGGGCAGTACCACGTCTTCACGACTAGTCTCAGTAGACGGGACCAGAAGTTGCGAAAACGGGCAGTCAATGCGGTTACGCCGGCTCTTCCACAGTATCTGAAGTGGTCTAAATATGACATAACATGGAGCCATGAAGATCACCCGCCATGTGTTGATGACCCGGGGCGGATGGCTTTGGTTGTAGCCCCCAAGTGGGTGGATATATGTTGAACAAGGTGCTCATGGATGGCGGCAGCAACATAAACATCCTTTATTATGACACCTTCTGGCGGATGAAGTTGCTCGACAAGGACTTAAAACCTTCGTCCACTATTTTTCATGGTGTGGTGCTGGGTAAGTCGGTGCATCCGGTGGGCAGGATTTCTTTCGAAGTGGCTTTTGGCAATGAATACAACTACAGAGTGGAGTCCTTATGGTTTGAGGTGGTTAAGATCAAGAGCCCTTATTATGCCTTGTTTGGACGGCCGACTTATGCTAAGTTCATGGCTTGGCCCTGCTATGTTTACTTACAGCTCAAGATGCCTGGCTTAAATGGTACCATCACCGTTCATGGTAACCGAAACACGACTATTGAGTGTGAAGAAGGAGATGCGGCTTACGCAGAGTCCAGTTGCGCCCAGGAGGAGCTTAAGTTTTATAAGGAGAATGTTGATCCAGAGGATATGACCCCCCTGAAAAATCCAACCACGGAGGTTGAGCCGCCCCTCAAGTTTTCAGCAGATGATACCAAGGCAGTAGATTTCAATTCGGGCGACTCATCTAAGCAGTTCATCATTGGAGCTCATATGGATCCCAAATAGGAAAGCACGCTCATCGAATTCATCCGTGAGAATCGGGACATCTTTGCATGGAAGCCCTCTGACATGCCAAGTGTACCGAGAGAATTCGCTGAGCACAACCTTAATGTGGATCCAAAGTTTAAGCCGATCAAACAGTTTCTGCGGCGGTTCAATGAGGAGAGACGCAAGACTATTGGGGAAGAAGTTGCACGGCTCTTGGCTGCGGGTTTTATTGTTGAAGTTTTTCACCCGGAATGGTTGGCTAACCCAGTGCTGGTGCTCAAAAAGAACGACACATGGCGTATGTGTGTGGATTACACGGACCTTAACAAGGCTTGTCCGGCTGATCCCTTTGCCCTCCCACGTATTGATCAGATCATTGATGCTACAGCAGGATGTGAAAGCTTATGCTTCCTGGATGCTTATTCCGGTTATCATCAGATCAAGTTGGCAGTGAAAGACCAGGAGAAGACGACATTCATTACACCCTTTGGGGTGTTCTGTTATGTCTCTATGCCTTTCGGGCTCAATAGTGCCCAGGCGACTTATCAACGGTGCGTATAGAACTGCCTTCACAGACAAATTGGCCATAATGTTCATGCTTATGTGGACGACATCGTAGTCAAATCCAGAAAGAAGGAGACTCTTTTGGAGGATCTAAAGGAAACCTTTGACAATCTCCGGGTCTACAAGATGATGCTTAACCGGACCAAGTGTGTCTTTGGGGTTCCAGCAGGAAAGCTTTTGGGTTTCTTGGTCTCTGAGCGTGGCATCAAGGCTAACCCGGATAAAACCAAGGCTATTACTTCTCTAGGAGAGCCGGCGTGCATTAATGACGTTCAGCGCCTGGCAAGGCGGATTGCTGCGTTGATCTGGTTCATAAGCCGCCTTGGAGAGAAGGCTATTCCTTTATATCAGATGATGAAGAAGACAAACAAGTTTGTCTGGAGCAAAGCGGCGGGTGAAGCACTTGAGGCACTTAAGAAACAGTTGACTGAGCCGCCAGTGTAAGCCACTCCGGCTGAGAAAGAACCGTTGCTCCTTCATGTAGCGGCTAACAATAGGGCAGTCAGCGTTGCAATTTTGGTCGAGCGCAAGGAGGCTGGGAAGGAGTATCCCGTGCAAAGGCCGGTCTATTATATCAGTGAGGTCCTAGCAGAATCTAAGCAAAGATATCCGCATTGGAAGAAGCTGGTATACGGAGTTTTCATGGCCAACCGCAAGTTAAAACACTACTTTGTAGGGCACCAGATAACTGTGGTCAGTTCTGCTCCGTTGGGGAATATTATCCAGAACAGAGAAGCCACAGGAAGGATTGCTAAATGGGCGTTAGAGCTGGGACCACTTAATTTAAAATATGTTCCTCGCATGGCGGTCAAGTCCCAAGCTTTGGTGGATTTCATAAATGACTGGATAGAGTGTTGAGCTCTCGAGGAAAAGCCGTATAACACATACTCGACTATACACTTTGATGGATCCAAGGAGTTAGAGGGGTCTGGAGCAGGGGTTGTCCTGACATCCCCAAAGGGTGACAAGTTTTGTTATGTGCTCCGCTGATGTTTCCCTGCACTAACAATGCGGCTGAGTACGAGGCTTTGCTTCATGGTCTTAGATTATCCAAGGAGATGAATTTGAGCCGGGTCAGGTGTTTGGGCGACTCAAATCTTGTGGCTCAGCAAGTTTCTGGCACTTGGGACTCCAAGGATCCGCGGATGGCGGCTTATAGGCAGGCGGTTGATGTTATTGCGGGTCACTTCAATGGGTATCAGGTAGATCACATTGATCGTCGCAAGAATGAGACGACTGATGCTTTATCACGGCTAGGTTCCCAACGTAAGCCGGTGCCACCTAATGTCTTTCCGGACGTCTTATACCATCCGACTGTCAAGATACCTTCAGAGGAAGATTTGGCTGTTCCTGACCCAGAGGAAGAATTGGTGGCGGCTCTACATGTTAGCCCAGATTGGACTATTCCCTATTTTGGCCTATTTGACCCAGGGCGAGTTAACTGAGGATGAAGACCTGGCCAGAGAGATCACCCGACGATCTAAGTCCATGACGATAGTTAATGGTGAGTTGCATAAATGCAGTGTAACAGGGGTTTTTCAACGTTGTGTTTCACCAGAGGAGGGCCAGCAGATCTTGAATGAAATTCATGCTGGTGATTATGGACACCACGCCGGCTCAAAATCTTTGGTGGCCAAGGCTTTCCGGCATGGGTTCTTCTGGTTAACGGCTCACAAGGATGCAGATGATTTAGTCCGTAGGTGCGACGGCTGTCAGAAATTTGGCCGGCGTGCTCATATTCCGGCTCAAGAACTGAGGATGATACCAACCACATGGCCATTTGCGGTCTGGGGGCTGGACATGGTAGGGCCCTTCAAGAGATCCAAGGACAAGAAAACACACCTCCTGGTGGCGGTTGACAAATTTACCAAGTGGGTAGAGGCAGAGCCGGTCAACAAATGTGATGCGGCTACAGCGGTTCTATTTATTAAGAATCTGATCTACCGTTTTGGTTACCAGCACAACATCATTACTGACAATGGTACAAATCTATCCAAGGGGCCTATGAAGAAATTCTGTGACGAAGAGCATATCTGGCTTGATATTTCAGCCGTGGCACATCCACAGTCCAATGGTCAGGCGGAGCGCGCCAATCAGGAAATTCTAAGAGGGATTAAACCATGGCTTATGGTTCCTTTGCAGCGAACGCCCGGGTGTTGGGTCGAAGAATTACCCTCCATCTTATGGAGCATCAGAACCACCCCTAACAGGTCCACGGGTTTCACGCCCTTCTTTATGGTGTACGGTGTCAAGGCCGTCTTACCCAGTGACATCCGACATGACTCCCCAAGGGTGGCGGCTTACGTTGAGACAGACAACGAGACAGCACGCCAAGACGCATTGGATGCTTTGGAAGAGGCAAGAGAGTTAGCAGCAACCCGATCGACGATTTATCAACAAGACCTGCGCCGCTATCACAGCCGCAGGTGTTGGGGAACGTCGCATGGGAAACAAAAAATTTCCTACGCACACGCAAACCTATCCATGGTGATGAGCATCTACGAGAGGGAGAGTGGATCTACGTACCCTTGTAGATCGCTAAGCGGGAAGCATTAAGAAACGCGGTTGGTGTAGTCGAACATCTTCGCGATCCAAATCGCCGAGTGTCCCGCGATCTCATCACGATCCGTCCCGCGATCCAATCACGATCCGTCCCGTGAACTCATCACGATCCGTCCCGCGATCTCATCACGATCCGTCTCACGATCTTGATCACGATTTGTCCCGCGAACTCATCATGATCCGTTCCGTGATCTCATCACGAACCGTCTCACGATCTTGATCACGATCTGTCCCGCGAACTCATCACGATCCGCTCCGCGATCTCGATCACGGTCCTTCCGATCTAGCGCCGAACGGACGGCACCTCCGCGTTCAGCACACGTGCAGCTTGATGACGATCTCCACCGTCTTGATCCAGCAAGAGGAGGTGGAGAGGAGAGAGAGTTCACCGGTAGCGTGACAGCGCTCCGGTGATGGTGGTGGAGTGATTCCGGCAGGGCTTCGCCTAAGCGCTGCGGAAAACCGATCTAGAGGAGAAACTGTGCACCGGTGAAACGGGTAGCACGTGGCCGGAAATTCTGTCCAAAAACCACCCAATCCACTAGTATATATAGGAGGAGAGGAGAGGAGAGGCAGCCAAGGCCTGTGGGTCGGCCGAAATAGGAGGTGGGAGCAATCCTACTTCACCTCCAATCCTAGTTGGAGTAGGATTGCCTCCTATTGGCTGATTTTCCACTTTTTGCTTTAGGACTTTCTCTCCTGCGCCATGGGCCTTTGTGGCTGTTTTCCCAGCCCACTAAGGGCTGGTTATTATTCTCCCACAGCCCATGGACCTCTTGGGGTCGAAATACCCCTCCTGGAGGTCCCCCGGTACACTACCGGCACTCCCGGTACACTACCGATACTCCCGGTACACTACCGATGAGCCCGAAACTTTTCCGGCGACCAAACTGGGACATCCTATATATGAATCTTTACCTCCGGACCATTCCGTAGCTCCTCGTGACGTCCGGGATCTCATCCGGGACTCCAAACAACCTTCGGTCACCACCATACATAACTCTACACTACCAAAACGTCACCGAACCTTAAGTGTGCAGACCCTGCGAGTTCGAGAACTATGTAGACATGACCGAGACACCTCTACGGTCAATAACCAATGGCGGGATCTGGACGTCCACATTGGTTCCTACATATTCTACGAAGATCTTTATCGGTCGAACCTCTATGTCAAGGATTCAGTTAATCCCGTATAACGTTCCCTTTGTTCTTCGGTATGTTACTTGCCCGAGATTCGATCGTCAGTATCTCCATACCTAATTCAACCTCGTTACTGGAAAGTCTCTTTACTCGTTCCGTAATACAAGATCCCATGACTAACACTTAGCCACATTGCTTGCAAGGCTTGTTGCGATGTTGTATTACCGAGTGGGCCCTGAGATACCTCTCCGTCACACGGAGTAACAAATCCCAGTCTCGATCCATGCCAACTCAACAAACACCATCGGAGATACCTGTAGAGCACCTTTATAGTCACCCAGTTACGTTGCGATGTTTGATACACACAAGGCACTCCTCCGATATCCGTGAGTTGCATGATCTCATGGTCATAGGAACATATACTTGACATGTAGAAAACAGTAGCAATAAACTGACACGATCATATGCTATGTTTGTAGTTTGGGTCTTATCCATCACATCATTCTCCTAATGATGTGATCCCGTTATCAAATGACATCTCATGTCCATGGCTAGGAAACCTTAACCATCCTTTGATCAACGAGCTAGTCCATTAGAGGCATACTAGGGACATGGTTTTGTCTATGTATCCACACATGCATTTAAGTCTCCGATCAATACAATTATAGCATGGATAATAAACGATTATCATGAACAAGGAAATATGATAATAACTAATTTATTATTGCCTCTAGGGCATATTTCCAACAGTCTCCCACTTGCACTAGAGTCAATAATCTAGTTCACATCACCATGTGATTCGCATTGTTATGAATCTAACACCCAATGAGTTTTGGGGCTCGATCATGCTTTGCATGTGAGAGAGGTCTTATAGTCAACGGGTCTGCGATATTCAGATCCGTGTGTACTTTGCAAATCTCTATGTCAAACCGTAAACACTGCTACCACACTCCACTTGGTACTATTTCCAAATGGCTGCTCCACTATACGTATCCAGATTGCTACTACTAGTCATCCGGATAGGTGTTAAAGCTTGCATCGACGTAACTCTTTACGACGAACTCTTTATCACCTCCATAATCCAGAAACATTTCCTTAGTCCTCTAGTTACTAAGGATAATTCCGATCGCTGTCCAGTGATCCACTCCTGGACCACTCTTGTACCCCTTGACAGACTCATGGCAAGGCACACATAGGTGCGGTACACAGCATGGCATAATATAGAGCCTATGGCTAAGGCATAGGGGACGACATTCGTCCATTCTCTTTCTTCTGTCGTTGTCGAGCTTTGAGTCTCACTCAACTTCACACCTTACAAATCAGGCGAGAACTCTTTCTCTGACTGATCCATTTTGAACTCTTTCAAAATCTTTGTCAAGGTATGTACTCATTGAAAGTCTCATCAAGTCATCTTGATCTATCTCTATAGATCTTGATGCTCAACAATTTGGTAGCTTTATCCAGGTCTTCCTTTGAAAATCACTTTCCAAATAACCGTTTTATGCTTTCCAGAAACTCTACATTATTTCTGAACAACAATATGTCATCCACATATACTTATCAGAAATTCTATAGTGCTCCCACTCACTTTATTGCAAATACAAGTTTCTGGTAAACTTTGTATAAACATCAAAACTTTGATCACCTCATCAAAGCGTATATTCCAACTCTAAGATGCTTGCTTC
Organism: Hordeum marinum; assembly: GCA_022496015.1. Classification (NCBI taxonomy): domain Eukaryota; kingdom Viridiplantae; phylum Streptophyta; class Magnoliopsida; order Poales; family Poaceae; genus Hordeum; species Hordeum marinum. Next base: position 470,336,912 of record CM039676.1, read on the forward strand.
AGTCCATGGAAGGATCACCGAAGCTTGCACACCTTTTAGCATCCTTAGGACTGACAAAACCTTCTGGTTGTATCACATACAACCTTTCCTCAAGTAAACCGTTAAGGAAACGATGTTTTGACATCCATCTGCCAGATTTCATAATTGAAAACACAACAACTGCTAACATAATTCCAACAGACTTTAGCACCACTACGAGTGAGAAAGTCTCATCGTAGTCAACTCCTTGAACTTGTCACAAACATCTTTGCAACAAGTCAAGCTTTACAAATAGTGACATTCACCATCAATGTCTGTCTTCATTTTAAAGATCCATTTGTACTCAACGACCTGCCGTCCAACGAGCAAGTCTACCAAAGTCTACACTTGGTTACAATACATGGATCCTATCTCGGATTTCATGGCCTCCAACCATTTGTCGGAATCCGGGCCCATCATCGCTTCTCCATAGCTCGTAGGTTCATCGTTGTCCAACAACATGACCTCCAACACAGAGTTGTCGTACCGCTCAGGAGCAGTACACATCCTTGTCGACCTACGAAGTTCGATAGTAACTTGATCCTGAAGCTTCATGATCATCATCATTAACTTCCTCTTCAACTAACGTAGGCTTCACAGAAACATCTTTCTGCGCTGCGCTACTCTCTGGTTGAACAAAGGTTTAACAACCTCATCAAGTTCTATCTTCCTCCCACTCAATTCTTTCGAGAGAAACTTTTTCTCGAGAAAGGACCCAGTTCTAGCAACAAACACTTTGCACTCGGATCTGAGATAGAAGGCATACCCATCTGTTCTTAGGGTATTCTATGAAGATACATTTGTCCGCTTTGGGTTCTAGCTTATTATGTGAAAACATTTTCCACACAAGCATCACAGCCCCAAATATTAAGAAATGACAGCTTAGGTTTCTATCAAACCATAATTCACATGGTGTCATCTCAACGGATTTAGATGATGCCCTATTTAAAGTGAATGTAGTTGTCTCTAATGCATAACCCCAAAAATTATGGTAGTAAAACGATAAGAGACATCACAGTATGCACTATATCAATAGAGCATGACTATGATGTTCGGACACACCATCACACCATGGTGTTCCAGGTAGCGTTAGTTGTGAAACAAATTTCACATTGTCTTAAGTTGTATGCCAAACTCGTAACTCAGATATTCACCTCCACGATCATATCGTGGTAATTTTTATCTTCTTGTCACGATGATCTTTAAACTTCACTCTGAATTTGCTTGAACGTTTCAAACGATTCAGACTTATGTTTCATTAAATAAATATACACTATATCTACTCAAATCATCAGTGAAGGTAAGAAAATAACGATATCCACTGCACGCTACAAGACTCACTAGATTGCATACATCAATATGTATCATTTCCAATGAATCACTTGCCCGCTCCATCCAACGGGGTCCTTTAGTCATCTTGCCCAAGAGGCATGGTTCGCATGTCTCAACTGATTCGAAATCGAATGAGTCCAAATATCCATCACCATGGAGTTTCTTCATGCGCTTTATACCAATATGACATTTTGCGGCAGTGCCACAAGTATGTGGTACTATCATTACTTAACTTTGTATCTTTTGACATCAATGTTATGAACATGTGTATTACTACGATCAAGATTTCAACAAACCATTCTCACTGGATGCATGACCATTGAAGGTATTATTCATGTAACCAGAATAACTATTATTCTCTAACTTAAATGAATAACCGTATTGCAACAAACATGATCTAATCATGTTCATGCTCAACGCAAAACACCAAATAACATTTATTTAGGTTCGTCGCTAATCCTGAAGGTAGAGAGAGCGTGCGATGTTGATCACATCAACCTTGGAAACATTTCCAACACATATCGTCACCTCACCCTTTAGCTAGTTCTCCGTTTATTCCGTAGCTTTTATTTCGAGTTACTAACATTTAGCAACCGAACGGGTATCCAATACCCAGGTGCTACTAAGAGTACTAGTAAGGTACACATTAATAACTCGTATATCAAATATACTTCTATCAATGTTGCCAGCCTTCTTATCTAGCAGGTATCTAGGGTTGTTCCGCTTCAGCGACCGCTCACCTCATAACAGAAGCACTTAGTCTCGGGTTTGAGTTCAACTTTGGGTTGCTTCACTGGAGCAGCAACTGACTTGCTATCCATGAAGTTTCCCTCCTTGCTCTTGCCCTTCTCGAAACTAGTGGTTTGATTAACCATCAACACTTGACGCTCCTTCTTGATTTCTACCTTCGCGGTGTCAAACATCGCGAACAGCTCAGGGATCAACATCTCTTTCCCTGGCATTTTATAGTTCATCACCAAGTTCTAGTAGCTCAGTGAAAGTGACTTGGAGAACTACATCAATCACTATCTTATCTGGAAGATCAACTCCCACTCGATTCAAGCGATTGTAGTACCCAGACAGTCTGAGCACATGCTCAACGATTGAGCTATTCTCTTTTATCTTGCAGGCAAAGAATCTCGTTGGAGATCTTATATCTCGCAACTCGGGCACGAGCCTGAGATCACAATCTCAGCTCTTAGAACATCTCATATGTTCCATGACGTTCAAAACGTTTTGGAGCCTCAATTCTAAGCCGTAATGCATGACGCACTAAACTATCAAGTAGTCATCGAAACGTGCCAGTCAGATGTTCACAACATCTACAGTCGACGCTAGATGGGGTGGCGCACCGAGCGGTGCATTAAGGACATAAGCCTTCTGTGCAGCAATGAGGACAATCCTCAGATCACGGACCCAGTCCGCAATTTTGCTACCAACATCTTTCAATTCTATTTCTCTAGGAACATATAAAAATACAAGGGAGCCACAACGCGAGCTAGTAATCTACAACATAATTTGCAAAGACACTTTGACTATGTTCATGATAATGAGTTCAATTAATCATATTACTTGAGAACTCCCACTCAAATTGACATCCCTCCGATCATTCGAGTGATACATGATCCAAATTTCACCAACTCAAGTCCGATCATCACGTGAGTTGAGGTGGCTGCAATGGTGAACATCATCATGTTGATCATATCTACTATATGACTCATGTTCGACCTTTCGGTCTCTTGTGTTCCGAGGCCATGTCTGTACATGCTAGGCTCGTCAAGTTTAACCCAAGTGTTCTGCATGTGCAACACTGGCTTGCACCCGTTGTATGTGAACGTAGAGTCTATCACACCCGATCATCACGTGGTGTCTCAACACGACGAACTTTCGCAACGGTGCACACTCGGGGAGAACACAATTTATCTTGAAATTAAGTGAGGGATCACCTTATAATGCTACCGCCGTCCTAAGCAAAATAAGGTGCATAAAAAGGATTAACATCACATGCAAATCATAAGTGACATGATATGGCCATGAACTTGTGCTTTTGATCTCCATCTATAAAGCACCGACATGATCTCCATCGTCACCGGCACGACACCATGATCTCCATCATCTTGATCTCCATCAAGGTGTCGCCATCGGGGTTGTCACGCCCTACATGCTTCTACTACTATTGCTACCGTAGCGATAAAGTAAAGCATTACATAGCGCTTAATGATTGACACGCAGGTCATACAATAATTAAAGACAACCCTATGGCTCCTGCCGGTTGCCGTATTCAACGGCATGCAAGTCGTGAAATTCTATACATCACATGATCATCTCATACATCACATATATCTCATCATGTAATTGGCCATATCACATCACAACATACCCTGCAAAAACAAGTTAGACGTCCTCTAATTGTTGTTGCATGTTTTACATGGCTGCTACGGGTATCTAGCAAGAACGATTCTCACCTACGCATAAACCACAACGGTGATACATAGATTGCTTTTCAACCTTCTCAAGGACTGCCTTTGTCGAATCCGATCCAACTAAAGTGAGAGAAACTGTCACCCGCAAGCCATCTAGGCAACAAGTTGCGTCGAGGGAACCGGTCTCTCGTAAGCGTACGAGTAATGTTGGTCCGGGCCGCTTCATCTCACAATCCCGCTGAACCAAAATACGACCAAGGGAGGAAGCAATCTAAGCATCAACGCCCACAAACCTTTTGTGTTCTACTCGAGATCTCATCGAACCATCAACCTAGCTCTGATACCACTGTTGGGGAACGTCGCATGGGAAACAAAAATTTTCCTACGCACACGCAAACCTATCCATGGTGACGAGCATCTACGAGAGGGAGAGTGGATCTATGTACCCTTGTAGATCGCTAAGCGGGAAGCGTTAAGAAACGCGGTTGGTGTAGTCGAACATCTTCGCGATCCAAATCGCCGAGCGTCCCGCGATCTCATCACGATCCGTCCCGCGATCCAATCACGATCCATCCCGTGAACTCATCACGATCCGTCCCGCGATCTCATCACGATCCGTCTCACGATCTTGATCACGATTTGTCCCGCGAACTCATCATGATCCCTTCCGCGATCTCATCACGAACCGTCTCACGATCTTGATCACGATCTGTCCCGCGAACTCATCACGATCCGCTCCGCGATCTCATCACGAACCGTCTCGCGATCTCGATCACGGTCCTTCCGATCTAGCGCCGAACGGACGGCACCTCCGCGTTCAGCACACATGCAGCTTGATGACGATCTCCACCGTCTTGATCCAGCAAGAGGAGGTGGAGAGGAGGGAGAGTTCACCGGTAGCGTGACAACGCTCCGGTGATGGTGGTGGAGTGATTCCGGCAGGGCTTCGCCTAAGCGCTGCGGAAAACCGATCTAGAGGAGAAACTGTGCACCGGTGAAACGGGTAGCACGTGGCCGGAAATTCTGTCCAAAAACCACCCAATCCACTAGTATATATAGGAGGAGAGGAGAGGAGAGGCAGCCAAGGCCTGTGGGTCGGCCGAAATAGGAGGTGGGAGCAATCCTACTTCACCTCCAATCCTAGTTGGAGTAGGATTGCCTCCTATTGGCTGATTTTCCACTTTTTGCTTTAGGACTTTCTCTCCTGTGCCATGGGCCTTTGTGGCTGTTTTCCCAGCCCACTAAGGGCTGGTTATTATTCTCCCACAGCCCATGGACCTCTTGGGGTCGAAATACCCCTCCCGGAGGTCCCCCGGTACACTACCGGCACTCCCGGTACACTACCGATACTCCCGGTACACTACCGATGAGCCCGAAACTTTTCCGGCGACCAAACTGGGACATCCTATATATGAATCTTTACCTCCGGACCATTCCGTAGCTCCTCGTGACATCCGGGATCTCATACGGGACTCCAAACAACCTTCGGTCACCACCATACATAACTCTACACTACCAAAACGTCACCGAACCTTAAGTGTGCAGACCCTGCGAGTTCGAGAACTATGTAGACATGACCGAGACACCTCTACGGTCAATAACCAATGGCGGGATCTGGACGTCCACATTGGTTCCTACATATTCTACGAAGATCTTTATCGGTCGAACCTCTATGTCAAGGATTCAGTTAATCCCGTATAACGTTCCCTTTGTTCTTCGGTATGTTACTTGCCCGAGATTCGATCGTCAGTATCTCCATACCTAATTCAACCTCGTTACTGGAAAGTCTCTTTACTCGTTCCGTAATACAAGATCCCATGACTAACACTTAGCCACATTGCTTGCAAGGCTTGTTGCGATGTTGTATTACCGAGTGGGCCCTGAGATACCTCTCCGTCACACGGAGTAACAAATCCCAGTCTCGATCCATGCCAACTCAACAAACACCATCGGAGATACCTGTAGAGCACCTTTATAGTCACCCAGTTACGTTGCGACGTTTGATACACACAAGGCACTCCTCCGATATCCGTGAGTTGCATGATCTCATGGTCATAGGAACATATACATGACATGCAGAAAACAGTAGCAATAAACTGACACGATCATATGCTATGTTTGTAGTTTGGGTCTTATCCATCACATCATTCTCCTAATGATGTGATCTCGTTATCAAATGACATCTCATGTCCATGGCTAGGAAACCTTAACCATCCTTTGATCAACGAGCTAGTCCATTAGAGGCATACTAGGGACATGGTTTTGTCTATGTATCCACACATGCATTTAAGTCTCCGATCAATACAATTATAGCATGGATAATAAACGATTATCATGAACAAGGAAATATGATAATAAATAATTTATTATTGCCTCTAGGGTATATTTCCAACAGCAGGGTCAAGACCCGGACATTCTAGGAGGGTGACTTGGTGCTCCGGCTGATTCAAGACCAGACAAATATGCATAAGCTGTCACCTCCATGGGAAGGACCCTTTGTGGTCAGCAGAAATCTCAACAATGGGTCATATTATCTCATTGATATTCGGAACGACTCAGATACGGCGGGTCAGGAGACCCGTCGGTCATGGAACATCGCGCATCTTCGTCCCTATTTCACTTAAAGGGTATTGAGACCCACCATTGTACACTATCATTGTACATATCATAGATGTATAAATAAAGAAGCCTCTGCTGTTTCACGCATCTTCATATGGGAAAAGATTACACAGTATTCTGGTTGATGCATCAACTGAGATTGGCAAACGGCAGTAGATGCCTATCAGCCGGCTTTATGCCACAAAAATCCGGCTCAGGAAAATGAGCCGCGGTGAGGGCGGCTTCCTACCTTTAGCCGATACAGCTTCTAACGCCTATCCGCCAACGCTTTGCGTCGTATTGTTGAACGGTGGTAGACACCTATTAAGCCAGCATTTTTGCCACAAAAAACCGACTAAGGTAAATTAGTCGTGGCGAGGGTGGCTTCTTACCGACGGGTATCGCTTCCAACACCCTATCAGCCGGCTTTATGCCATCTCCGGCTAACCAGTTTAGCCGCGGTTATAAGAGGTTTTTTACTGACGGGTAGCTAACATCTCATGACCCGCGAACGGCCGCTTCTTACCTCCGGGTACAACTTCTAATGCCTATTAGCTGGCGTAAGGCCATGTAAAAACAGCTAAGGTAAATTATGTGCGGTGAACGGCGGCTTCTTACCTTCGGGTATAGCTTCTAACGCCTATTAGCTGTTCTTATAAAAATCCGGCTAAGGAAAATTAGCCACGGCGAGGGCGGCTTCTTACCTTTGGGTACAGCTTCTAGTGCTTATTTGCTGGCGTTTTCGCCATCTTATTACCTCCGGGTCTATCTTCTAAATGCCTTATCGGCCAGGCTTTATGCCATCTCCGGCTGACCAGATTAGCCGTAATTACCAAAAAGGGAGTCACCACCTCTGGGTGTAGCTTACCTAATCTTGGCTGCAGGTGTCTTCTATGATGACAAGGCAAGTCTAAATGATTCAAAGCATACAAAGACAAATGGCAGCCAAAAACTGGATCATCTTATAAAAACATCATGACAAGTTTCAGACAAGTTTCATCTAGCTATTACACTCCCAGGGGAGATCAAGATTTCGGACAAGTTTTCCAACCGGGTTAAGCTGATACAAGTTCTTAAGCAGAAGCTAATTAGCTGATGGGTCATCCTGCGCCGGCTCTTCTATGGCCCTGATCTAGAGGTTGTCCAAATCCCAATTGCAGTTCGTTAGAGCCGCAAAAGAGCCTTCGAAATAAGGTGACGGGTCAAGATCTGGAGCAAAGAGGTCCTTACTCCGAGCAGGCGTCAAATCTTTGCACTCGTATAGAGGACTGCGAACTCTCTTCTGCTCCGGGTCATAAGCTGCTTGATAAGTTGGCAGATCAACCTCCTCCACCAAGACAGAAGCTAACACCCGGGACTCCTTCATGCACCGGCTGTATTCAGCATCAGTAAACTCCGTGTCGTCCTCTTTTCTTGAAGGGAATCCCTCCATCATCTCGGCGGAAGTTAGGCCTGGAGCAAAGGCCAAAGCCCGGCTGATGCCCGCAATGGCCCCTTGGCGGGCGGCTGACTTCTTGAGCTCGGCGATCTGCTTCGGCATGGTGGAGAAGAGCTCTAAGACACCCTTGAGAGTCGCTGGAATTTTATCCTTATATTGTATGGCTTTGATAGTGCAGATTGCACCACAGTACAACTGCTGAGTTATGGTATAGATGGCCTTCAACGGCAGCAGGCTATCAGAAGCCAACTGCCGGCTCCTAGGACCTGTATAAACCGGACAATTCAGATGAGTCGCCAGTCTAAGTAAAGATGTAGACATTTGAAACACAAAGTTGTCAGAAGCTTACCAAAGAGGGCGGCTGACATCTTGCTTATGTGGTGCTTCAAGCCTTGGAGTTTATCTGCGACAGCTATCAGCCGCTGGTCGGCATCATTCGCCCGTTGGGTCAAAGCAGTCTTCTCAGATTCAGCTGACTCCTTAAGAGCAGCGAAATCGGCCTTGATTGTGGCCAGCTCCTTAGAGAGAAGCCGACAATTTTCATCGGCGACGCCGTGGGCCTCTTGTTAAGCCACCAGGTTGGTCTTCAGGTCCATCAACTGCGACCCGGCTTCATTTAAGGCTTCCTGTGACATATCAAAATACAGAATAAGTCGCCAGAATGGAAATCGTATCAGATGATGAAGGTTAAAGACAAAGTTATACAAGTCTCAAGCAGATTGCAAGCAATATGTTTGACACTTGGGGGCTAATGTATATTTGATCTTCAATAAATCAATACAGTTTCGGCTCATCTTCATCAAAGTTAATCCGGAACTTGGGGGCTACAATATGGCTCTTCAAATTGACTTATAATAAAAGCTCCGACTAAACGTTATCAAGTTTGAGTCGGCCCTTGGGGGCTACAAGTGGTTCTTCAGGCTATCTACGTTAAAGCTCCGACTCAACTTTATCAAGTTTGAGTCGGCCCTTAGGGGCAATGGATTTGGATTTTCTACAGAGGATCAAAAAAGACCCGGTTCAACTCTTAAGCTAGAATTGAACCGGCCCTTGGGGGATAAGTAAGGTTATAGCAAGAGGAGGAGTACCTCATATTTTATCTCCACCAAGTTGACCATCCAAAGTTCTAGATCTCGGCTTGTGGAAAGCTGGTTCGTATACCCGGCGTGGAGTTCTTCGGCCGTCATCTTCTCAAAAGAAGAGTCGAAGTCCAGCTTCTTGGAGGCCTCGGCCGACTCTTTATGCCTGGTAAGTACGTGAGCCGGAGGAGACTGAGGAGCATAACCGGTGATCACGACTTCCGGAATTGCAGTGGTCTTGGCAGGACTTGGGGGGTTCGAAGGACCCCTTAGAGGGCTCTCCGGGATGATATCTTCAGCAGCCGGCTCAGTGGAGGTAATAGGCGGGTCTACATCCAGTTGTGGCTCCTCCGGTTGTTCTTGCTCTGGCTCTTGAGTAGCAGGGCTGGGGGAGGGCTTGTTGGTCTTCCGACGCTTGGCTTGAGCACTGCAAGATAGACAGATCAGAATCCAAAGGATATTACTACCCTACAAAGAACCGTATGTTATAATGGAAAAACACTTACAGCGGGTTGATCTTGGGAGGCGGCAGAGCGCTCGCCGAAGAGTCGTCGAAAGAGGGCGATTTCTGAGATGAAATTTAAGAAAGATGAGACAGCACCAAGGTTATAAGGAGAAATGAATCAAACAGGAATACATACCTCTGCGGGGCGTTTCTTCGGAGCCAGTGAGTTTGGCAAGCCGGACATAAGCTCAGTGGAGCCAGCGCTCCGGGTCTGGTGATGCTCAACCTGTTGTTGCTTTTTCAAAGGAAAATCGGGAGCCAGATAAGCAAGAGGATGAGAAAGAGGAACTTTTCCAATAACCTACCACGGCTTTCGAGGGACAAAATACTCTGAGCCGGAAGAAACATAGTTTACCTCAGGGGCATTGGTGCGGCTGGTCTCCACATCATCCTGTGAGTAAAACAAGCATTGGTAAAACAAGAAGGCAAAATATCAAGCAAACAACTAAAATTTTACCTCTGAGCTGGATGACGGTGGCGAGTCGAACCATTCCTCTCGCGGGGCGTCTTTCTTTGGCTTCTTGGCTGGGGCCTTCTTCTTAAGCTTCATCAGAGGAGGGATGTACTCCTTCTTCCAGAAATCAGAGTCGGCCTGCGAAAATAACCTAGAGAAGAGTAATAGATCAGCAAGGTACAAACAAAAATCCAAGAGATGGATTGGAAGAAATTGACTTACATTTGGAGCCGGATTGTTGACGCTGAAAGGCGCCAGGGCAATGGCGCTGCATGAGCCAGAGGCTTCATGGACAAGGCTCCGGATGACAGTGGTAATGTCATCCTCTGTCAGGGTTGATTGGCTGAAACATAAGGATCTGTCATACTTGCCTTCATATTCACACATAAGCCGGCTTCTACGGCTTAAGGGCATGATCCGCTAAGAAATCCAACAACGGATCAAATCCAGTCCAGTTAAACCATTGGCCATGAGTGCCTTGATCTTGGCATGAGCCGTCTCATACCTGGCATGCTCCAAAGCTGAGAGCCGACCAGGAAGTTCTGAATCTGTCCTGAGCCGGGAGGGACGATAACCCGGCAATGGGTGCTCATCCTCAGGATAGTTGTCCTTGCAGTAGAACCGAGTCTTGTTCCAATCCTTCGGATGACTCGGCATCTGCGCAGCCGGAAATATGATGTCTCTGCGTCGTTGAATGGAAATACAGCACCAAGCTCCAGACTCGGACCGCCTTTCATTTCGGTTTGGCGGTTGGCGTAGAAGAATTCTCGAAACAAACCTACAAACGGCTTGATTTGCAGGTAGACTTCGCAGAGCACTTGGAAATTGCATATGTTTGAAACGGAGTTGGGGGCCAAGTCTTGAGGGTGGAGCTTGTATAGGTGAAGAACATCACGGAAGAAATTCGAGCCGGGTGGCACGAATCCTCGCTCGATATGGTTAGAGAAAACTACTACCTCTCCTTTTTGGGGAGAGGGCCGTGTTTCGTCACCTGGAACCCGCCAATGAAGGACCTCCTTGGAAGAAAGAGTGCCCGCGCCAACGAAATCAGTTAAATATTGTTCCGTGATGCAAGACCCGACCCAGTTGAATGAGTTGGAGGCGCGAGACATACTGGCGGCTTAAAGACTGTGCAAAATTAAATAGGCGGCGAGTTAAGAGCAAGCAAATATCTGTGACGGCTTACAATTTTAAGGGCTCTACAAATACTATGCTGTAGTCTGGCTGATGAGAGCCGGAGAGGCCTGGCGGTTCAACAAGGAAAGGAGGAGCGAAAATCGGCTAAGTCCTGAAAACATGTTTCGCAAACTACCGCTACAATTTCGGATCTACAAAAGCAGGAAAAAGGTTCTTATTCTCGACCTAGCGAAGAACAGACGAAGCAGAAGAAAGAAAACAGAGCCGCGATGATCCGCGCATTGCGCATGGCCGCCCCGTATGCGGCGGCGCAGCAAGGATGCACGTTAAAGGCATCAACGACGTCGGGAGTACACCTACGATGGTGCAGACGGAGCCCGAGCGGCGGCGGCGGAGCTTCCGCAAACCCTACCACGGTGGCGATGGATCTAAGGAGGAGCTTGGGCTTACCGATGATGGAGCGGCGGACGCGGAAGAAAAACTGGAACGACACAGGTTGATGCAGTAGCCTGGTTGACGACGATGCGAAGACGGCGTCGGAGCAGAGTGCGCTGGAGCGGAGGTGATGAGAGGAAGAAGATGAAGAGCGAGCGGGAGAAGGAAAGGTTTTCACCTACAACAGGTCTTATTTAAAGGGAGAATGAGACAGGCGCAAAAATCTAGGCGACGGAAACCATTTGACCGAGGCGGACGCCTCGATTCTCGGGCTGACCATTTAATGGAAGACTTGGTGGCATGTCAGTAGATCTCTCTTGCAGGGACTATGTGACATCACGACCGGGTCATCACCGGGCGACTCGCCGAAGAGAAAAAGAAAGGGATGAAGTGAGCAAGCTCAATTCAACCTGGGGCCTAATGTTGGGGATATAACCCCGCAATATGACCCACCATTAAGGTTCTGGGTCACATTGATGGCTCGTGAGCTGGCCCAAGGGTGAGCCGTAAAGTCTGCGGCCCAGAAAGATAAGCGGCTCAAGGTATGGGCCGCAAGGTGTCCCGGACGGAGAAGACCCGGGCGTGTAAGCCGGTCGGGGATAGCCCGGACAAGAAGATAGAGGAAGACTCGGATAGACAATGAGACTCAGTTAGACAATTGTAAAGACCCGTGGTCCTGACCTCCTATATAAAGGCAGACCCGGGGCAACTTAGAGATCATGTTATCAAGAACTAGGTCAAGCTTTAGCTCCCTTGTAATCGATACAACAAGCAATACAAGAACAAGCACGACGTAGGCTATTACCTCGACTTGAGGGGCCGAACCTGGGTAAACTCGTGTCCTTCGTCCCAATCAACCCCTTTGAGTCCATCACGTTAGTGATGGCCTCGAATCCAAGTCCGTTCACCCAGACATCTGCCATGATAAATCCACGACAGTCGCCGAGGCGGCCACAACCCATGGGCGCGCCTAGGGCCTTTGACGTCCCCTGGTGGGTTGTGGGCGGCCTAGGCTCCCTCCTGGCTATTTCTTTGGCCCATCGGCACTCTTCTAGTCCAAACGAAATCTCCAAAAAGTTTCGTGTTGATTGGAATGCATTTGGTACTGATTTTCTATGAATTAAAAACAAGCAAAAACAACAAATGGCACTTTGGCACTATGTCAATAGGTTAGTCCCAAAAAATGATATAAAATTGTTATGAAATGATTGTAAAACATTCAAGATTGATAATATAATAGCATGGAACAAGCAAAAATTATTGATACATTGGAGACGTAGCAGCTACACATGTAATCAAGCTAGTTGGAGATTAGGTAATTAGTATAAGCTAGTTGCCTAAGTGTTGGTACTTGATACATGTTGGTTAACACTGAGAGTTTATTGTACCAGTTGGTGATATCGTGAGGAGTCCCCGACGATCGCTGGTGAGGAGTCCCCGACGATCGCCGATGAGGATCAACTTTGAGTAGGAATTTGTTTATAAGTTATAAAAGTTTATTCTCGCATAGGAATTTGTTCTCGACATTGACGATGCCCGACCCGCATCCTCGTTGCCGACTCAATGGCGACAACCTGCTAGAGAGGCGCCATGCCCGGGGCTATGCTCCGCCGGGCTAGCACTAGGAGGTGCTACCTTCCGGGGTGCGCAGCTTGGTGAGGAATCAGGATCCCGTCGTTGACCCAGAGGTTCTTTGGTGGTGGTCGTGTGGACCACTATCAGTGTGGAGAGAGCCGCCCCTGCAGAGGTGGTACGTCGTTGTGTCAGGGAGGAGGATGAGCACGTCCGTCGCTACATGGCTGTGTTGGACGCCAGGTTCTCCAACACATGGAAGGTTCTTCAGGGATCTCACCCGAGCTATGATCCTGTGATGGTTATTTCTCTTTGGATGTCCACCGCCCACCCATGCTGTATTCGAGCTATAATATTCGAGCTGTATTCATGATGTTATATGATAATATTCGAGATGTATTAGTGATAATATTCGATGATGCATTAACTGGATTATTGGAGATGTAATAGTGATATTATATGAGATTTATTCGATATGTTTTTGCTTATTGAATGTATTCTAATTTGAATATTAAATTGTTGTATGTTTCTTCTAGATTGGTTAAGATATGGATGGTAGCAGTAGAGATCGTTAAGAGGATGTGTTCGCGATGATACGCTCCTCAAAAACTAGAGATTGAACTAGATGACGACACACAATATCTAAACGAGTCTAGAGAGAGAATTGAGGAAGAACCAAGAGATGTAGGGCACACAAACAATGGTGGCGAAGGAAATGTTCTTCAATTAACAAAGTCTGGCGAGGTATATATATAAACATATATGATGCCTCTAGTGATCATTACATGTATTAATTTATTTGTATATATATATATATATATTAACGAATCTTTCTTCTTTTAGCCCTCCGGATCGAGCAAATCTTCTACGAAAGGGTAGTACGAGGCCCGATCAAAAAGTTGGACACTGGCATAAAGTACAACATTGATGAAATCAAAGTAGATGGCGAACCAATTGCTCCTAAAAATAATGCAGACAAATTTATACGTCAATGCGGAGTTATTGTTAGGGACCAAATCCCGATCACCATTCAAGAACAGAATAAGCCAAAGGAAGGTTGAGGAGTTAGTTTTCTCAACGAAAGAGAAAAAAATACACTTTGGGAGATGCTCATGTCACATTTCACCCTACCAGAAAGTTTCACAGATCTCCAACAGGAGAAAGTCAAGAAGTGTGCTCTTAACAAGATGGCCACACAATTCCAACAATGGAAGAAAAGATTATGGGCCAACTACGTCAGCGCAGGACAGAAGACTCCAGAATTCATTAGACCACTAGAGAAGGTAAAAGATTAGTGGGACTTATTTGTGGAGTTCAAGGAATCGGAAGCAGCTAAGGAACAGTCGAGAAAAAATATGATAAATATTGAGAAAAAAAGTTTCACCATGTTCTGGGGACAAGTGGCTACAAAATTGGGTTGCCTAAGTGGGATGAATCTGAACAAAAGATGATTGCTGCAGGGGTCACTCCCAAAATAGTGAGATGGCCCGAGAGGTGCAGGACTTGGTTTTATGCGCATGGGGGAAAGTTGGACCCAAAGACAGGGGAGATTATTGAACTCGCAAGTCTTAAAGAAGCCTCGTCTGCTTTACTTGAAGCAATCTAAGAGGCTCGAGCGGGGGTGTACCAGCCCGAGAGATATACTGATGAGATTACATGCGCCCTGATGAATCCTGAACACCCGGGACAAACATGAGGCAAATGTGTTGTTCTATGGGTTGAGGGGTTTGCAGAGTGGAACGACCCTTACAGAAGCCGTGTGAGAAAGAAGAAGCAGGAGGCAAACCGTCTTCAAAAGGTAGAATCAAAGAACGCGGAGTTAGAACACAAATACATGCGGCAGCAGGAGCAGATCAACAAACTTAGCGAGCAGCTGCAACAAACAGATCTAGCATTGGACAGTACCATCCCATCTATGCCAAAAAGCAGCTTTGGTTCCACGGCGGTCCCGGCCGATGATGCACTGCTGGCTCGCTACCACATGGATGATATTGCAGAGAGGACAAGTTGAGAGCTACATGCAAAATTGAAGAACATATCCATGAAGGTGGCGTCCGGCTTTGCTTTACTGAATGCACCTGAAGCAACCATACATAGCAATTCGATTCTAGCTGGCTATGCTCCTGTCAGGTTGGATGAAGTTCTGTCGGGATATGCCTCACTTGACCTGGACTTCCCTAGAGGTGAAGGGGGGCAAACACTGGAAGAAGTCATACGCTGTGTGATTCTATGGAGAAAGGAATGCGTCATGTTTCCAAACTCGGCGCCAAGGCCACCGACTCCTCCTCCAAGTCCAGCATGTCGGCCGACTCCACCCCACCTCGAGACGGAGCGCAGCATGAGTCCTCCGTATCCATCTCCACCACATCAGCCGAATCCACCCCACCCTGAGATGGAGCATAGCGCGAGTCTGCGATATCAATCTCCCCCGTGTCAGTCGACTCCAAAGCGGAAGAGAGCACCAAAGAAGAAACACGAGCCTCCTTCCAAAAATAAGTTAACTTACGAGAGGACCAATGAGGAAACCAATGCCCAAGTGGATTCCGAAGTGAAGGCCCATTTTGCACCGAGATCGCCCCTACCGCCAGAGGAGAAAATACCTATGAAATTCGTACGACACTTTGTGGAGTTTGCTAAACTGGCTGTGGCTAAACCGTGACCAGACTATGAACGCTCTATTCGCAAGTCCTATTATCAACAAAAAAATCAGCAGTCGCAGAGTACAGGTAGTAATAAATGCAGGAAAATTGTTCCCCAACTTGGAGAACAGGCAGTGCAATCGACCCCCCCGCTCAAGGTGAGTACCGATAAGGCGGTGACCGACGTTGATAGAGAGAGGGCTAGAGAGTTCTGTATCACCGTTGAACAACTCCTAGGACTCGAGGAAGTCCCCACGAGGAAGGAACTAGCAAGGAAATATGTCCCCCGGGACCCTCTGCTTAGTCCCGATGAGGAGAAGCTTCTATCAATGCAAATGCACAATTTGCATGACTAGTACCTGAGAGAAATAAAGGTTGGGCGACAGAGCCTCAGGGTGAAAGTGAAGCCAGAGCATTACTACCATGGAAATGATGCGTGGATTGAATATCCATAAATTTTTCAGTTATTCAATCAGAAAGCACTCAACAAATCTCTCGTCAGTTTCTATTGTCTGTAAGTGATTTCTTTCTGTAACTTAAGTCTCTAGCTAAGCTTGTTCATTGCCTATAATTATCCTCATTATATTCGTTTGTGTGGTATTATGCAGAATGAAGATGTTTCAATTGAGAAGAGATGGAGTCTATGGCATTGGATTCATTGACCCCAATACCGTTCATGAAAATGTTATAGCTATAGATTACTACAAACAAGACATGGAGAATAGCTTGCTTAGGTTTTTGAAGGAACTAAATAACAGACCTGAAATACTTTTTCCTTCCAACTACAAGTGAGTGTTACTGTCTTGTACTACAAATTCTATTTTTTTCTTACTCGATGTTAAGTGTTAGTGTCTTGTACTACAACTTCGGGTGAGTTATGCATGCCCGCTTATACAAATGTGTGCGCAGATTTCACTGGATCCTGCTAATCATTAGAGTTGACAAGGGAACTTTTGAAGTACTGGACTCACTACGTAAAGACCCTGGAGAACATAGAAACCTGATTTTGATGCTTGACTGGTGTCGTGGGAATGAGCCTGACAGTAGAAGGTAGGGGTACGAAAGGAGAGGGCAGAGTCCTAGCTATGGCGAGGGTGTATACATGAATGTATGAGTTCAGGCCCCTCTCGTGGAGGTAACAGCCCTACGTCTTAGTGCTCGGGAGCTTTGTCATGTGGAATGTTGAGATTACAGTGGTTGTGAACCCTTGTGCTAGAGGGGAGGGGAGGCTTATATAGAGTTTGCTGCCCCTCATAATTGCCCGGCATCTAAGGGTCCGATCACGGGTTTAAAGACTGCCATTAATGGTAACATACATAATAAAAGCTACTAATGACGTGAAACCTAACGCATGCCCGTTGGCCTCCTGGATGTGGCTTCTGGTCTTCTGGCGTTGAGTGAAAACGAGGTCTTCTGAGTGACAATCGACCGTCGAGTGAAGGAAGAAGTCTCCGAGTGGATTGCCCGTCGAGTGACTTGAGCGCCACCGGGAATCCAGTCAGAATCTTGTTTGTGATCTTCAAGTCCTACAATGTCATGCCCATAGGTAGGGGGGTCTAGGTCAGGCCTAGGACCCTACCGTAGGTACATATCCTCGTGATTAGCCCCCGAATGGATCGGGTTTCGAGTGGTGAATGGGTATATCGATGCCATTTCAACATAAGGTATCAAATCTTCCGAATGATATTTGAGACTTCAACGAAACTTGCGTCGACTGAACTCTTCATCATTCGCCCGGATCCATTCAGTCTTGAAAATGCCTGAGTGAATGTTACGTGTCAATTTTGTTCCAAATGACCCAAAGGAATCTTTGGAGGTAGCGGGTCGATCTGTCAGACCCGGATTTTGCAGGATACGAAAATTTGGGAAGCGCGCACACGTGCGATGATGACGCCACGATCAGAGCAAGTGGGGGCATGATGCCTCGATCCTCGTGCCGGTCATTTTGCCATGTACCGGACGCAGACTGCGGTTGGCATGTGCGGTGATCTCGTGGGCCCACCAGTCAGCGAGGCACTCGGCGGGATATAAATTTTGAAGTGCCACGGGTTGCATAGTACTTTTCCCCAAACTTCCTCTCTTCCTCCGCCTCCCCTGTCTCTAGCGCCCCATCATGTTCTTCTCCGACGAGAGCAGCCGCCGCGATGACGAAGGGCGTCACGGAGAAACTGGAGCGCGCCAAGAAGGGGGCATCGAAGAGCCAGGGCAAGAAGCCCTCGACCGCTCGGTTCACTGTGCCGGCAGGATGGATGCAGGGGGACTTTCTCCCCTCTATAGTCACTCGTGAGGACATGGAGGGCTTGGTCGCCGATGGGCTTGTGGCGGACGACACCTAGAGGTTGCCGGAGGGAGAGCGCGAGCCAGAGCTGCGCGACGGGGAGCAAGTCCTCCTCCTCTCCCACGTCTAAAGATGTTTTTCTTTGCCTCCCCACCCCTTCATTAGGGGTTTTCTGAACTTCTTTGGCGCTCAGCTCCACCAGTTCCCATCGAATGCGATTTCCTATCTGTCTTCCTTTATTACCTTGTGCGAGTGTTTTCTGGGCTGTCCTCCTCATTGGGGCTTGTTCAAGCACATCTCTACAGTCAGATCCCAGACTGTGAAGAAAGCTCTCCCTGCTGATGGGAAGACTCATGTGCTTCAGTTATGTGGGGGTTTAGAACTTTAGAAAAGAGTCCGTAGTTCTTTCCCTGCCATGGCTTTTCCCGAATCTGTTAGATGCTGGCAGTCGACTTGGTTCTATTGCAAAGATGTAGCATCTCCCAACATGTCGACCGTCCTTCCCCCCTACACAACTGACCGTCTAGCTGTCCCCAAGTCTCCGAGGGTGACCGAAGAGGAACATGTCCAAGTGGGAATCTTGGTTGAAGCTGTGGTGCAACTGATCCGAGGTGGCGTTACTGGCATGGATCTGTTGGAGACGTTCCTCAGTCGACGTATTCAGCGGCTCCAAGCCAGGGATCACACAATGTGGCACTACGCGGGCCCTGAGGACTCGACCAGGACACACACAGAAGAGGTTCCGCAAAATACTATCGAGCAGTGGCTTCGCAATATCACTGAAGCGTGCGACAACCCTTTGGGGGCCAAGAGGATCCGGCCTTACTCGGCCGAAAACCCGCCGAAGAATTTGGTACGTTGCGTTGTGTCGACTGACGTACTTGTACCGTCGAGTGATAGATTGATATATGAACTGACTTCTTTGTTTGAATCATGCAGGAGTGGACGAACATGCACTCGCCTGTTCCCAACGGGAACCAAACTGAAGATGGCGTGGCAAGCGAGGGTGGTAGTGTGGACAGTGACGGTTCAGAAGACTCCGAAGACGAGTATGAAAAGCCGGACAAAAACGAGCCAGAAGTCGAGTCACCTCCTCGCTCCGAACGCCACTGTAAGTCTCGCCAAGATCCTGCGGTTGTTGAGGACAGGGCTTCGGTCCCAAGCGAGAAGAACCCAAAGCAAAGCCGCCCCTCGACTGTTGAGTCGAGCGAACGATCGGCGAACCAAGCCAAAGTGACCATTGCCAAACCTCGCAAAGCCTTGCCTCGCATGAAGATGGCTGTGCCGGTCGTCTCCACATGAGTGTTTACTTTTGAATTCTCACTGTCGATTATGATTTGAAATCCTTGTTGTCTGAATGTTATTCGATCCATCAGAGTTGCTACCTTAGTGACGTCGCCTCAACATGATGGAGGGGATGCCATGGATGTAGACACTGCTGATGCAGCCACTTCTCACAGAGGTAATCAACTCTTCAGTTCTGCTTCTTGAATATGATTTGTCGATTGCCAAAGTTAATTCTGTCGATTGATAATTGCAGAAATCATCCAGCTGGAAGATGATGAAGAACACCCTGGGGGTACGGGAGGTAGAGGCGAGACTTTAAGCACCTCGCGCATACGCACTTGAAGAACTTTATCTGCGCAGACGCCTCAACGGTCGACCGTGGAGTCCTCCCAAGGGATGAGCGACTCGATACAGATCAGAGCTGACCCAGTAGTGCCTCTGACAAGTGCCCCTCCAACTGTTTCTACCATCGTGACGTCGACTCCAACTGGTCCTTCCCAGACTACCTCGACTGCTCCCATCATTACGCCGCTCGCGTCGATGACGGCTTTTCCTTTGCACACGTTTCGAAAGATCAGACTGGAGCTACAAAGGAGGCCATGATCTAGGCGAAGCAGATGCTGCTGCGCACTAAGGAGGCGTACGAGGCCAACAACTTGACTTATGACGCCAGCACAGCGCTTCGCACGAATGTCCGAGTAAGTTCGATTGTAAGTGCATTTCTGATTGAATTCCTATTTTCTTTGATTGTACACCCACTGGGTGTTAATTTTCCACTCACTCCACTCGAATAGATCAGGTCTTAGTCGAGTAGGTTTTGGGTCAATGGGGGCACGCTAAGTGCACCCACTGGGTGTAGTCCCCGAGACCGCTGTCGAGTGCTTGCCTCGGCATGGGTCTTAGAGTCTGCCGTATACAGGATACATTTGCCCTTAACTGTGCTACTCCGTAGCTACTTTGTAGGTTTCATGGATATCAATGATAAACCATGATTTGACTCTACATAAGGATAGACTGCACTTCACGGAGTGTAGGGGGTACGTCACTCGACAGATCGAGTGATGGATGTTCCATTAATGGATATTTTCTGCCACTCGACAGGTCGAGAGTTGGCAGATCCAGTGGGGGCACGCTAAGCACCCACTGGGTGTAGTCTCCCAGACCGCTGTCGTGTGCTTGCAGTGGCAGGGGTCTTAGAGTTTGTCGTATGCAGGATACGTTTGCCTTTCGCCTCACCACTCCGAGGCTACCTTGTAGGTTTCATGGAGATCATTTATCAACCATGATATGACGCTACATAAGGATAGACTGCACTTCACTGAGTGGTGGGTGGGGGGGCACGTTACTCGACAGATCGAGTGACGGAAGTTTGACATGGCAGACATTGTCGACCGTTTTATAACCAGTGGGGGCACGCTTAGTGCACCCACTGGGTGTAGTCCCCGAGGCTACTATTAATCGCAGACGACGAGCAGTAGTCTTGAAAACTTGAAATCAGAATTTCTGTCGTACGCGGAGTACGAGCACCACTCGACATGTCGAGTGTATATATATATATATTTTGACCGTCCCGCCCCGAAGACGTTGCCTCAAAGGTGCGGAACGGGGCTGACGGAACACCCGACAGATCAAGTGTTAACCATTCCAGTGGGGGCACTATGAGTGCACCCAATTGGTGTAGTCCACGCGACCGCCGTCGAGTGCTTGCACTGGCGGGGGTCTGATAGAGACTGTCTTGAACTCGTTAACGATACGTGGAGTACCCAGGCCACTCAACACGTTGAGTGTACTTTTGGTTGAATTTACTTTCCCTTGGACGCAGGTTTCATGGACATCATTGATCAACCATAATATGACGCTGTTCCAGGATAGAGGAGCGGGATGATGTGCACCACCCAATCGACCATTTTTGGTCTTCTGCACTTCCATGCTGATATTTTTTTCGATTGACTTTCTTTGTTGATTTCAGAGGGCTTGTGAACTTGGAACACATTACAAGGATCTTGAGGATGAAAGGAACCGGCTGCGCATGGATTTGGATACCTCCAACAATGCTTTAGAGAGGGTGCGCTCCGAGCTGAAAACTCTGGGAGGTAACTTTCTTCGACCCACTGCATTCTCATCTTCACTTTCCATGCTTTGAACCGAGTACTTTCACTCGAACAGACGTACGCAATGAAAACTGTTGACTCCAAGCGCGACTCAACAATGTTGTTTCTTTAGATTCCATGAAGAAGCCGCTGGAGGACAAGGACAAAGCGCTCGCTGATGCCCAACGTGTGGCGAAGGAGAAGACTGAAGCTGCTGCGAAGAGGATGAAGGAAGAAAACTCAAAGATGAAGCAAGAGCGTGTGGACCTCATCAAGAAGACTGAGCAATTAACCAAGAGGAGCAACGGCCTGGAGAGGCACTTGGGAGAGTTCTCGAGGAAGATGTATATTCTGCTCGACGGTGAGTTTTTCTGTCGACTGAACTTTATGAAATCCTTGACGGCTGCATCTCACTAGTCCTCCTCCCATTCTCTCATTCTTCTTTCCCAGAATTCTGCCAAGACTTTGAGAAAGGTACCGAGGAGATCGAGCCCAACCTGGATCCCACCAAGTCACCTGTTGGAGACGCGGTGGCCATGAACATGCTCAGGCTCAACTTCAGGATTCAGGGTGTCCAAGCGTATGTCCTTCGATTGAAAACTGCAATGGAGAGGATCAACAAGGAGCTACGGCTCGAAGACACTCTTCAGCTGGACCTCACATCTGTGATGGCACGCCTCAACGACCTCCCCAGTCGAGTGCAAGCCTGGAAGAAATCTGCTGCTCGCTGCGGTGCTGACGTGGCGCTCTCCCTTGTGAGGGTCTATTGCAAGGAGGTGAGGGAAGACAAGCTGAAGGAGCTCCGAGTGGTTAACACGAAGAAACTCCAGTTTGTAGATTTCATGGAGACCTTCATTGACGCAGCCACCAGGATCGTGGACATCATCGACTTGGACACTTTTGTCGTGCCAGCAAGCCCGTCAGGCGCTTAAAAACTTGATCTTTGGAAGAAAAAACTTTATTTGTCTCGGTATGCCAAGTGAAACTGTATCGCCTTAAAACTTCATTCATGCCTTAGGCCTAAGCACCTTTGCTTTCTTGCAAAACTTTTATCTGCAATTAAACCTTTGGATTTATCCGTATTTGGCTTTCAAACGTTTGTTTGACTGAGTTTGTTTTTAGGCTTAGGCGAAAACATGTTCGCAGCTAAGCCCCCGAGTGTGAGGATTGCTCAACACTCGGAATATTTTTGACCCTAGGCAAGGATTCATTCGCGGCTAGGATGTCGAGTGGATGGAATACTATCCACCCGACAGGGTTTTTAACTTAGGCGAAAGCATGTTCGCGGCTAAGGCCCCGAGTGTGAGGATTGCTCAACACTCAGGATATTTTTGAACCTAAGCGAAGAATGATTCTCAAATAGATTGTTAAGTGAATGGACTACTATCCACCCGACAAGGTTTTTAACTTAGGCGAAAGCATGTTCGCAGCTAAGCCCCCGAGTGCGAGGATTGCTTGACACTCGGAGTATTTTTGAACCTAAGCGAAGACTGATTCCCAAACATGTCGTAGAGTGAATGGGTTGCTATCCACCCGACATGGTTTTTAACTTAGGCGAAAGCATGTTTGCATCTAAGCCCCCCGAGTGTGAGGATTGCTCGACACTCAGAGTATTTTTGAACCTAAGCGAAGACTGATTCGCAAACAGGTCGTCGAGTGGATGGACTGCTATCCACCCGACAGGGATTTTAACTTAGGCGAAAGCATGTTCGCAGCTAAGCCCCCGAGTGTGAGGATTGCTCGACACTCGAAGTATTTTTAAACCTAAGCGAAGACTGATTCGCAAATAGGTTGTCGAGTGGATGGACTACTATCCACCCAACAGGGTTTTTAACTTAGGCGAAAGCATGTTCGCAGCTAAGCCCCCGAGTGTGAGGATTGCTCGACACTCGAAGTATCCCCAAGACTGAAACTGTACAATCGGAATCGACAATATATATATTGCAGAAGTTTGATTTGCATAGATGAAGTATTCTTATTACATCACAAGACTCTTCTATCTCTAACTATAAAAACGTCGAAGCATATCTGCATTCCAGGCTCGTGGCTCGTCTATCCGCTTCATGAGATTGTACAGGTGATAAGCTCCATTGTTCAGCACTTTGGTGACGACGAAAGGACCTTCCCATCTAGGACCAAGCTTATGAGGTCGCTGTTGAATCACTCGGAGCACCAAATCTCCCTCATGAAATGATCGACTCTTGACATTCTTCACATGGAAGCGCCGCAAATCCTGCTGATAGGCTGTAGTCCGGATCAAAGCCATCTCTTGTTCTTCCTCCAGGAGATCAACACCATCCTGCCTAGCCTTTTCAGCTCCAGCTTCAGAATAAAGTTCCACTCGGGGAGAATTGTGAAACAAGTCACTCGGCAAGACAACTTCGACACCATAGACCAGGAAAAATGGAGTCCATCCAGACGACCAATTTGGCGTAGTTCTCAGGCCCCATAACACAGACGGCAGCTCAGTTACCCAGGCACCAGTGGCATGATCTAGATCGCTCATGAGACGAGGCTTTAGACCTTGCAGGATGAAGCCATTGGATCACTCGACTTGCCCATTGGTTTGTGGATGTGCAACAGACGCATAATCCACCCGAGTGCCCTGAGAGGTGCAGAAGTTTCCGAACTCTTCTGAGTCAAAGTCGGTGCCGTTATCTGTGATAATGCTGTGAGGAACACCATACCGAAAAATTATTTCTCTCATGAATGTGACTGTCGTGCGAGAGTTCAATTTCTTGATGGGCTTGGCTTCTATCCACTTTGTAAACTTGTCGACTGCAACCAGCAAATGAGTGAAACCGCCTTTTCCGGTCCAAAAGGGACCAACCATGTCGAGTCCCCAAACAGAAAATGGCCATGCGAGGGGAATCGTCTTCGGAGCAGAGGCCGGTTTATGTGACAAGTTTGCATAGAACTGGCATCCATCACAATGATCAACAATGTCTTTGGCCATCTCATTAGCTCGTGGCCAGAAGAAACCAGCTCAGTATGCTTTAGTGACAATTGTCCTTGAGGACGCATGATGGCCGCAAGTTCCTGAGTGGATCTCATCTAGAATCATTCGACCTTCTTCGGGGGAGATGCAATGCTGCGTCATGCCAGTCATGCTTTCTCTGAACAGCTGATCTGCCATCACAGTAAAGGCCTTGGACCTGCGCACAATCTATCGAGCCTCTGTTTCATCTCCAGGGAGTTCTTGTCGGAGGATATAAGCAATGTAGGGTACTATCCAGTCAGGAACGACAACCAGAATTTCCATGACCAAATCGATCACTGCAGGAACATCGACTTCAGTCGGATCAGTGGAGCTCATAGCTTGCGGGGCTCTTCGGTGAAAGGATCTTCTTGCACCGAAGGAGTGCGTAAGTGCTCTAAGAACACATCACTGGGAACGGGCCGTCGAGTGGACCCAATCTTTGCTACTTTGTCGACCGCCTGATTCTTCAGCAGGGGAACATGATGAAGTTCTAGGCCTTCGAATTTCTTCTCCAACTTTCTGACAGTATTGTAGTACCCAGTCATAGAGGGGTTTCGAACATCCCACTCTTTCATCACTTGATTCACCACCAAATCTGAGGCGCCATAAACCATCAGGCGCTTGACGCCGAGTGAGATAGCCATGCGCAACCCATACGAAAGTGCTTCATATTCTGCCTCATTGTTGGAGGAATCAAAGTGAATTTGCAAGACATAGCTGAGCTTGTCGCCCTTGGGATATATCTAAACAACACCAGCACCGGACCCATTCAACATTTTAGAGCCGTCAAAGAACATGGTCCAATGTGCTGAGTGAACTTGGATCGACTGTTGCTGTTCAATCCACTCGGCCATGAAATCTGCCAATGCCTGGGACTTGATTGCTTTCTTGGCTTCAAACTTAATGTAAAAATGTCCAAGTTCGATTGCCCACTTTGCCACTCAACCAGATGTGTCTCAATTGTTCAAAATCTCGGACAATGGAGCATCACTGACGACTAAAATCGAGTGGTCTTGAAAATAAAGCGCCACCTTCTTCGCTGATAGGTAAATACCATAAACCAACTTCTGGTAGTGTGGATATCTTTGCTTCGAGGGGGACAGAACTTCAGAGACATAATAAACTGGTCGTTGGAGTTTGTAAGCTTTACCCTCCTCCTCTCGCTCGACAGTTAGCATCGTACTAACGACCTGATTAGTGGCCGCGATGTACAGGAGCAATGGATCTTTGCTGCATGGAGCGGCAAGCACCATCTGGGTGGAGAGCAGGGATTTGAGCTCAACAAACGTTGCCTCGGCTTCTGGAGTCCACTCGAATGTATCGGACTTCTTCATCAATTGGTATAGAGGTAACACCTTCTCACCGAGACGAGAAATGAATCGATTAATGCTACCAGGCAACCTATGAGTTTCTGAACATCGTGCACTCGCACGGGGGTCTTCATTCAGGTAATGGCGCTGATTTTCTCAGGGTTGACATTTGATCCCTCGTTCAGAAATGAGAAAACCGAGTAACTTGCCGCCAGGGACGCCGAAAGTACACTTGGCTGGATTCAGCTTTATGTCGTATCTCCTCAGATTGGCGAATGTTTTGGCCAAGTGCGCCAGCAGGTCGGAACCTTTGCGGGACTTGACCACTATATCATCCATGTATGCCTTGACATTTCGAGGGATCTGGTCGAGTAAACACTTCTGAATCATGCGCATAAAAGTAGCACCGACATTTTTCAGACCGAATGGCATAGTGATGTACAAAAAACACCCGAATGGGGTGATGAAGGTTGTCTTTATTTCATCTCGGCCATATAGACGGATCTGATGGTACCTAGAGTAAGCATCTAGAAACGATAAGCGCTTGCATCCCACAGTCGAGTCAATAAACTGATCTATGTGGGGGAGCAGAAAATGATCCTTCGGGCAGACCTGATTGAGATGTTTGAAGTCAATGCACATGCGCACCGACTTATCCTTTTTGGGCACCATCATGACATTCGAGAGCTACTCCGAGTGGTAAATCTCCTGAATGAACTGGGCTTGCAAGAGACGGGTCACTTCTTCGCCGATTGCTTTGCGCTTCTCCGCCGCCGATCGATGCAAATGCTCCCTGACGGGCTTAGCTTTCGGATCAACTCTTAGACGGTGCTCAGTCAGTCCCCTGGGAACCCCCAGCATGTCAGCAGGCTTCCATGCAAAGATATCCCAGTTCTCACGGAGAAACTGGATGAGCTCGGCTTCCTATTTGCTGTCGAGTGTTGATGATATATTTGTCGAGGCAGCAGTTGGATCCGTCAGGTGGATGTGCACTTTCTTTACTTCCCCTGCCGACTAAAACGACGACTCAGAAGCATGCTTCTTTGCTCGGAGCAAATCAGCAGGGTCAACGCTCTTCTTGTACTCCTCCAGCTCGACCATGGTCATCTGATGATCGGCGATCTTGGAGCCTTGTTGGAGGCATTCTTCAGCTCGTTGTCGATTGCCAGTGACCGGATCACACCCTTAGGGCCTGGCATCTTCAACTCGAGATACACGTAACATGATAGGGCCATGAAATGTGCATACGCGGGTCGACCCAAAATGGGGTGATAGGCACTCTGGAAATCCACGACTTCAAACGTCAACTTTTCCTTTCGAATTTTTTTATCGTTCCCAAACGTCACGTCCAATGCAATCTAGCCGAGTGACTTGGCCTTCTTCCCTGGGATGACTCTGTGAAATTGCATGTTGCTTTCACTCAGTCGGGACATCACAATGCCCATCCCTTTCAGAGTATCCGCATAGAGGATGTTCAGACCGCTGCCACCGTCCATGAGGACCTTTCTGAGTCGAGTGCCCCCCCCCCTAGATCAACTACCATAGCCTGCTGACCAGGAGTGGCCACATGAGCAAGGTGGTCTGTTTGGTCGAATGTGATAGCGTACTGGGACCACTTGAGGTAGGTGAGGGTAGCAGGTATAGCCATGTTGACTTCCCTGTTGATGACCTTCAGTCGACTCTTGCTCTCGACATCAGCAAAAATCACAAGTGTAACAGTGACATCTGGGAATGTTTCTTTATCTTCATCCTCCTCCTTTTCAGGAGTCTTCTCACTCGGCAGAGTCTCTTTAAACTGCTGAATGAGCGTTCGACACTGCCGAGTGGTGTGCTTGGGCTGAATCACATTGCCCTCCTCATCTTTCCTCATGTGAATTACACATGGCTAATCCATAATATCAGCCCCTGACTGATTTTTCCTTTCTTGGGGGCATACTGTGCTTTAGCCTTCCCCTTATTCTTTGCTTGGGTCGCTAGTGCGGTTGCTTCTGCTTGAAGCGGACCCTCAGCTTTTTGCTTCTGTTTCCGATTGGAGTTGCTGCCATTATCATTGGCGACTGCCTTTCCTTTGGCGCTACGGAGGCGGTCTTCTTCCTCGCCATTGGCATACCGAGTGGCGATTTCCATCATCTTGCCGAGTGAAATATCACCCGTTCGACCGAACTTCATATAGAGCTCTCTGTATCTCACACCGGCCTTGAAAGCACACACAACCTAGTGTTCTGACACATTCTCCATTGTATGATGCAGAGTGGACCACCGTTGAATATAATCTCTCAAAGTCTCATTGGGCTTCTGGACATAATGTTGCAAGTCGACCAGACCTACAGGACGCTTGCAAGTGCCCTCGAAGGTTCGGATAAACACTCGGGCAAGATCCTCATAGCAATATATACTGGAAGGAGCCAAGCGATTCAGCCAAGCATGAGCTGAACCATCTAATATCAAGGACATGTGCTTCATTGCGACATTGTCATTTCCGCCACCAATCTGTACAGTCACTCGGTAATCATCTAACCAAGTCTCTGGCTTGGACTCGCCAGAAATTTTCCGATCCCAGCCGCCAACCCGAAGTTGGGGGGAATATCCGCAGAACGGATGGCTCTGTTGAAACACTCAGGACCAGAAATCGGCCGAGCTACCACTCGGAAAGTCTCTTTCTTGGCGTTCTCTGTGGGCTCTGCCCCTGTCGATCCGCTTCTGGGTGAGGATATCACGAGCATCAAACTCCGCATTCCATTCATCATCGAACGAGCGCCTTTCGTCCGTGTGCCGGGGCACGCGCAGACCGCCCTGCGGAGGAGCGGGCACTCGACGGTGGTCCTCGTGGTGAAACTGATTCCTGACCTGATCCTCACGAAAGCCTCTACCCGTACGACGCAAGGACGATCTAGGGCTGTGTGCCGACTGAACGGTTTCCGCCCTGGGTGAGTTTCTATGTATCCCGTTGCAGGACTGTGAAACAACAGAATTCTGATGCTGCGCTGCATCTAAGAGTGCTCTGATTTGCATCAACCCTCTTCCAGCTTCTGACCGCGACGGCTGAATAGAATCTGCTATCCTGGCGCAGCTGCTACATTTAACACAGGGATACGATATACCTCAACGTCGTTACGGGATCCAGTCGGGAACAGTTGTCGCTGCCGTCAACCGGCAACTGGCGGGCGCTGGCAAGCGCGCTCGTCGAGTTCCCTCTGGAGCTCTTCCAGCCGAATATGCGTGGCTTCCAAGGCCCGAGCCTCGGCGGTCGTAGCAACGATGGGAGTATGAAGAACTTCGCCATCGCGACGGGGATGATCACTCGATGCACCGCCAGCATCATGCTTGCTGTGGCCAAAGCCCGACGGCGGGCTTTGATGACAGCCCGGCATAAGGACCTTCGCTGCGGGATCGCAGCTCTCGCACTCGGAAGGGATATCAGACGGATCGGAATCTGACTCGAACACGCCATGAAGAGACTCGGCAGGCTCGAGTGTTGCGATCTGTGGAGAAGAAATTTGACGTGCCACCGCATGCTTGACCCAGCGCTGGAGTCGTGAGCGGCCGGACCGCTTCGACCGCGAACAACGAGGGGAGCCGACGATTGATGCAGCAACACGCCGTAGGAACTCGCGCGGAAGTGCGCGGCCCCGCGGACTGGGAGCGCCTTGACATCGAGAGGCGCTTCCTGAAGCCATGCCGAATCATCGGCTTTGAAGGTGAGCGCTCCGAAACGGATCTCGTGGCCCAGAGCGAAAACACCGCCGAAAGACATGTCGAAGGATGAAAAACGCAACCTCGCCGATAGTCGCTTAGACGCCAGCCCCACGGTGGGTGCCAACTGTCGTGGGAACGAGCCTGACATTAGAAGGTAGGGGTACGAAAGGAGAGGGCAGAGTCCTAGCTACGACGAGGGTGTACACACGAATGTATGAGTTCAGGCCCCTCTCGTGGAGGTAACAGCCCTACGTCTCAGTGCTTGGGAGTTTTGTCGTGTGGAATGTTGAGATTACAGTGGTTGCGAACCCTTGTGCCAGAGGGGAGGGGCAACTTATATAGAGTTCGCTGCCCCTCATAATTGCTCGACATCTAAGGGTCCGATCGTGGGTTTTAAAGACTGCCGTTACTAGTAACGTACATAATAAAAGCTACTAATGACGTGAAACCTAACGCCTGCCCGTTGGCCTCCTAGAGGTGGCTTCTGGTCTTCTGGCGTCAAGTGAAAACAAGGTCTTCCGAGTGACAGTCGACCATCAAGTGAAGGAAGAAGTCTCCGAGTGGATTGCCTGTCGAGTGACTTGAGCGCCACCGGGAATCCAGTCGGAATCTTGTTTGTGATCTTCAAGTTCTCCAATGTCATGCCCTTAGGTAGGAGGGGGGTCTAGGTCAGGCCTCGGACCTTACCCTAGGTACATATCCTTGTCAACTGGTAATTTCAATCATTACCGCACTATGTCGGCCTCTTTAGTTCATTTCCCGATATCAAGTAATTAATAACTCTTTTATTCATTTTCTTTGTCGGGCAGGATTTGAAAAAAGTTCATCAAAAAGGTTGTCATTGAATTGACACCACAGCTGAAATGGCGATGGTCCAAGATAGTTAAGTAGTACTAGCTACGTCCGCGCATCTCTTTAATTCTAGTTTCATGACCATTATCATGCTTGATTATTATCTAATTAAATTCTATTCTCGTAAAGTGTATGAGTCAGGAACATGGGACTGGTTTATGTGCATACTATGTTTGCGAGAACATTCGCTTTATGACCGGAGATGAAAGACATTTTTGGAACGTACATAATATTCATAATTTTTTATCATGATGTAATATATATACACATAACTAATATATTCATATTGATATCCTTCTTTAAAGATGGTGAAGATGCGGGATAGGCTCCTATCAAAGGACCGCATACGAGTACTTTAAGAGGAAATGGTGGGATTTTTGCTTGAGCAGGTCATATATCCCAACAGAGAATACCATTTCACCTAATGCCTGCATGTAATGATCTGCAAATTATAGGAGAAATTATATATACCAAATTGTACATATGTGTATGCATGGTCGTACGAGAAATTCTTTGATATATATGATTGGTTTTACGAGAAATTCTATGATATATGATTGATTCTATGAGAATTTTTTTATTATACATGCATAATGTCTATAGTATGTGGTAGCGTGAAATATGTTTAAAATGAAAAAAAAAATGAAAAACCAAAATAAAAAAAAAATCCGCCAACCGGGACTAAAGATCTCCAGCCCCGACGCATGCTGCCGGCCACGTGACCGGGATTTAGTCCCGGTTCGTGGTCAACCGAGACTAGAAAATAGGAACTTTTAGTCTTTATTTATTAGTCACTGTTGGTGAACCGGGACTAAAGACCTTATCACCGAGACTAAAGACCGTTTCGACACTTAATGCACGGATTACGAGGGCCATTGGGACGCCTGCGCTAAATTCGACCGATGTCGCCCTTCACCAAAACTTGGCATCACTCGCGTCCAGCTGTCCATGGAGGCTGTCCATGGACCAGGCAGCAGCTCGCCCATGTACGTCCCAGGACCAGCCGTCCATGCAGTGCAACGGCACCTCGTACGTCCTCCGTAAGCATGTGTTCTGCGTGCGCCGTGTTAACGGGCTCGACACAACATGCATGGAAGGTACGCGGAGCAACAATAACAGAAGCAGCAGTAAAACAAAAAAATCTAAAGGGGGCAGCGTTTACTCTTGACCCCAACAGCACAATCACAGCCAGCCCATGTCGCTCCCCCGTGGGCAACCCCGGACACTACTCCTAGCCGTCGGGCGCCGCCGCACCTTTAGCCTTCTCTTCCTGCCGTCGGCGGCGGCCGTCACCGGGCAAAGCAAGCGTGGTGTCGGCGGCGGCGGCGGCGGGCCTTCTTCCCTACGTGCGAGGCGAGCTGCACGGGGCTGCTACGCTTTGCGGAGGTGTGGGGCGCTGCGGCGTGTGGCTAGGCGTGGGTCGGCGCTGCCCGACGCGTCATGGCGGTGGCGGCTTGCGCATGCCGTCGGCGCGAGGAGATCATGGGCCCCATGGGCGCGAGGTTGCTGCGGTTGGCCGGGGCAGATCTGGCCTCTGCCGGCTTGTGGCTGCGGGGCGAGGCGGGTAGTGGTGGCATGTGCGCCGTTTGCGTGTGGAGGCCTCAAACGCCATTGGAGCGGGGGCGGCTGGCCGGATCTGGCCGTCTGCCCGCTCGCTGCGAGATGGTATGACGACACGGGTCGTCACGTCGGATGGCCGCGTTTCGCGCCTGGATCGACTGCGTTGTACCGTGCAGAGGCGGTAGCGGTGGAGTCGGGGTTGTTGGTGGTCTCTCCTTCAAGCACGTCCACGTCCAGCTCCCCTGAGTTATGGCGCTGTTCAGTTTGCCTGGTGCTGTATGAGGCTCCCACAGACCAGATCCAGCACGGATCCTCTTGCTCTTGCGCGTGGCGGTGCGGGCAGCGCAATTTGGCTTGGTTCCTAACCTTATCCTGCGCGCGACAGTGCGGACCAGCTATGTCCGGCTGTTCCTCGACCTTTCTTGTGCGCTACGGTGCGAAGGATCGCCCAGATCTACGCACGGAGGTAAAGGATGATCAGATCCGACTTGGTTCGCCCAGGGCCTGCGAGCGACGGTGCGGACCAGTCAGGTTGGTGTGTGCTCGCCGAGTTCCTGCGTACGGCTTCGACGGATTCGTTTTTGGTAGTGTTTGCTTGGGGGTTGTGATGCTCTGTGGCACTGGTCCTAGTATTGTTGGTGAAAGGCTCGGCTCCGGATGAAAATCATGCATTGACCTTGTCGTTGCCGGTGGTAACGGCATCCACGGATGTCGTCTCCCTCCTTGGAGGTATCGCTGTGGAGCCGTTTGCCCTTCCTACCAACTATCGTGAGATCTCCGGGTAAAAACCTAAGATCTGGCAGTATCGGATCGGGTGACGATGACGTGCTAAACACCGTTTCCTTCTTTGGGGCGTCACCTTGGAGATCCCGATGTGGATCCCGATGGTGTGCACGATTGATGGTAGAGTTTGGGTTTGTGGTGCTGCTGACGGATTCTTTTTTTTTTTGCGCTGCCCTTTTGCGGTGCTTTCCTCCTCTGAGGATTCTTGTAACACTCTCTTCTGATTTGGTGCCAACATTAAAAAAAAAGTAGTTAGTGAAAAATGCTGCTTTGACTTTTCAGGTCTTCATCGTGACTTTAATTATCACTTATGTACATTAAATAAGTATAAATATACATAAAATAAAACTGCTTTACAAGACAAATACGACATTACCAGCTTATGCATATTCAATCCATGCATTTTTAAATATATTAACAATCAAAGTTGTGCAGAAAAGACCGTACAAAGTCAAGCGTGTACGTGCATGAACATCAATCAACCCTTGCACTCTAGCAGGTAAATTCTAGTTCGGCAGCAGCTTTAGCTTCAAGTGACACAGCGCCCTGTTCAGCCTATATGAACACATGTACTCCCTCCGTTTTTGGTCCAAAGTCAAACTTCGTAGGTTCGATCAACTTTAGAGGTAAAGATCTCAACGTTCACAAGACGAAATCAATATTATTGGACGCATTATGAAATTAATTTTCCTGTTATATAATTTTTATATTGCATATGTTGACATTTTTTATTTTATGAAGTTTGATTTCAGGCAAATCGTTTATACAAAGTAAACAGAAACAGAAAGAGTACATGTTCAACATAAATAAGTTTATAAAGTAATGCACACTGATCCAAGTAAACATGTTGTAGGACAACCTCCACCTATTCTGAGCTATAAGGCATCTCCAACGTTGGTCATCAAATCTACGTCTGAAGTGTTTGCGGACACAATTTGAACGTGTCGGCTGGGCCAACCATCCGACCATATCTATCAAACAAGGTGAACACCAAGCCATTTATAATTATTTATTAGATTTCACTCCTTCCGTTCCTAAATATTTGTCTCTAGAGATTCAATTACGAAGTACATACGGAGCAAAATGAATGAATTTATATTTTAAATTATGTCTATATACGTTCGTATGTAGTTGGTACTGAAATCTTTAGAAAGACAAATATTTAGAAACGGAGGGAGTACAATAACTACCAGAATAACCCAATATGCCGACGACCCTAGGCCGACGGCATAGTCTCAAAAACCGTCGGCATTGGTCTATGCCAACGGCCCTCGTCGGCATAGCCTCGTCGGCAACTCGGACGTCGGCGTACCCGAAGCCTGCCGTAGGCATAGAAAGGCCATCGACATAACTCTCTATGCCGACGGTATCCGTACAACCGTCGGCATAAATACACCGTTGGCAAATTTCTACGTGTGACGGTCGTTGACGGCGCCGTCGCCAAGCCGCCGCCTATCATATGCTACCACGTGTCCACGGTATGCCAACGGTGTTGCCGTCGGCATAGTCCAGGCCATTTTGGACGGGCTGGCTCTAGCAATTCTGGTTGGGGCTATGCCGACGGCCTTGCCATCGACATAGTCCTCGCCTTTTTTTACATTTTCTTGTCGGCGATGGCAAGACGGAGGGGAGCCTGGCCAGGGGACAACGACGGCCACCCGAAGCAACAGCAGAGGAGGGCCGGCCGGAGCCACAACCAGACGGTGTCGAGGCCGGGAGGCCGGTGCGGCGTTGAGGCAAGGCGAGTGGGAGGCGGTACGGGGCGAGGATGGCGGCGCAGACGGGCGCGATGCGGGGCAAACACGACGGCGGCACAGACGGGGCGGTGCAGGGCGGAGACAGTGGTGCGCGGACAGGGGCGATGCAGGGCAGAGATGACGACGACGCGGACGCGGGCGGGGCGGGACGAAGATGACGGCGGGGCGCGGTGGGGGCGGAGACGACAGCGACATGGACGAGGGCAGGCCGGGGTGGAGACGACAACGACACGAATAGGGGTGAATGGGCGCTGATGGGGCGACGCAAACATGGACGGTGTAGCCGGGGCGGCGACGACGCGACATAGACAGGGGCGGATGGGGGCGGCCAGTGCGGGGTGGAGATGGCGACGGTGCAGGATGAATGGGTGGAGGGGACGGGAGGGGTGGATAAAGCAGATATATGTCGACGGGGGCCGTCGGCATAGATTTAGCCGCCACGTCACCGATCCGTGGGAGGTTGTTTTCAACCAATAGGAACCCACCCAGATCTATGCCGACGGTATGGCCGTCGACATAGATTTAGCTGCCATGCCACCGATCCGTGGGAGGTTGCTTCCAACCAATAGGAAGCCAGCATCGAATTTGTTCTTCCTTGCACATTTGTTTTTTTACAGAATACACATGTAAAATTTTAATAATTTTTGTCAAACTTTTTCCATGTCTTCTTGGACTCATTAACTAATACCATGCTAAATTTCATATTATTTAGACATTATTTGCATTTTAAAAACTCTAAAAAATGAAGAAAAATTCAAAGTGACGAATGTTATGACATAATTCATAATAATAATATCATATTGTGTACAAGTGTGCATCTTAGAATGACAAAAAATGTTGATGAAGGGAGTTTTCATTTTCTTTGCACGAAAATTTCATTTTTTATTTTCCCAGTTCAAAAAATGGTTTTTTAAGAACCTACTAAATATTTGTTGTAAAATTTGACCACATCAATTTTTATAAATATTAGACCACATTTTATGTACAAATAACCAAATGGTTGCCGCTCAAAAGTTTTTCATCCATCTCTCATGAAACTAAGAAATTTTCGTTGATTTATATGGAACCGGGGCAAATTTGAACTAGAGTTGCTTATATATCCTTGATACCTCGCACAATGTCATCATATGCTCCTTGTAGGGCGTGGTCAAAGTTTGAGCGCGTTTCTTAGAAGCATGGACGGAGGCCACTTGTAAACTACACCATATCCAAGATAGTATGTGGCTATCGAGAGGGAACGTGTGCAGTTTGTGAAGGAAGTGTGTTGCCCGTTGCTCCGCTGACCTCAAAACTTCTCGTGATCTCAAATGGGGGCATTACATGACATGTGTCAGGAAATGGCATTTTTCGGGCCCGCCTAGAATATTTGAGACATTTATTGCATCCGTAGGGTTTCAATGTGTGAAATTGCACATCTGCACAGCAGGCACCTGAAATGATGTCCAAAAGTAGTTTGAATAATCATATATGATGTACTTGCGGATTGGGTACACCCAGTTCAACCAGAGGAGGGGCAAGACCCACCATCGGGGGGGGGGGGCGAATGTACCTCGGCGGCATGGCGAATCTAACCATTAAAATCCATGGAAAATCATACAATGCCGAAAATCCTCAAGACCTGGCACGGTGCCATTATATGACCCTTCTAGGATGTGATCAAAGTTTGAGCGCTTTTCGCAAAAGTCTGACCAGAGGCCGCTTGTAAACTATACCATATCCAAGGTAGTATTTGGCTATCGAGGGGGGAACATGTCTGCCTTGTGAAGGAAGTGCACTAGCCATTGCTCCGTTAACCTCGGAACTCCTCGTGCTCCCAAAGGGGGGCATTACATGACAGGTGCCAGGACATGGCATTTTTCAGGCCCGCCTGGAATATTTGAGACATTTATTGCATCCTTTGACTTTTGTGGGATGGAAGCGGTGCCGTCTGTGGAGGGGGGAACACTCCAGAGCCCCGCGACGGGGGGCTATTCATGCCACCTCACTTTCACACATGCATGAGGACCCGTGAGATGCTTTGGTGGCATAACTACTCCCGAAGGACCCCCAAATGGACTAAACCCTAACTCCGTTGACCCGACGATCTAGGCCTTAGACTTTCGCAGGAAGGGCTTTGACCAATGGAATCTTCCACCTGTTTGCGATAGGTCAGCCCATAGGTACATCCCTAAACATCGTCAGGACCCAACCAGCCAGTAGATTCCCTTCAGCTCTATCCAAGCACATGTTTCCCCTCCATGTGATGGCAGTAGTGCCTTCCATGGAGGGGCGGCACAACCCGGAGCCCCGAGACGGGCGTCTACGCATGCCACATCACTTTTAGACATGCATGAGGACCCCGTGCCATGTTTTGGTGGCATAGCTACCTACCTAAGCCCCCCCCCCGGACTAAACACTAGCCCCGTTAACCCAGCGATCTAGGCCTTTGACTTCCGTCGGACGGGCTTTGACCAATGGACTCTTCCACCTGGTTGCGATAGGTCAACCCATAGGAAGATCCGCGAACATAGTATGGACCCAAATAGCCACTAGGTTCCCTTCGGCTCGACCAGACCTGCACGGTTCCCCCCTCCAAGTGACGACGGTAGTGTTGTCCGTGGAGGGGGCACACCCTGGTGCCCCAAAAAGGGCGTCTACGCACGCCACAACACTTTCACACATGTAGGAGGACCCGGTGCGGTGTATCAGTTGCATTCCTACCCCCAAAAGCCCTATTGACCGGACTAACCCTAGCCCCGTTAACCAGTAGATCTAGGCCTTTGACTTTCAACGGACGTCCTTTGACCAGTGGCTCTTCCACCTGGTTGCGATAGGTCAGCCCATAGGAACATACACGGACATGGTCTGGACCCAAACAACCACTAGTTTCCTTTCGGATCGACCCGACCCACATGTTTCCCCCCTCCATGTGACGGCAACAGTGCCGTTCATGGAGGGGGGGCACACCCCGGAGCCTCAAGAAGGGCATCTATGCATGCCACAACACTTTCACACATGTAGGAGGACCCCGTGCGGTGTTTCGGTGGCATTGCTACCCCCGGAAGCACCATCGACTAGACTAACCCTAGCCTCGTTGACTAGTAGATCCAAGCCTATGACTTTCGTCGGACGTCCCTTGACCACTAGACTCTTCCACCTGGTTACGACCGATCAGCCCATAGAAACATCCCCGAACATGGTCTGGACCCATCCAGCCACTAGATTCCCTCCGACTCAACCCGACCCACACGTTCCCCCACTCCAAGTGACGGCAGTAGTGCCGTCCGGAGGGGGGGGGGAGGGGGGCACACCCCGGAGCCGGTATTCATAAACAAATCGGATATATGCAAAAGTACACGAGGTTACATTTTAACATACTCAAAAGTAAAAAAACAAATCGGATTTTCATAATCTATGGAAAATTCTGCCCCAAACTCATATATAATTTGTGTATGTTTAAGTTTATATAAATTAGATTTGAATTAATTAAAACTAAATTTTATAAAATGTAAAAAAAAATAT
Source organism: Hordeum marinum (assembly GCA_022496015.1). Taxonomy (NCBI): domain Eukaryota; kingdom Viridiplantae; phylum Streptophyta; class Magnoliopsida; order Poales; family Poaceae; genus Hordeum; species Hordeum marinum. The sequence continues at coordinate 470,374,636 of CM039676.1, forward strand.
ATGTAGTATATATGCCTACGGCATGACCGTCAGCATAGATGTGCGACGGGATTATGTTAAATAAAAAACTGAAATAGATATGTCGACGGCCGTCGTCAGGGCCGTCGGCATAGTTTTAACGGCGTCAACCTACCGTATGATCCTGAGTCGACAGGCCCACCTAGGTGCCGACGACGGTCCTATGCTGACGGCCCCGTCGGCATAGATGGAGATATGCTGACGGCCGTTCTACGCTGACGGCCCCCTTCGGCATAGATGGATGTATGCCGACGGCTCCACTATGTCGATGGCATACTTCCATCTATACCGAAGAGGGCCGTCGGCGTAGATAAAGCCGTCAACAGCAGTAGTTATTCTGGTAGTGAATGTAAAGCATCTCTAAAACTAACTAAAAACTACTCTTAAAATCATACTATACTCCTGGTTGGATGTGAGGTCGAAGACGCTCGCGCCATAGTCATCGACCTTGTCGTCACAACCACCTAGAGCCGCCGACATGTGCCTGTTATCATCACCGTGCTGCTCGGGCGCCTCGTCCTCCACGAAGAATTGTTGACGCCAAGCTGACTGCGCTCGTGCCCAATCGAGCAGGCGCTCTGCATGGATGCGTAGACTGCCCAGTTCACGTCGACGAGCTTCGTGTCCACATTAACGAGCGACGTGGCAACAATAAAATCCGTGTGCTCTGCCGCCAACTACATCATGGCCGTGCGTGCTCCTCCAGTAGTGCGAGGTGGACTTGCTTCTCTTCCGCTGCCATGGAGAAGAGGCCATCTCGTCGTCAACAACCATTGCCTCGTCCTTCTTCACGTGCGCCTCCTCCCCCTACAACTCTTCCTCCAAGCACAGCTCCGAAGAACTCGTAGGTTGGCCCGCCACTTGCTACGCGTCTGGCACCATGTGTCCATGGTGTGGTTCTGCATTGTGATTCTAGTAAGGTGTCCCAGCGTCAAATCCTTATACTACCATGTAGCCTTGGTTCTAGAGTCAGAGAGGTTTGTTTGTGGTGGAACTGGTTCATCATTGCTGGTGTGAAGGAGATCCAGACTCCCACAGAGCTCCCCTTGGTTTGGGGTTGACCTGGGGGATTTCAGACGTCCGTACCGGTCTAGCCCAATTTGAAAATCCGCGTTGGAGGAATAAAGTGCCTGGACATTTCAGGGCAATTTGGTGAGCCGCATTAGAGATACGCTAAAATGTACGCAATTGAGCTGACCCAGACCCACACATGCAAGCATATCCCTCCTCCTTTTTTGGAAGATATCATGGATTTCTGCCCACAGGTGATGAATGTAAATTAGGAAAACAATATTAAACAAATAAAAAAGTTACTACAAGGATTGATGAGTATGTGACAAACATTTATGAGTGTTTCAATTGTTTTCTACAAAATTGATGACGCCACCACAATCGGATACCTAAAGTAACCCTAGCCAATCTTAGTGTCACCCAAACTGCACAACCAACACCTAAAACACAGGTTCCCCCACCTCACCAACATAAAGGCACCCGAAGGCGAGCGAGGAGAACGGACGGAAATCCTATACGACCTGGGTCGCCCACGCCCGATGGCTGGACCAAGTCAGGCGCTTGACGCGTGGCAGAAACAAATCTCAAAGCAGCGGTTCACTTATTCCCCAATTTAGCTACCAAATTCCTATTCTCGTTGTCTTCTCCAGGAGACCAGCACCGCTCTCGCGCTGCCGTGATTCTCCGCCGGCACTCGCTGCTCTCCTCGGCGTCCACGGCCACGACCCTGCGTCCCATCTCCTTCACAGCGTCGTCGCTCGTAGCAGCACCGACACTCCAGCTAGCGACGACCAGCCTTCTTCGCGGTCGGCGGCGCAACTCCTTCCCCGCGCCGTCGCTCGTGGCACCACTGGCGCTCCAGCTAGCCACGGCCGCCCTCATCGACGTCTTCGCTCTGTGCGCCGCCGACGGACGGCCTCCACTGCTTGCCCTAGCTGGCCGTCTTGCAAGATAGGACCTGGACTGCCGTGAAATACATATGAGTGGATAGTGATGCTTTGTTATTTTTCTTCTGAATCATACTCCCCTCTCCTACAGAATGTTCCACTTCTTTTGTATGGAAGAATTTGATGAACACTCTGAATAAAAAGTTGTGCTATTTGCAGCACTATTCTCACACTTGTGGCATTTGGTTTTGGCAACTTAACATAACAGAGCAATGGTGATCAGGATTAATCCAAATACATCAGTTGCCAACACAAAATAGACAAATGCACAAGATTTGACAAATATGGCAATGTATTTTCACCAATATCCAGGTAGCAACATGAGGACATAAGCACCATGTATCAAAATCAAAAGATGGCTTCAGTGTTATGTTGGAATAATTAAATAACAATAATTAGCTGACATGCCCAGCTAACTAGCATTTAGCACCAACATGATACATTACCGTCGAAACCATGATGTACTAGCACCTTCGCCGAAATCCAATTGGCGAGCCGCTGAAGGTGTTGTGCTATCTTCATGAACCTCAAACAACAATCTTGTAAATTCTCCATGGATAGGTGGAACTAAGGCTGGCTGATACTGTCCTAATGGCATGGTTGTCTGTGGATTTGTATTATAAGCACAATCAACTTCAAAAGCTTCATCTCTAGGTGGAACAAGTACTGATTGCTTTGATGGATGGTTCGAAGTTTTTCCTGCACATTGTGTGTATATACAATAAGTTAGAAAAGTGATCGGAAACCAGCCACTTATTCACACATAACAAGAAATGTACCTTTTTTCTTGCTTTTCTTTGCTCTCTCTAGCACATCTTTTGATCTTTTTTCCTTTCGACCTTTTATTCGCTCGGGAGCTTTAAATGAAACCAATGTTTTTCCAATATCTTCACCACTTTCAGCAGAACATTCAGGGTCCTCAACTTCATCCAAATTTATCTTGCTTAGTAAATCACCCACTTCCAAAGCCAACTTATCAATACCATCATTGAGGTACCCAAGAACCTCCTTTGAACTCTTACACTTCAATGCAAGTGACATCATCTTTCGAGAAGTATGTGCAAACATGTATTCTAGGCTATCCTTAATATTCTGTTTGGATGTAAATATTTCCTCCTTTGCATATTTTGTCCATCTGTTCAATATGTAATGACTTGGTAGTGTAATAATATTGCAGCAGGTGAAAACCTTATGAGCATGCTTGCATAATATACCTAAAACATTTGGAAGGATGTCAAATTAGGGGAAGGAGTGGGCAGTGGGCAGAATATTGCAGCTGGTGAAAACCAATAATATTGCGGCAGGTGAAAACCTTATGAGGATGCTTAATATTTCCTGCACAATGAGCATATATTACATACCTATGCAACCATACAATCTGCATGAACAAGATATCTCCAAAGTACTTGGGTTAAAAGCCACTATAGCTTCATCGTTTTTGTACTGGAAGGATGTCACCTTGTAAGTGCTAATTGTGCCCTCGGTGCCCAGCAAAACACATGCCAAATTAAATTGCCTTTTGAATTCCTCTTCAAATTCAGAGTAGAGTGTCCTAGTATATGATTCAGCTGAAGTCTTCAACAAAGGTAGGTCAGATAGGCAAAGTACTGGGCTGGTATGGCGTGATTTGTAGTCTGTTTGTGATGGTTAACACCAACAAGCGGAGCAAATGGCATTTTGAACTTATTTGTTGAAAATGTGGTGTCAAAAGAAATAGCATCCCCAAAGATAGAATAATCCATGATAGCTTGTCCATCAGCCCAAAAGATATTCATTATTCTTCCTTCAACTTTATCTGGTTGCACGGCATAAAAGAATGAAGGGTCCTCAACTTGCTTATTCTTCATATACTCCATAAGTGTTTCTGCATCTTTGGATTCTAAATACTTCATGCGCTCACTTCGCAAGTAATTGTTGCAATCCATTTGCATGAAGGGTACACCATCCTTACCATACAATTGCTCACAATAATCATATATTTCAGATTGTCTAATTCCGGATGTCCTCATTTGTTTAATCATGTGGCGGTCAGCGTCTAAAAGTTGACGTTGAGATCTAAGCATGTGCCTTTTATCTGGAATTACCAACTGATGATTGTGATCGAGTATAACTTTCTGAACATTCCAAATACCCTCCCGAGTGATGCTGAATTGAACACGAGCCATGCAAGCTGTCCTCGAATTAGCTTGTTCTTTCTTGGTTACATGTGTTGGATGAGTAGCCTTCACACCTGATTTGCTACAAACAAAATATCTTGAAGCTAATGTCCCATCTGCTCTGTACTTTCTGTGGCACCTCCTAATGCTGAATCCATTAGCTTCGGCATAAGAATTATAGAACTTGTATGCCTCTTCCTCTGATTGAAAGAACATCCCAACTGTTGGAACACTTTTTTCAGATGATGTATTCTGATTATTAGCCTGCAACCATGTGTTACTTTATTTTCAGTTTTTGAGTAACATATTGCAAGAACATAAATATTATGAACCTTGTTTACATTATCTCCATCTTGCAGGTCAAAATCATTCCTCGGTGTGTTCCTCGTCCTTGGCTGATCGCTGGTTTCATCCAACGGAAAGTTCGGGTATTTCCATGGCGATTGCTGTGCGGGTATGAAATCAGTCAAAAGAGGATTTGTGCAACAGGGGGTTGTATGTGTGTAGATGTAAAATATACTTACCACCGGTGGAGGAGCGGTGGGCAGAGATTGATCCGGCGGAGAGGCTTCCATGTCCGTTCCTTGGCCGCCGTTTGCCGCACTACCCTCGTCTTCAAGGTCGATCGCCATCTTGGCGTTCCATCAAAGGGAGAGGAAAAGGGGCATGGAGATGAAACGCTCGCAGGTAGACGAACCGTTCAGGAATGATTTGGTCTGGTGAGAATAGGGATTTGGTAGCTGAATTGGGGAATAAGTGAGCCGCAGCTTTGAGATTTGTTTCTGCCACGCGTCAAGCGCCTGACTTGGTCCAGCCATCGGGCGTGGGCGACCCAGGTCGTATAGGATTTCCGTCGGAGGAGAACTGGCTGTGGTGGCAACATATGTGCGAGACATACCCCCTTTTTTCACTTGAAATAATTATCTAAAATATACATTAGAGGTATTTTACTTTCAAAATTCTCTTCTACTTCTACTTAAAAACAAGGTAAGGTTCCGCCATCCACATCACCCTTCATCCAACATTCCCCTTTTCGTCTTTTCTTTGCTGACTTACAAATAAAATTGCATTTTCTTTGGCAAGACAACAAATTCTTACCTGATACTACTAAGTGATTATCACCCCCTGCATCGCTTGGCTCTGGCAACGTGAGGGGAACCCTAGCCACCGTCGCTAGTTAGCCCCCACCGCCGCCCGCCTCGCTTCGTCGCCGCCGGAAGGCCAGTCGGCAAAGCCGTGTCGGACCCCAGGAAGGTGGCGGTGGGCCGATCTAGCTCGCTGCGTCCCCGACCTCCTCCCCGCGGCTTGCCCCCTGCGGCGGCAACCTCTTCTGGCCCGGTGGTGTCAGCTCGAGCCGTCCGGCGGTCCCGCGCGGCTCTGGCCTGCCTTGCCTCGCCCCCTTGGCCGCCGCGGGCGACCACCCTCCCTCCGCATGCTCCCCTTCTCCACCCGTGTCCCTGCGCCCCCGAGATCCCATCTGGCGCTTCTCGGGCGTCTTCCTCCGGCTGCTGCCCAGACTTGCCGACCGACGGCGGATCCGGCGCTCCTGGCCGTCGTCATGGACGCTCTGTGTCTCCGACGTCCCTCCTTCCCCCGGGCCACAGTGACAGCTCTCGGGTGGAGGCAGTGAGGTTTGGGTGGTGTGGCAGTTTCGAGGCTCCTCGCGATGGATCACTGATGGCGTTGTTCCGGCCCCGGCGGCCTCGGGCCCACGTTTCTTCGGTGTCCCTCGCTGCCGGCGCTTCTCCCGGGAAGCTCCGGCCTCGACGACCATGTGGCTGCGTCCCCTCCAGCTCACTCTGCTCGTCGATGTCCCGACGGATAAGGCCACAACAGCTCGGATTTGCGTCCCTCCGGTCCAAGCTTGTTGGCGTTGCTAGACGCCGCCGTCGAGACCCACCCGCGTGGTTCGCTACGTCGCCTGCCCTACCCTGTACTCTTCAAGCCTCCCCTTTTTGCCAGATCCAGTGCCCGTGGGTTCGATGGCGGTGCCACCCTCCGACGGCAAGTGCAGCTCTGCCACCCCCTCCCAACATGGTGTTTCCGACCGACTTTGGATTCCTCATCATTGATTCCGGACTCGGCGGCTATGGGATTGCTCAGCTTCAGGCCAGGAAGAGATCCCCGCTCGGCTTGCCGGTGCTGGCAGCGACGGCGCCCGTGGGTGTCGTTTCCTTCTTGGAGGCGCTGCCAAGGCCTTTAGTTGTGCCCCTCTTCGAGCTCAAGGGAAACCCTAGGTCCAGCTCCCCCGGACCAAACAGCGATGGCGTCCCGGTGCCATCTTCCTTCTTGAAGGCGCTATCTTGTGAGCTCTTGGTGTCCCCGGTTATGGCTCAGATGATGTTGGAATTCTTGTTGGTTCGGCTTTGCCACTCTTGGTTCGGGTTTGGTAGATCTAGCTGTGATGTTTCCTCTGTTCGGGCCGAGCATCCCCTTCTCTCTGCTCCGGGCACCATGTTCATGCCTGCCTGCGTCCGTGTCATGTGTTGTACTCATTTGTACTCATTCTTCTCCTTCTATCAATGGAAAGATATGCAATCCTTGCGTATTCGTGAAAAAATAGAATCCTAAAATTGTTGCTACACACATGCAATTATCTAATAAAGGATAAAATAATAAAAGAAAAGAACATAATATTTAGGCTATAATTAACAAATTGAAAACAATGATAGAGAGAATAGCCATGCATATTGTCATGTATGTCTGGGTTTAGCTGTGATGAGTCCGTGTAACAGGATTGACTACAGTGAAGTACTTCAATACTCCAACCAATTAGAGCACCTACAGCCGTGCGCCCCAAATACGTCTAAAACACCTGGGCGGGTGTACCGGTCGCTAAAATATCTACCCACCCGAGTGTCTCAAATTGGCCTCAAACGTTCGGGTTGTCCGGCATCCCACATACAACCCAAATCTAGGGCAGACATGGGGCAGCCCGGGCACGTCCAGACACGTCCTTCATGTCGTAGACCCGGCCTACCACCGACTCCACCGCTGTCCCAGAAAATCCCGAATCTGACGCCTCGCTCTGAACCCTGGCTCACTCACTCGTCTCTCTCGTTCCGTCCTCTCCTCTCCCCTCTCGTATTCCAATCCAATCTAGCACAATGTCGAGCTCCGGCAACCACTCCGGCTCTGACCTTGACTACAAGGAGGAGCTGGCCCTTCGCATTTCCTTGGAGAGGTCCAAGGTGGACACCGTGGTAGCTCCATATCCGCAATGTCCCGTAGCTCCCGCGTGACGCAACACGAAAGCTGGAGCTAGACAATCCTGACCCGTGCGCAGCTCCGCCATGATAGCGCAATCTGTACTGTCTCCTTCCCGTGGTCGCTCCTCCGCGCGGGCAACAATGGGTGCAAGTGCCTGCGTCTTCGGCCCGCACGCGCACTCCGGAATCGAAGACGCGCGCCGTCCGCCGCGAGAGGCCGCAGTCAAGGGAGAGGGATGTGGCAGAGCAGTCTGCACGCCGCCGCCTCGAGATTGAGGTGTAGCCCGACGAGGACGAGCGACTCCTTGCATGGATCTACCGCCGGTCGCTCACGATGGCGAAGATGGATGCTCGCCGCCTATGACGAAAGAACGCGAATGTACTCCGGCTTGCTATTGAGCAGTCGGAGCGTGAGGCGACGAAGCCAGTGGAGGAGGCGGCTCGGGTCGCAAAGGTGAAGCGGCAACAGGACAGGGCCATCCACTGGATGAAGGGGCTGATCGTCCTCTCCGACTCCAACTTCGACGATGGCGACGACCACAGCTCCACCTCCTTCGACGACGACCAAGACCCTGCACCAACCGTAGACGTCTATAGCTGTGCGGGCGACCGGAAGTCGACAAGGTAAACGTGTTGCGGAAAGGTAAACGCACTACCAGGATAAAGTCCTATGTCGACGGATTAGGCCGTCGGCATAGCCCCGATTCCCGTCGGCATAGACCTGTGCCGACGGCCCCCGTCGGCATAGCACCGTCGGCACCATATATGTCGGTGTACCCCAGGTTGTCGTCGGCATAGAAAAGCCGTCGGCATAGATGCTACGCCGACGGTGTTCGTACATCGATACCGACGGCCCCGGCTGTCGCCATAGATCCATGGCAAACGGCGTCTGGCAGCGCTGCCGTCAAGAGCGTCGCATCCAGGGACGACCACGTGTCGCACTATGCCGACGGCCCAGCCGTCGGCATCGACTGCCATGTGGCGGCCGACGATGGTCCCTGGTGGTATACCTATGTCGACGGCGTCCGAAACTACGCCGACGGCATAGCCGTCGGCATACCCTGACATGTGGCGGCCGCTGGTAGTTCCTGGGGCGTGCCTGCGCCGACGTCTCAGGCCGTCGGCATAGGCTAAAAAGCTACGTCGACGGCCTAGCCGCCGGCATAGCTTACCACGTGGCAGCCACTGGTAACTCGAACGCCCTCTATGCCGACGGCTAAGCCGTCGGCTAGTTTTGTGTTGTTTTTTTTCTTTTTCCTATTTCATACAAATTCATTTCAATTCAAAATAGGAGGGTATATACAATGAAATATAAATGCACAGCAGCACCATCAAGAGCATCATAAATATATATGTTCTCACAACCAACACCGCCATCACATCCTTACAACCAACACCACCACCATCACATCCTCACAACCAATAACATAAGCATATCAGAAATATAAGTAGCGTAAAAAGACGAACGTCATCTAAAGAGCACAAGTCATCTAAGGAGCGTCAGTACGTCCACCTCCAAGGTCGTCAACGCCAAGTCCGCCAAAGCCCAGGTCTTCACTGCTAGCGGCAGTGCTACTGCCTTGGTGGATTGAAGTGACCGGGCTCTGTGACTCGGGATTGATGTGAACACCGACACCACCACCAACGGATGATGCACCGGTTCCCTGGATGTTTGAAAAGACATGTTGAGTGAATGATATTGTGTTGAATAAACAGTAAGCGGAGGTTGAATAGTTTGGGGATGTACTAACCACAGTTCTCCCCAATTGTTGTGCTAGAAATTCCTCAAAGGTAAGCAGCACTAGTTGTGGTCCTGCATCTGGTGGTGCTGGTTCCATTTCAGGAATCGTGTTGTTCCTCATGCTCTCAAACACGAGCTACATGTTAATTGACAAAGCAAACACCAATGTCAGAAGAAATGAAAGTGTCAATATGGAAATGAAATGAAAGGGGCTAAACTAACCGTCATCATGCGAGTGCTCTGGTCCTGGACGGTTGCAACTCTCGCGCTCCACGCCATGGTCTCCTATCGTGTGTACTCCATGTAGGCCTACAATATGACGTGATGGAACTCATTAAAGATCTCAATGCGGAAATTAAAGTGAGCAATGAAGATAAGATGTAAAAATACTTACAGAGTGCCGCTCGGCTAGGAGGTACTGTGACTGTGCAGTGGTCGTGGGCGTGCGCTTCTCAGGCTTGGGTCGGTAGCTCAGAGCTGTGTGTAGGAGATAGAAGGAGTGACCACAGCATCCAAAACTGGCTGCCAACCATGAGCCTTCGGCCCCATGCCAACCACCGCCCTATTGTCCAAAGGCGCCTTGATGGGGTCAGGTGTGTCAGGATGTTGATTCAGATACGCTGTAGAGTAGTTCTTCTTCTTCTCTGCGGTGTTGCCGTAGTACTTGTCTTCCCCAGGCTTGGGCTTCCTCCGAGTATGGGCGATCTCCCACGCCTCCATGTGTGAGAGCGGTCGCCTGAGTTTCTCCTCCTGCACCAAGAAACAGATGTTAGTCATACATAAAAAAATGACGGTAAATAGAAGAAGATTGTTTAATGAGGTTAGTCATACCTGAAGTGCCTTGCGGAGAAAGTGGTTCCGGTTTCCTTGAGCATGTACTCCCTCCTTCCCTCGGTTAGCCTTGTTTTTGCTGCTAGTAGCCGCCCAGGCTTCATCCTGACCACACCACAGGTCCACCAATGCCGCCCAGGACTCGTCTTTTCCATAACACCAATTTGGACACACCTACATAATAGGAAGAATAATGGCATGTGTAACACGAAACAATGAAATTTATCACAAACTTCGGTATGAAAAATCATTAATACTTACCGACAAGTACTCGTCCCTCTCCAAGGTAACGTGCCACGCCTTCACTCCTTCCTTGGTCATCTTCATACCAAGATAGTCGTGATAGTATTGCGTGATGGCCACCAACCACACCTCGTACTACATCTTGCGGGCCATCTTCTTCGCTTGGCGCAGCACGATCTCGTTGGCAGTGGCCTTGTGCTCCGGAAGAACTCGATAATATTTCTACAATCATTCATGAAACCAGAATGGAAGAAGCCATGAGTTAAATCATTCATGAAACCAGAATGGATGTGTGCTTGTGAAGAGAACTCACCCAAAAATTAGTGATCACGGCCTTAGCATGGGTCACATACTCCGCGTGGGGAGGGGCGCTTCCCAGTGCTCCCAGGTCTTAGCCAAAACCCAAAGATCCGGGTGCTTGACTGGATCCGGACAGTACAACCCCAGCCAGTATTCCTTCAGCAAGACGGTGATGATGTCGTTGGGAACACGGGCCCCTTTAGGATGTACCCAGTTACTGCAAAAGATATAAAGAATGAAAAATATTAGCATGTGACAAGCAAAATATTTAAAGAACGAAAATATTTGGATGTGACAAGCAAAAGAATTAAATTATTATTGAAATTATTTAGTGGAACTTAATCTATCCCCTTTGGCTCAATGAGCCACTTCTGAGCCACTTCTGCTCCTCAGTAGGAATATGCTTTTGGGACCTTTGCGTTACCACGCAGCCATCCCTTATTGTTGCCATTCCCGCCACCACCAGCATCCCCACCACCACCATCATCCCCGCTTGCCTCCTCCTCCTCCTTGTCCCCCTCCCCAACCTCCTCCTCCTCCTCCTCCTCCTCACCCCCTCCTCGCGAAACACCTCCTCCTCCTTGGCAGAGGGTACCTCACTAGAGGAGGGCCTCGAAGACAACACCCCTAAGTTGGTGAGGGTGCGCTCTTTCTGGCCGCGACCCCCTCTAGTGGCTCTCCCACCACCCCCTCGCCCTCGATGGGCTCTTCCACCACCCCCTCGCCCTTCATGGGCTCTCCCTCTCTCTTCCTGTGAGGAGTCATCCTCAAGTAGTCGGGGGTAACAGTACGTGCTCGACCACTCCAACTAGCAATGCTGACGACCTTGCGTATGAAACCCGCGCCGTCGGCCTTCCCCTTGCCCATGTTCCACGAACCTGCATTGAAAATAGAATAAAGAATTAGTACATTAATAATGAAGGAAAAAGCATAATAATAATGACTAATAAACACATTACAGATAAGCATAAAAAGGCATATTCCTAAACCATAGGAAAAAAAGACATAAAACGTACATCTGCTAGAACCCGTACGAATCATCACTGTTGTAACCGATTTGTCGCTCGGTCTGATCATCAGTATCAATCATATCATCTTCATTGTCTGGCGGAGGTGGAGGCTCTTCCTCGTCATCAGCGTCTTCATTTCACTTTTCTAGCATAAGTATGTCATTTTCATTAACAATGGTCTCACCATCATTCCGTGCATCGTCATCGTTTGGATCCACATCATCATCGCTCAATGGTCTAGTGTCATCATTTTTGACCACATCATCATCGGGTTGCTCTTGATAGAACACTCCCTCGCATGTCATGGGATTAATGTTGTAGTAATCATCTTCGTTCGGGTCCGGTAGCTTACCATGTGGCGACACCTTAAACACAACTTCCCAACCCCGTAGGTACTCTTTATGGCATGGGTAAGGCAAATACTAAACTTGTGTAGCTTGGGTAGCCGCAATGAAGAGATCAGCTCCAGCATAGACGGTTGATGGTTTAACTTCGACCAAACCAATGGAAGGCGTATGTCTCTGCCCCTCCCGCGGATCGAACCATCGACATATGAACACAGGTAGACTTAGGGTTTCGCGCCCTTTGCGGAATGTAATCTCGTATGTATTTTGGACCCTTCCATAGTAGTCCACTGAATTTTGACCGAGGGTGTACACTCTGGTATTTATAGTTTTGGGATCAGGCCAGCTGTTCTGGTGCTCCTCTATATGGAAGCGATACCCATTCACATCATACTTTTTACATGTCATGACGGTAGGGTCAAAACCCATGGAAACCCATCTCAATTCATCATCCATAGATATGTTCGGATCTTTTCCCGACAAGTATAATTGAAATTGTTGGGTGCATTAGTTTGGTTAACTAAGAAATGTTGAACTACGTATTTAATAGGGGAATGTGGAAAATTAATTTCTCCATGAACCAAGCAACAAATTTTTTATTTCCAGGGTTTCCATGACGGAGAAGAGTAAGTGCCTCCGCCTCAGTAGGAGGATTCATTCCCGTCCATTCCTCTTGAGCGAAATCACTAAAAGAAGATAAGCGGTGTTAGACCGGGATTAAGTGAACATAGAACATGATGATGTGCATAAAGGAATGGTGTAGTGGTATTACCTCATCCACACTTCCTCGACTTCCTTGATGTTGTGCAAGACATAGAACATAAGGTCCTCCCACTCTTGTCGTGGCATGTTATAAGATTTCGAGGCCCCAACCCTGCCACCTTGCCCGTTGAATAGATGGAGCTTGGGTTGATACTTGGGCTCTTCTATATTGTATCAAGGCAGCTTATTATGCAGATGGGGAACGTGGTCTGAATAGTACGATGTCTTGAGGTTTGACACCTCCTCTAGGATAATTGCCTCAGCTATGGAAGCTTCAATCTTAGCTTTGTTTCCACATTTCTGTCGGAGATGCTTGTTCTGTCTCTCAGGGCCATACTGCCAATGATTCTGCACAGGCCCCCCCAACAATACCTCTTTCGCGAGGTGCAGAATGAGATGTGTCGTCGAAGTAAAGAAGCCTGGCGGAAAGATATTCTCTAGCTTGACTATCAACTCCGGTGCCTTCTTATGAAATTGTTCAATCACATCTTTACTTACTTCTTTAGCACAGAGTGTTCGGAAGAAATGGCTTAGTTCGGCAAGCACTCGCCAGACATGCTCGGGGACATAGCCTCGAACCATCACAGGCATTATCCGCTCAATCCACACATGGTAGTCATGACTCTTGAGCCCGGTCACTTTGCCCGTTGAAAGATTGACTCCCTTACTTATATTCGACACATAACCATCGGTGAACATCAAAATGTGTTTCATCCAGATAAATACTTCCTTCTTTTCTGGCGGTTTAAGGAGAAAGTCAGCATCTGGCTTGAACCAGCTTCTTCGACCACCTGTGGGAGGCTTCATGTTTAGATGTGGTCTATCACAAATTCCCTGTTGACCGGCTCTAGCTTTAAGGTTATCCTTCGTCTTATTAGGAATGTTGAGGATCGTGCGGAAAAGGGACTCTGCGACATTCTTTTCGGTGTGCATCACATCAATGTTGTAAGGAAGTTTGAGGTCCTTGAAATAGGGAAGCTTCGAGAAGGGGGTAATGTGAGTCCAGTTGTGCGTCTCACCATATGCCTCGAAGCGTTTTCCTTTGCCTTGACCTTTGACTTTAGGCTTGAGAGCTTTTAGCTGAGCAAGAACATCTGCCCCCGAAAATGTTGGAATCTCGGTTACTTCATGGACAACCCAACCTTCCGTGAAGTTCTTCTTGTCTTCCCTGTCTCGATGGTCTGGAGGGATGAACTGTCGATGCAGGTCAAAGGATGAATACTTGACACCCTTCTGCAGCGAAATCAAACGCAGAGCCTGCATGCACACTAGCATGGCATCTTCCCACTTGTAAACCATCCGCAGAATATAGTATAGACGGGAAAGTCATGCATGCAATACATCAACCAAACTTTCATCAAGAATTTTTGTTGCAGATGTCGGTCGTATGTCAACCTTGGGAAGTACCAAGAATGGTGCAAATCATCCACCAGCGGCTGCATAAACACTGCCAAATTCTTCCCTGGGTATTCAGGCCCTAGAATAATCAACGACAAGAACATGGTGTTGTGTTGCATTAGGACACCTAGAGGGAGATTGAGCGGAATAACAAACATGGGCCAGCAGCTGTATGGATTGGTCGACATACCATATGGATTGACCCCATCACCTGTTATTACAACTCTGACATTCCAAGCCTCTGCTGCTTCCTCGGGCTATTCTTCATCGAAAGACTTCCATGCCTCACCTTCGGATGGATGTACGATTTTATTTGGATGATACCTTTTACCTTCCTTGTGCCACTTCATCATTTTGGCAGACTCCTCAGTGATGAAAAGGCACAGTAGTCTTTGTATGAAATCGAGATACCGAAGAACCTTAGCGGGGATCGTTAGCTGCCTTTTCTCACCATCCTCACCGACCACCTCAAGGTACCAAGATGAACCACACTCCCTACAATACTTGTCATCCGCATACTCATGCCTAAACAAAAGGCAATTCTTTGGACAAACATGTATTTTCTTATAATCCATAGAGAGAGCCTTCATGATTTTCTTTGTAGCGCACATGCTTTTCGGCAGTTGATGACCCTCGGGAAGGCTGTTAGCCTATACTCCTAGGAATGCTTCAAAGCATTTCTGGCTACAGCCGTACTCAACCTTGACTGCAATAAGTTGCGAGATGGCATCCAGCTGAGATATTTTGGCACCCTCATTAAGAGGTTTCTTCTACGAGGCCACGACCTCCAAGAAGGCCTTTGCGATTACCTCCGGCTCCTCCAGTTCATTCTCTGAAGGTGTCGCATTTTTCGTTTCTACAACAATGACATCATCTAGCATGTCCCTGACCCCGTCGTCTTCATAACCATCGATGCGTTATTGCATCACGTCCTCTCTGCCACGGTCATGCTCAGCTAAGTTTATCGGTGGCATGTCAAAGTTTGCCATATATCCGTGCGTGCGAAGATGCTCAGTCATGTCCTTCTAATTTTTACGGTGACATCTGCCACATCTCGCACATGGGCATGGTGGGATAATTCTCATTGGACTACGGAATATATCCTTCAAATACGCATCGGTTTTCGCGATCCACTCTGATGTTACTCGATTCCGATGGATAAAACCACTGTACATCCACTGATTATCTACCATCCTCTGTTTTATTGGGAGCCACACAGCAAAATTAAGGATTCATTTGAATTAATCACATCAAATTTTTATTTTCTTCTGCGGTGAATCCAACAACATCTCTAATAGGTAAAGATGGGTCCTAATCCCACCCGAGGATGTCTAGATTGAGTACGTTCTCCATGATCTACCCCGTTCCAAGACAAAATTTTGGTAGCACCTCGCCGCTGCTCTCTAGATACACGTCTCGGAAAATAGCCGAGAGAATGTGCTCCAAAGAACAACGGGGAGGCGGCACCAAAATCTTATCTCGGAATGTACCCAATCTACACATCCTCGGACTGTCCGTGGAAAACGCTAGACAATCCAAAAGAGTTGTGGTGATAAATATACAATTGAATGCATATTTATCGATGCAACCCTTTCGGATGGGAGACGCCTAGGTTACGGGACTTGACGTGAAAAGAAAATCTAGTGACATAAAAAAGCAGATGAGGAGGTGGTGGATTTGTAGCTCACCCTCGGCAATAGAGGAAGTAGTCGAACAGTGGAGGGACGATCAAGGACCAACAACTCCGACGCCGACGATCACTCAACAAAGATGCAACACCACAAAGCCTGTAAATTCCAACAAGTGAAAAAATAGGTCATCACATCTCGTATAGCAATCTTTGATGGCAAAATGATAGCACCCATCCATCCAAAAAAACACTCAGCAGAGACAACCGCTTCCGACGAGGGTCACTCCGAGGAGACCCGACACAACATAGAATGCTAATTCCACGGTGAGAAAAGTATATATGACCATGTCACACACAACATTGACACTTCAAACTTGGACAAAAATCATACCGATAATGACATCCATTGACAAGAAATTTGACCAACATTCCATCCATCCATCCATCTATGAATCTAAAAACATCCATACTATCTAGGGCATACTCATTCATGTATCCATCCACCTACAAACAGTACCAAATAACTAAAAAATGAAGTAAAATGCACACTGTGTGGAGGGGGCCGGCTGGTCCGGGGGGTGCCGGTGGTCGGGGGGGTGCCGGTGAGAATTAGAGGAGGGCAGGGCAACCGGCCGGGAAGGGGCACCGGTCGGCCGGAGCCACAGCCCGACGGCGTCGAGGAAAGCTGGCTAGACGGTGGCGGTGCGGGGCGGCGACAACTAGGGGAGGACGGGGCCGGTGCGAGGGGTGACGGCAGCGGCGAGGACGAGGCCGGTGCGGGGTGGACGACAGGCGAGGCGACGGACGACGGGCGCGACGGTGACGGTCCCGGTGCGGCGGGGACGAGACGGCGGGGACGAGGGAAGCCGTCGGAGCGCAAGCAGCTCGGCTGGATCCGCAGCGGGCGTGGCCGCTGGTGGTGGGCTCGCTACGGCAGCGGGACGAGGGTGGCGGCGATGGCCGTGGTCGAGAGAGAGAGAGGGAGATTGGGGTCGGGTCGGTGAGAGATGAAACAAGTGGAGGAGGAGGAATGGCCAAGTGGATAAGGGGGCACTATGCCGACAGTTTGGCCGTCGGCATAGCATGGGTCCCACGTGTTAGGGGCAGCTGCCCGAGTGGATAAGATTGATCTATGCCGACGGTTTGGCCGTCGGCATAGCATGGGTCCCGTCTAACCGTGGCACAGTTGGCCGGCGGATGTAGGCCTTTGACTTTCGCCGGACGGAGTTTGACTGATGGATCTTTTCACCTCGCTGTGATAGTCCAGCCCATAGGCACACTTCCGATTAAGGTCCGGCCCCCAACACACCGCAAAATTCTCTCCGTGTTTGCGAGACGTGGTCGTTTCCCTCCTCCGTGCGAGGGCGGCAGCGACGTCCGTGAGTGTGGTCACACTACAAAGCCGCGTGCCGGGTGCTTGCACCTGCCACCACGCTTCCAGACCTGTAAGAGGGCCCAGCGCAAGACCTGGTGGCATAGCTACCCCACAAGTACACCGTCCCGTCTAACCTTGGCACAGTTGACCGACGGATCTACGCCTTTGACTTTCACCGGACGGGGTTTGACCGATGGACCTTTTCACCTGGTTGTCATAGGCCAGCCAATAGCTACACCCCCGAACACGGTCCGGGCCCAATCCACCACAAGATTCACTTTGTTTTTGCCCGATGTGGCCATTTCCACCCTCCATGCGATGACGGCAGCGACATCTGTGAGGGGAGTCACACCCCGGAGCCGCGTGTCGGGTGCTTGCACCTGCCACCATGCTTCCAGATATGTAAGAGGGGCTAGCGCAAGACCTGGCGGCATAGCTACCCCCACCCCCAAGTACACCGTCCCGTCTAACCCTACGATAGTTGACCGCAGGATCTAGGCCTTTGCCTTTGGTCGGGTGAGGTTTGACCGATGGACCTTTTCATCTGGTTGTGATCGCCCAGCCCATAGCTACACTCTCAAACATTATCCAGGCCCAACCCACTGCAAGATTCCCTCTGTGTCGGCCCGACGTGGCCGTTTCCCATTCGAGAGACGACATCAACATCGTCTGTGAGGGGGTCACACCCCGGAGCCGCGTGTCGGGTGCTTGCACCTGCCACCACGCTTCTAGACGTGTAAGAGGGCCCAGTGCAAGACCTGGAGGCATAGCTACCCCCCAAGTACACCGTCCCATCTAACCGTGCCACAATTGACCGGCGGATCTAGGCCTTTGACTTTCATCGGACGGGGTTTGACTGATGGATCTTTTCACCTAGTTGTGATAGTCCAGCCCATAGGCACACTTCCGATCAAGGTCCGGGGCCAACCCACCGCAAGATTCCCTCCATGTCTGCCCGACGTGGCCGTTTCCCCCGCTTCATGAGACGGCGGCAGCGACGTCTGTGTGAGGGGTCAGACCCCGAAGCCGCGTGCCTGGTGCTAGCACCTGCCACCATGCTTCCAAATGTGTAAGTGGGCCTAGTGCAACACCTAGCGGCATAGCTATCCCCCCAAGTACAGTGTCCCGTCTAACCGTGGCATAGTTGACCGACGAATCTAGGGCTTTTACTTTCGCCATACATGGTTTGACCGATGGATCTTTTCACCTGGTTGTGATACTCCAGCCTATAGGCACACTTCCGATCAAGGTCCGGCCCCAACACACCGCAAGATTCTCTCCGTGCCTGCCAGACGTGGCCGTTTCCCCCCTTCGTGCGACGGCGGCAGCGATGTCCGTGAGGGGGGGGTCACACTACAGAGCCGCGTGTCGGGTGCTTGCACCTGCCACCATGCTTCCAAACCTATAAGAGGGCCCAACGCAAGACCTGGTGGTGTAGCTACCCCCCAAGTACACCGTCCCGTCTAATCCTATCAGAGTTGACCGGCGGATCTATGCCTTTGACTTTTACTGGACAGGGTTTTACCGATGGACCTTTTCACGTGGTTGTCATAGGCCAGCCCATAGCTACACCCCCGAACACGGTCCGGGCCCAACCCACCGCAAGATTCCTTCTGTCTTTGCCTGATGTGGTCGTTTTCTCCCTTCGTGCGACGGCGCCAGTGACGTCCGTGAGGGGGGCCACATCCAGGACCCGCGTGCCGGGTGCTTGCACCTGCCACCACGCTTCCAGACGTCTAAGAGGGCCAGCGCAAGACCTGGTGGCATAGGTTACCACCCCCAAGGACATCGTCATGTCCAATCATGACACAATTGATAGGTGGATCTAAGCCTTTGACTTTCGTTGGGCGGGGTTTGACCGATGGACCTTTTCACTTGGTTGTGATAGGCCAGCCCAAAGCTACACTCCCAAACAAGGTCCGGGCCCAGCCCAAGACCTGGCGGCACAGCTACCCCCAAGTACATCGTCCCGTCTAACCATGGCACAGTTGACCGACGGATCTAACACTTTCAAGATGCTTATAAAAAACATATAGAACTTGTCAAACTAATTGTAATTATTAATTGTTTGTGATTTTAATAAAGTATAGGAACCTATATGCAAAAGAACATGTGGTCATATTACTAACATACTCGAAAACAAATACAAACTACATATACATAATATATGAAAAATTCTACACAAATCTATATATAATTTATTATGTATGTTTATGTTTAGATAAGTCACATTTAAGTTCATCAAATTTTAATTTAGAAAAAACTAAAATACGAAAAAACAGATAAAACAAAGCTACGACGACGGCTTTGCCGTCGGCATAGGTCTGGCCACGGATAGACCGACAGGCCTCGGATCGATGACGTGGCACGCGTCGCGGATCGGTGACGTGGACCACACCTACGCCAACGGCCTTGGCGTCGGCATAGCTATGCCGCCGGCCGCCGTCAGGGCCGTCGGCATAGGTATGACGGCGTCAAACTCCCGTTGGACGAAGGCTCGCCGGTCCCACATCTATGCCGACGGCCACTGTAGGCATATATCGACAGCCTGGCTACGCCGACGGGCACCGTAGGCATATCTCTAGATACGTCGACGGCTTTTCTACACCGACGATTTTGCCTAGGCCGTCGACATACCTCCCTCTATGCTGACTGGGCCGTCGGCATATCTGAGGCCGTCGGCGTAAGCAGTTATTGTGGTAGTGACGTGCCGATACCCAACAAATCTCATAGATAGCTTGGCCCAATCCGCACTGAGTAGTGAGCAGAGCTAAGCTCCGGTTCTTCTGGCCACGCACCAGCAAGTCGGCAAGCACCGAGCACCACCAAGCTAAGCTCCCGGTTCTTCCCTGGTCTTCCCCATGGACGCTGGGTCGTCATCATCCGCTCCCCTGCGCATCGTGATCGTCCCGTGGCTCGCGTTCGGTCACCTGCTCCCGTACCTGGAGCTCGCGGAGCGGCTCGCCGAACGCGGCCACCGCGTGTCCTACGTCTCCACGCTGCGCAATCTCGCCCGCCTCCCGCTCCCGCTGCGCCCTGCCGCGGCGCCGCGCATCGACCTCGTCCCGGTTCCTCTACCGCGCATCGACGGCCTCCCAGTCGGCGCCGAGTCCACCAATGATGTTCCAGACGATCTCCGGGAGCTCCACTGGAAGGCCTTCGACGGCCTAGCCGCGCCCTTCGCGGAGTTCTTGGCGGCCGCGTGCGCCGACGAGTCCACGAGGCCCCACTGGATCATCGCCGACACTTTCCTCCACTGGGCCGCCGCAGCCGCCCTTGAGCACCAGGTACCATGCGCGATGCTTTCGTCAGAAGTTGCTTTTATGGCTACCCTGCTCAGCCAGCCGTCGGAGCACGACGGAGCGTGCGCTCCTCCCCGTTACGAGCAGGAAAAGAGGAAACCGCTTAACAAAAGCCATGGCGCGTCGGGCATGTCCATCATCCAGCGCTTCTTCTTGACAAAAGAGAGGTGCACGGTCGTCGCCATCCGGAGCTGCGTAGAGTGGGAACCCGAGTCGTTCCCGCTGGCAGAGACGCTCCTAGGCAAGCCGGTCGTTCCCCTCGGCCTTCTGCCGCCGTCAGCCGAGGGAGCCCGTCGTGCCGCTGACGAAGGAGCAGAGCATGCCACCGTGCGGTGGCTGGACGCGCAACCACCCGACTCCGTGGTTTACGTCTCGCTAGGAAGCGAGGTGCCGCTGCCCGCTGGGCAGTTGCACGAGCTAGCTTTCGGGCTGGAGCTCGCCGGAACGCGCTTCCTCTGGGTCCTGAGAAAGCCCAGTGGCGCTGCCTCTGTTGACAGTGGCGCCGACATACTTCCTCACGGTTTTCAGGACCGCGCCGCCGGCCGCGGCATGGTGAGCACGGGGTGGGTTCCCCAGATGAGCATCCTGGCGCACGCCGCCGTCGGCGGGTTCCTGACGCACTGCGGCCGGAACTCGTTGATCGAGGGCCTCCTGTTCGGGCACCCTCTCGCCATGCTGCCCATCTTCGGCGACCAAGTGCCGAACGCACGGCAAATGGATACGAACAAGGTGGGGTTGCAGGTAATGAGGAACGAGGACGACGGGTCGTTTGACCGCCATGGCGTCTCGAGCGCGGTCCAGGCCATCATGGCTGCGGGAGAAGACAGGAGGAGCTTCAAAGCGGCAGCAGCAAAGATGCAGACGCTCGTAGCCGATCAGAAACTCCACGATAGGTACATCGACGAATTTGTGCAGCATCTTAGATCTTACGTTGCTGCAAGTGCAAACTGATAGCAGTTTCAGTTTCATTGCTGGCACCTCAAGCTCCAGCTCCAGGCTCCAGCCGAGACTATTCATGAACAACTAGCAGTGTTACCCGCACAGCAAGATTGTCATTTTGTAATTTTAATATATGAATTATATTTTTGTATTTTGGATATTTCACAATTGTATGCTAGTGAATGTTTGAAATTCCTTTTATTATGACTGGTTTGAGTCTCGTGATTTTTTTGTTGTACCATCCCCCTTCGCCTTGATATATTTTCCTCACTTCCTCCTTGTGTTTTCCTGAGCAATCGCGAGCGATTAAGAGATATATCCCTCCCGTTGAAAATTAGTCGAAGTTTTGGAACTGTCTTAATTAATTATAGATTTTTAAAAAACAACAACAATATAAAGTATGAATAGGATTAAAATATATTTAATAATTATATAATGAAACAAATTTCATTTTATAGTTGTTTAATGAAGTTTGATTTAGGACAAACCTAGAATTTTAATTATTTTAAAGCGGAGGAAGTAAGTGATAACAATGGAAGGAAGAGTGCAAGGCGCGTTCATGTAATCTTTCTCTATTCATGTCAGATCGAGCATACGAGAGCTTGATATAGTTATATGGACGCATCTTCAATCTGGACTCTCAAAAGACCTGCATATATTCGGGCCGAGCTGTATAGATGTATTTTGCCATTATCGAGATGTTTTTACGAATACATTGTTGTGGATACACATAACATATAGGCTCATGAAAAGTCAAAATATCATAAAGCATAGGGTCCATATGATAGAGGAGTCCAGATCAATTTCATACCATACACGAAGATATTCAAATAACATCTATGTCAACATTACTCGGACAATATCCAAGCCAGCATCACTTGGACAATCAACTGACTATCCACTCGGATGACTGTCAACCTATTTGGGTATGTGAAGGCTAACAGTCGCGCATTGTGGTTGAAACATCACCTTCATAATGAATGATAATAACACCTTTCTGTTGGGGTACATTAATATTTCCATTTGTACATAAGAGGTGAGTTGATGGCGCACTCTATATAAGCCACCCCATCACATACCTTAAGGGTTTGTGCTCTTTCTTTCACCTCTCTATGTGTCTCAAACTCTCCCACACATTGTAATGTTTGAATTCATACTGAGATAAAATAAAACCTCTTCGAAGCAAAAGATATAGGGTTGTTATCTCCACCGTGAGAGGCCCAAACTCGCTTCAAGCATTCGTGTCAGCCGTTGCATCTCGATATATCATGATCCTTTACCCTACCTCTTTATACTATCAGAATCGTTTCCACGACGGTTGACGTCCACCATGGGACATAACTTCTATCGAGCCATGGTGCAGATGGTTCTTTCTTCAATCAATAGTGGCAGTCCGCGATGATCTGTTACTATCTCCCAAAGATCTACTACCATCAGGGAGAACCTGGATCAACGATGTCAAAGATGCTCCTCATACAAAAAGACGAGGGTCGTTTGATCTTATTTCATTCATTGAATAATCTAACCATGGTTGTTTTTCTTCTGTATGCATACCAATGTTTTGGCTACCGAATCCCAAGAAAATACCGAGGGTGGACGAGAAACACAGATACCGCGGTTACCATAAAATCCCGAGAAAATATCGCTCGAAATTTTTAAACGCAATTTGAATTAAAACTTTTTTGTGCTCGTAATATATAAGTAGCGACCTACGGGGTAGCGACCTACGGGGTGCACATGGGTGATATTTATCACCAGACCACCGCTACTTATATGTTTTAGTTGAGTTCCTACCTTACTTAACAATACTATCTCCGTTCAAATTCAAAAATTTCAGAAAATTTGATTTTTTCCCCTTGGTACGCAGCTTTCTGATGGGGTAGCCAGAAACACGGTACCGGGCGGTATCCGAATTTACCGCCCGGTAACAAAAACGCTTTGCACACACGCTCACGCGAGTCCCGTGGAGTTTTCATCAATCGAAAAGGAAAGAAGATACAAGGTGAGGAGGATGGCCGCACAATCTTCTCCGCATCAAACAAGCGGGGAGGACGACCGCATCATATTCTTCACATCAACCATAAAGCGCGAGCAACAGTGGCCCTGTAGCAACGCCGCCGCTCACCAAACACCATTTCGACGAGCGCCATGAAGGCCGAGCTCCCGAGTTGGCTAGTCCGCTGTCACATGTCTTCTTTGTCGCCAACCACCGACGACACCACCAAGTCAACTGTCGCCCGTCCAAATTCACCGACCACTGTCGCATGCATCTACGCCGGAACAACACCTCCAACGGTGTTCTCGAGTCCTGCCATAGGCCTGATGCCGATGGGGCAGCACTCGCCCCTCCAGTTAAACAAGTTCTGCGGCGGTCCTCCAGTTGACCATGGAAAACTATCACTTTTTTTAATTTTTCAAAATGCTACCACAAAATTGGTTCGCTATTCCCAAAAATTACCATGTCGCACTGATGACCATATTAATTAACTTTAAACGTTCTTATGACAGTTCGGATCCACTCGTCAGGTTGATCGTTAGGTTGACCATTGACACGTTATGACAGGTGGACCCAAATATTTTTTGAAATACAACCGGGTCCTTGAAAAATAAATGAAAACAATCAGGTCCCTGGAAAATAAAAAAACTATCGGGTCCTCGTCGGCGAGCTCGTCGTCGGAGCCGAAGAAGGTACCTCGCCGGCGTTTCTCTGGCCATGGTTGTGACAGTCGTGGCCGGCGGGGAGAAGCGGCGACGACGGGCTGCTCCTTCCCGTGCGTGAGCTGCTCCCGCCCGCTTCTGCTGGAGGGCAACTGGCCCGTTCCAGAGCTGGTGCTGGAGGGCTACCGCAGCCACACCGAGGGTCGCCATGCCCGGCAAGCTCCTTCACTCTGCTTGCTTGTTGTTGCTCCTTCACTCTGCTTGCCGGAACTCCTTTACTCTACTTGCCGCTGTTGCTGCTGCTCTCCCATGGCATGACCTGGCGGCGACGCTTCCATGGCTTGGTAGTGGCCGTCCTTGGTGGCGGCGCTCCGATGGCCTGGTGGTGGCGGCGGCGATCGTAGCGTGGTCGGGAGAGGAGAGTGGTCAGGGAAGAAGAGGGAGAGAAGAAATATAAGGGAGAGAGAGAGCACACTTACATGTGGGACCCACATGTAAGTTAACAGTCAGACAAACGGTTAACAAACGATTAGTTTATAGGAGCGGGCCCGACCTATTATAAACTGTATTGACTATTAAGTCTAAATCACATCGTCATTTGGGTTGTTTGGAACACCGGATCAATTTTGTGGTAACATTTTAAATAATTAAAAAAAATGATAGTTTCTTGTAGTCAACGTGTGTAATGTGATAGTTTTCTTTCCTATATACTCTCTCTTTCTTAAATATAAGACCTTTTAAAGATTTCATTATGAATTACATACGGATGCATATAGACACGTTTTAGAGTGTAGATTCACTCATTTTGCCACGTATGTAATCCATAGTGTAATCTTTAAAAGGTCTTATATTTAAGAGCGGAGGGAGTACTAATTAATTGAAGTCTTTTATTTAGAATTGGGTCATCCAATTTTGATCAGGTCAACACTTTTTCAAAAAGCTCTTAAAATCATTTATTTAATTCCGTATGTTCCTAAATTTTGAAGTTTTTTCATTCAGTTGAGGTATTCGATTTTAATTTTAATTTACGATTTTGATAAGGCCAACAATTTTTCAAATCAATGAGCAACAAACGGCCCATAAAAACATATCAATCTCGCGAACGTTCTACCGCCTTGAAAAAGAAGTGTCACCATCTGATACTATAGCATCAATATAGTACCTAGCGCATAGATTTTCCCACATAAATATATGTTGGTTAGTGGATAATATAGAACCACACCGTGAAAGACTCATGAAACCACTACATTACAAATAAAAAATAAAATACACTCCATCATCTTTCTCACCTGTCAAACTAAATATTCCACCAGTTCCAAAATATAAGTGATATTAGGTTTTTGGAAAGTCAAATTGCTTTAATTTTGAGCAAGTTGAGAGCAAAAAATATCAACATCCACAATATTAAACAAAAAAGTGTGGAAATTTATTTCATGATGAATCACATCATATCGATTTGATATTATCGATTTATATACATTTCTCTATGAATTTGATCAAACTTGAAAGCAGTACAACCTAGGGGGTGGCGTTTTGTTTCTCGAAAGCATTTGCTTCCGGATGAACAATAACACAAATAAAGTATCAAAATATTTTTAAAAATTCTGAATTTTTTTGTGGGTGTTCTTGTTAGGGTCACAAGCATGCCTGACAATTTTCGTGTAAAACGGAATAGTACTGTTTCATCGATGAAAAAAAATAAATTTAGGGTGTTTTGGGGTAGCATGTAGTGTTTTTTTTTGCATAGGCCAAAATTTATGATCTTTTTGCCTACAAATTTTCAGGTCCATTGGAATGTGACGAAGAACACATAATTTTTTTATTGAGATTTTTTTAACATTTTAAAAATCATTTTTCACAGGCAGGAGAACTTGCTCCCGAAAGCCGAATTGCATTTCCGTACAACCTAATGCATTCATAATTGCAAGCTAATTTCGTTTGTCGTTACCCCAAGGCACTTGTCTTTTTTGCACTAATGTTTTGCCTTCGTACCCGAGTTTAAGCTAGCAGACCCAATAATAAACTCAGACAAAAGGACAAATATGTAGGAGATATTGCACTCGGACTACAGTAATCTGCAGGTTTACTCGGATGAATTTTGCATTCGGACATCAAACATGCAGGTCCACTCCGACATCTGACAAGCTCACAACTCGGATGAATTCACCAGCCGCGCCTTCGTCCAGTTGGACACGACGCGCCCAACTTCAACCCGCGAGATTCTCCTCCAGTCGGCAGCACGCCGTTGCCTTCCGCGGAGGGCTGTCCTTCAGTTGGCGGCATGCCGCTACGTCCAACGACAAGAACGTCGCCTTCCACGGCAGGCTCTCGTCTAGTCGGCAGCTCCTTCCGGCTTCAGCTTCTCTTTGCTTTTTTAGATAAAAGGCACTTTATTATCTTAAAATGTAGCATCAAGCGGATACAAAAACATTATGAGTAATATCCGATCTCTGCATAATTAGGATGCACACAACCAAACATTAAAAGTCTGACAAAGAAAAAGTAACAAAAGATAACTCGGCAACAGTAGAGTCCTATAGACCGACACCATACCTATGTCGAAGATGAAGGTGGATCGATCCGAAGATTATGCTGCCACCTATGTTGAGAAAAAACCTCTGTAGCCGCCTGCTCCAACCGCGTGCACACCACCTTGAACAACGGTTGGTGCTCCGGTCGTTATAGCGTAGACCATATATGGAGCAAGTGCGTACATCGGAAAATAACCTGCAGAGGAGAAGATTTTTTGTCATTAAAAATTAAGTCATTTCTACATAGCCAAAGCGACCAAAGTAAGGCATACGCTCCCACCCTTAATAGCGTTTTGAACCTATCTGGGATACCGTCTAACCAATGACCAAATATATTGGCAACACTTGTGGGCGAATATAAATTAAACGTTATTTGGATGACTGATCATGTAGAACATGCAAACTTGCATTGGAAAAAAAGGTGTTTGATTGTCTCGTCATGAGAACAAAACCAACACTGCTTACTTCCTGACCAGTTATGCCGTGCAAGGTTGTCTTTGGTTAGCACAACTTCCCTCCGAAGATACCACATGAATATTTTAACTTTTAGTGGAATCTTGGACTTCCAAATTTTCTTGTTATTACTCATCGGTACCTCAGAATGCATTAACGCACGATACATAGAGTCTATTGTGAAGGACCCCGATGTAGTAAGGGTCCAGCGAAAAACATGCCGGCCTTGTGTCAGATTAATCGAATCCAGACGGGATAAAAGATTATGCCATGACAAAAGTCGGGGGCCAATCAAAACCCGCCTGAAAGAAATAATCGGCGATGATGAACTAAGCACATGCGCAATAGTATTATTTTTATCACGAGAAATGGCGTATAAGGCTGGGTATTGTTCTCGAAGACTGACATTGCCTAGCCATATGTCTTTCCAGAAACGAATTTCCGACCCGTCCTTTATCGCGAAAGACCCAAAGCGAAAGAAATATTTCTTTGTTGCCATTAGGCCATCCCAAAAGTGTGAGTCACCAGGTTTCCAGTAGGCCTGAGCCACTGCCTTTTGGTCTAGATACTTGTTGCGCAACATGGTTTACCAAACACCATCCTCAGTAAGAAGTTTGAACAACCATTTACTAAGTAGAGCCACATTCTTGACCTCCAGGTCATGATTCCAAGGCCGCCTTGGTCTTTCGGCCTACAAACCATGCTCCATTTGGCCAACCTATATTTTTTCTTTTCACCATCTCCTTGCCAAAAGAATCTGGATCTAAAATAATCCAGTCTTTGCATCACCCCTTTTGGGAGTTGAAAAAAGAAAGCATATAGAGAACCATATTGGTGAGGACGGAGTTAATCAAAACCAACCGTCCTCCAACTGAGAGCATCTTGCCTTTCCAGCTGCTCAATCATTTCTCTAAACGCTCCTATACATGTTTCCACTCCGCAATAGTGAGAAGCCGATAGTGAATCGGTATTCCCAGATATTTAATAGGGAATTGGCCATGTGCACAACCAAACAGGTCAGCATAATCGGCAACCGCCTCAGCAGCATCTCCAAAGCAGAAAAATTCGTTTTTATGGAAGTTGATTTTGACACCCGACATTTGCTCAAACGCTGAAAGTAAGAGTTTCAGGTTTCGAGCCTTGTCCAGGTCATGTTCCAGAAAAAGAATTGTGTCATCGGCATACTGCAGAATAGAGAGGCCACCATCCACAAGGTGTGGCACTACTCCTGCAATCTGGCCGTCCTGCTTGGCGCGCTGAATTAGAATAGCCAACATGTCAGCGACAATGTTAAATAGCATTGGGGATATGGAGCCACCCTGTCGTAATCCTTTTTTTGTCTGAAATTAATGACCTACTTCATCATTGACTTTGATGGCCACACTACCTCCAGTTACAAAATTTTGGATCCACTGGCCCCATTTATCGGAGAAACCTTTCATTCTAAGGGCCTGTTGGAGGAAAGACCATTTGACTTTGTCATAGGCTTTTTCAAAATCGATCTTGAATACTCCCCCACTCATGTTTTTCCGATGCATCTCGTGAATAGTCTCATGCAAAATTACTACCCCATCGAGTATATTTCTTCCTTGCATGAATGCCGTTTGAGATGGACGGACAACATGGTCAGCTACCGAGTTTAACCTATTCGTAGCTACTTTGGTGAAAATCTTGAAGGTAACATTAAGGAGGCATATAGGTCTGAACTGTTGGATCCGTTCGGCCTCCTTAATCTTTGGCAACAAGAAAATCTCACCAAAATTAAGTCTGAATAGGTCTAGTCAATCGGCATGAAAACAATTGAACAACTCCAAAAGGTCAGTCTTGATGATATCCCAGAAATTCTAATAGAATTCTGCGAGGAAACCATCAGGGCCTGGAGCTTTGTTATGTTCCATTTGGAACACCACCGCTCTCACCTCCTCTACCGAGAATGGTGCCGTTAGGATATCATTTTCTTCTGCCGTGACTTATGGAATATCATCTGTTCGGGTCTCGTCTAGAGAAAAGTTTCCTTCAGTCGGCACCCCGAATAGAGATTTGTAGTATTTTGTGATATACTTTTTGAGCTCCTCCTATCCTTCGATCCATCCCTCATCTTGTTGGAGACTGTAAATACATTTCTTCTTATGCCGCCCGTTTGCAACCAATTGGAAGTATCTTGTATTACTATCACCCATCAAAATAAAATCAGCTTTGGATCTTCGGTAGTATTTGATCTCCTCTTCTCGCAGAAGACGGGCAACCTTCTCATTAGATTGATTTTTCAATTCAATCTCCTGAAATGATAAGGTTTGCGTCTCTGCAATTTTGTCGAGATCATCAATAATGGTACAGAGCCGTTGTTTTTCTTTTTTATATATTCCGTTGGTGTGTTTCGCCCATCCAGTGAGGTGTTACCTCATGGTTCTTATTTTACAGTTCCATCTCTGAATAGGCGTAGGACCAATGGCGGGCTTTTCCCAAACATTCTTGATTATGTCTATAAATCCATCCTGATGCAGCCATCCCAACTCAAATTTGAAAGGACGACGTGGAGGTGGGTTCATAGAATTAGAATCTAGAATGATGGGTGCATGATCCGATAACGCCTCGATACGCTCTAGGGCTCGCACGATTACCATGGATATTTTAGTTCCCATTCGGTATCCATGAGTACCCTATCGATCTTCTCGTATGTTGGCATAGATCGGTTATTAGCCCACGTGAGCTGCCGCTCTGACATAATGGCCTCCCAAAGATCTAAACTGTCTATGACAACATTGAATAGGAAAGTCCAATGTGTGTCGAAGCGGTTATTATTTTTCTCTTGCTGGTACCTAAGGATATTAAAGTCCCCTCCAATAAGCATTGGATACAGGTTATCCTTAGCCAGATTCACCAATTCGCGAAGAAAAACCGGTTTAAGCTCATCTTGGGCAGCCCCATAGACTGCGACCAGGCTCCATGTAAAATTATCGGCTCTGTTTCATAAGTGAAATTTGATATGAAATTCACCAATCGAAAAAGCCAACAAGTCCATGGTTGTGGTATGTATGCCAAGAAGGATTCCTCCAGACCTTCCACGAGCTGGTAGACTATGCCATGTGTAGTCGAAACCACCTGATAGGTGATTGAGGACATGTTGGCGGAAATCACATTTACTAGCCTCAGAAATTGCCACAAAATCCAACCCATGTTCGCGCACACAGTCACCGACGTGTTTATGTTTAGCCAAGTCTGATAGACCTCTACTATTTCAAAACATGCCTCTCATGTGGAAACTCGGGTCGGTGTGGAGCATTTAGCCTTCTCGGGCGTTTTTCTTTTCTTTTCGGAGGAATGCGATTTAGATTTCCGCGAAGACGCTGTGAAGTCACAAAACATGGACCCAGGTCTTGCTTCAGCCAATCCAACCTCAGTAACCTCTCCAACCAAGTGGGAAATAAGCGAACCATCATATTGGGCATCTGCTTCATCCTCGTCCTCAGTTTCGGGGTTCGGTATGAAGGTATTACACTTTGGAGAAACCTTTAAACGGTCAATCTCAAAATGTTTAAGTACTCCAATCGATAGATTGACTTCACTATCGTTCTTTCCCATAGATACACCAACATTTTTTAAGCTAGTAGAAATGCGAGTATCTAAAAAAGAAAGAAACGTTTGATAGGGCGATGTACCTATCGTGGGGTCCAGATTCCTCGAAGCCTGGCGTCGCATCGCCTTCGTCAGAGAGTGCTCATCGGTCGAAGAAGAACCATCAGCGGCAAGGGAGCGACGGTTACTAAGTCGGAGGGGCATGACCGGCCCTCCAGATATAGTACACATCGGCGTCGACAGCGTAGCCGTTGGCAGAGTCTTCAGCGAGGACGACGGTGACCGTGTAATCCCAGAGGTCGATGAAGATGGACACGTCGAAGGGCCCAACGGAACAACCGCAATGGGTACTGAGATGGACCCACTAGCACGATCCGCTTCTGGGTCTAGTGGAACCACGACGCCTGCCGCACGAGCCAGAGATGTAGCGGGTGGCGTTATCAAAGAATCCGAAGCAGGATGTGCAGCTGGTGACGCAGCCGAACCCACGTCCAACTCTAGTCTCGTCGAAGCTGGGGCAGCAGCATGCAGGGCCGGGTCACCAGCAGCATGCAACGCCGAGCCACCATCAGCGTGCAATGCTGCGGCAACAGCGTCTGGCTGCTTGATTGCGAGGCTGTTGTTGGTGGCTGGGGCATTGCGCATGTATCCATGAACTATGGACCGGCCCTCCCCAGCTGCGGCATGCATGGTGCATGCAGTGGTTGACTGCCCCTGGCCCAGAACATGCATGTGAGCAGCAGCAGGTACGTCCAGCTTCGTCACTGCCATAGCCATGTCGGGACGAGCGGCCGAGAAGTCCGTAGCCACTGCGTGAGCTGATCTCTGCATGGTATGCATGGGGACTGCAGAACTAGTTTGAGCCTCTGGCGTAGTATTTTCACCAGTAGCTTGAACTTTTTTGGCCTTTTGCTAATATCCCTGCCAGTCATATCCTCATCTCGCTTAGCGTCGTCCTCATGGCCATCATCATGGTTTTCCCAAATTCGTGGGATAAAGTCAGCATCGGCGATGTAGTCCTCCTCCTCCAGAACGAACCGAAACGAATAGCCATTAAGTTTAACATATACATCCGAGGAAACTGAAGCATCATCAGATCCGTCCTTTTTGGAGAAAATATCCAAGGAATGTACGGCGACCTGAATTCGCACAATTCCATGCTGACGCAAACAAACCAAGTCAACATCTTGAGTGGCTCCAATAACTGATCCAACTGCCCACAAACCGAGAAAATGACGGAAAGGTGGTGGGACGCCAGTGACATGAACCCACACAAGTTGCAAAGGAAAAATGGATGGGACCTCCTCATCTCTCCATTCACTGAATGCCACCTTCACGTCATGTGATTTGACATTGTACTCAAAAGCTGCCACGCGTTTCAAAATTTCAATAGATGGGAAACAAACTAGGAACGCATTGTCTCCATGCGGCATGGCTTCCCACTTCCAAGATGACTGGACCGAAGCGATCTTAGCGACCTCTACCTCCACCTCAGCAACGGACAAAGAACCACCGGAGATCGAGACCAAAGCAGTTGGCAGTGTTGGTGGCGCTAGATGTTCCTTGAAAAACGAATCTGGTATCTGCACGAACATAGCATTTACTAGACCACATCCCCCAAGCGAAGCAATAGGCCTTGGTTGCTTGAGTATAGGGCAGCGATGCATAGGGTGCTAGTAATTGTCGCAAATATG
Source organism: Hordeum marinum (assembly GCA_022496015.1). Classification (NCBI taxonomy): domain Eukaryota; kingdom Viridiplantae; phylum Streptophyta; class Magnoliopsida; order Poales; family Poaceae; genus Hordeum; species Hordeum marinum. The sequence continues at coordinate 470,406,764 of CM039676.1, forward strand.
ACAGTAGTGTACCGCCGTGCAGTCCTTAGAGAGATGATCATTTGAACGCCATTTGAAGCACCAAAGACCGGTTCTCTTTCCTTTCACACCCTGCCCAGCAGCATCAACGGTGGCCGCAGCAACCGGGGCGAAGATAGTAGCTCCAGGAAATAGTGTGGCAGGGGCTGCCCCTACAGCAGGCGTAGGTCGCGCAGCCGTGGGGAAGGCACCAGCAGCACCGGCGACAGCGACGTCTTGGCGCCCCCCCTTGCGCTTGTGCTTTTGTCAACGAGCCAGCGTTGGGGAACGTTTCACGGGAAACAAAATTTTTCCTACGCACACGCAATATCTATCCATGGTGATGAGAATCTACGAGAGGGAGAGTGGATCTACATACCCTTGTAGATCGCTAAGCGGGAAGCGTTAAGAAACGCGGTTGGTGTAGTCGAACGTCTTCGTGATCCAAGTCGCCGAGCGTCCCGCGATCTCATCACGATCCGTCCCGCGATCCAATCACGATCCGTCCCGCGAACTCATCACGATCTGTCCCGCGATCCAATCACGATCCGTCTCGCGAACTCATCACGATCCGTCCCGTGATCTCATCATGATCCGTCTCGCGATCTTGATCACGGTCCTTCCGATCTAGCGCCGAACGGACGGCACCTCCGCGTTCAACACACGTACAGCTAGATGATGATCTCCGCCTTCTTGATCCAGCAAGAGGGAGTGCAGAGGTAGACGAGTTCTCCGGCAGCGTGATGGCGCTGCGGCGATGGTGGTGGAGCAATTCCGGCAGGGCTTCGCCTAAGCACTGCAGAAAACCGATCTAGAGAAGAAACTATGCACTAGAGGAACGGGTAGCACGTGGCTGAAAATCTGGTGCCAAAAAACTCTAAAACCTCCAGTATATATAGGAGGAAGAGAGGAGGAAGCTTGGCCCTCAAGGGACCATCCCTTGCTTCGGCCGAATCAAGGAGGAGAGGAGGACTCCTCCTCCAATCCTAGTAGGACTAGGATTCCTCCTTATTTTGCCTTTTTTTCCACCTTTTCTCTTTGGGTTTTCTCTCCCAGCCGCATGGGCCTTGTGTGGGACTTCCACCAGCCCACTAAGGGCTGGTATTAACTCTCACATAGCCCATTTAGCCTCTTGGGTCGAAATACCCCTCCCGAAGTTCTCCCGGTACACTACCGGCACTCCCGGTACACTACCGATGAGCCCGAAACTTTTCCGGTGACCAAAATAGGACTTCCTATATATCAACCTTTACCTCCGGACCATTCTGGAGCTCCTCTTGACGTCCGGGATCTCATCCAGGACTCCGAACAACCTTCGGTCCCCACCATACATAACTCTATACTACCAAAATGTCACCAAACCTTAAGTGTGCAGACCCTGCGGGTTCGAGAACTATGTAGACATGACCGAGACACCTCTATGGTCAATAACCAATAGCGGGACCTGGATGTCCATATTGGTTCCTACATATTCTACGAAGATCTTTATCAGTCGAACCTCTGTGTCAAGGATTCAGTTAATCCCGTATGATGTTCCCTTTGTTCTTCGGTATGTCACTTGCCCGAGATTCAATCGTCGGTATCTCCATACCTAGTTCAACCTCGTTACCGGCAAGTCTCTTTACTCGTTCCGTAATACAAGATCTCGTGACTAACACTTACTCACATTGCTTACAAGGCTTATTGTGATGTTGTATTACCGAGTGGGCCCTGAGATACCTCTCCGTCACACGGAGTAACAAATCCCAGTCTTGATCCATGTCAACCCAATAGACACCCTCGGAGATACCCGTAGAGCACCTTTATAGTCACCCAGTTACGTTGCAACGTTTGATACACACAAGGCACGCTTCCGGTGTCCGTGAGTTGCATGATCTCATGGTCATAGGAACATATACTTGACATGCAGAAAACAGTAGCAATAAACTAACACGATCATATGTTACATTTGTAGTTTGGGTCTTGTCCATCACACCATTCTCCTAATGATGTGATCCTGTTATCAAATGACATCTCATGTACATGGCTAGGAAACCTTAACGATCTTTGATCAACGAGCTAGTCTATTAGAGGCATACTAGGGACATGGTTTTGTCTATGTATCCACACATGCGTCTAAGTCTCCAATCAATACAATTATAGCATGGATAATAAACGATTATCATGAACAAGGAAATATGATAATAACCAATTTATTATTGCCTCTAGGGCATATTGCCAACAGTCTCCCACTTGCACTAGAGTCAATAATCTAGTTCACATCACCATGTGATTCGCATTGTTATGAATCTAACACCCAATGAGTTCTGGGGCTCGATCATGATTTGCATGTGAGAGAGGTCTTATAGTCAATAGGTCTACGACATTCAGATCCGTGTGTACTTTCCAAATCTCTATGTCAAACTATAAACACTGCTACCACACTCCACTTGGTACTATTCCAAATGGCTGCTCTACTATATGTATTCAGATTGCTACTACGAGTCATCTAGATTGGTGTTAAATCTTGCATCGACGTAACTCTTTACGATGAACTCTTTATCACCTCCATAATCGGGAAACATCTCCTTTGCCTTTTAGTTACTAAGGATAATCTTGACCACTGTCCAGTGATCCACTCCTGGATCACTTTTCTACCCCTTGACAGACTCATGGCAAGGCACACACCAGGTGCGGTACACAACATGGCATAATATAGAGCCTATGGCTAAGGCATAGGGGACGACGTTCGTCCTTTCTCTTTCTTCTGTTGTCGAGCTTTGAGTCTCACTCAACTTCACACCTTACAAATCAGGCGAGAACTCTTTCTCTGACTGATCCATTTTGAACTCTTTCAAAATCTTGTCAAGGTATGTACTCATTGAAAGTCTCATCAAGCATCTTGATCTATCTCTATAGATCTTGATGCTCAACAATTAGGTAGCTTTATCTAGGTCTTCTTTGAAAAACTCTTTTCAAACAACCGTTTATGCTTTCCAGAAAATCTACATCATTTCCGATCAACAATATGTCAACCACATATGCTTACCAGAAACTCTATAGTGCTCCCACTCACTTTATTGTAAATACATGTGTCTCATAAACTTTGTATAGACTCAAAAGCTTTGATCACCTCATCAAAGTGTATATTCCAACTCCGAGATGCTTGCTTTAGTTTATAGAAGGATCACTGAAGCTTGCACACCTTTTAGCATCCTTAGGACTGACAAAACCTTCTGGTTGTATCTCATACAACCTTTCCTTAAGGAAGGAAATAATGTTTTGGCATCCATCTGCTAGATTTCATTATTGAAAAATGCAGCAAATGCTAACATAATTCCAACAGACTTTAGCATCGCTATGAGTGAGAAAGTCTCATTGCAGTCAACTCTTTGAACTTGTCGGAAACTTCTTTGTGACAAGTCGAGCTTTATAAATTGTGACATTTACCATCAGCGTCTGTCTTCATCTCAAAGGTCCATTTGTACTCGATGTCGTGCCGTCCAATGAGCAAGTCTACCAACGTTTATACTTGGTTTTTATACAAGGATCCTTTCTTGGATTTCATGGCCTCTAACCATTTGTTGGAATCCGGGCCCACCATCGCTTCTCCATATCTCGTAGGTTCATTGTTGTCCAACAACATGACCTCCAAGACAGGGTTGTCGTACCGCTCAGGAGCAGTACACATCCTTGTCGGTCTACGAGGTTCGATAGTAACTTGATCCGAAGCTTCATGATCATCATCATTAACTTCCTCTTCAACTAACGTAGGCTTCACAGGAACATCTTCCTGCGTTGCGCTACTCTTCGGTTGAACAAAGGTTCAACAACCTCATCAAGTTCTATCTTCCTCCCACTCAATTCTTTCGAGAGAAACTCTTTCTCGAGAAAGGACCCGTTTTAGCAACAAACACTTTATGCTCGGATCTGAGATAGAAGGTTTGCCCAACTGTTCTTAGGGTATTCTATGAAGATGCATTTGTCCGCTTTGGGTTCCAGCTCATTACGTGAAAACCTTTTTCACATAAGCATCGCAGCCCCAAACACTAAGAAATGACAGCTTAGGTTTCTATCAAACCATAATTCATACGGTGTCATCTCAACAGATTGAGATGGTGCCCTATTTAAAGTGAATGTAGTTGTCTCTAATGCATAACCCCAAAAACGATAGTGGCAAAAGGATAAGAGACATCATAGTATGCACCATATCCAATAGAGCACGACTATGACGTTCGAACACACCATCACACCATGGTGTTCTAGGTGGCAAGAGTTGTGAAACAACTTTCACATTGTCTAAAGTTGTATGCCAAACTCATAACTCAGATATTCACCTCCACGATCATATCGCGGACATTTTATCTTCTTGTCATGATGATCTTAAACTTCACTATGAATTTGCTAGAACTTTTTCAAATGATTCAGACTTGCATTTCATTAAGTAAATATACACTATTATCTACTCAAATCATCAGTGAAGGTAAGAAAATAACGATATCTACCGCATGCTACAAGACTCATTGGATTTCATACATCAACATGTATCATTTCCAATAAATCACTTGCTCGCTGCATCAAACCGGAAAACGGGGTCCTTAGTCATCATGCCCAAGAGGCATGGTTCGCATGTCTCAACCGATTCGAAATCGAATGAGTCCAAAGGTCCATCAACTAGGAGTTTCTTCATGAGATTTATACTAATATGACTTTTAGCGATAGTGCCACAAGTATGTGGTACTATCATTATTAGCTTTGTATCCTTTGGCATCAATGTTATGAACATGTGTATTACTACAATCAAGATTCAACAAACCATTCTCACTGGGTGCATAACCATTGAAGGCATTATTCATGTAAACATAATAACCATTATTCTCTAACTTAAATGAATAACCGTGTTGCAATATACATGATCTAATTATGTTCATGCTTAACGCAAACACCAACAACATTTAGGTTTGTCACTAATCCCGAAGGTAGAGAGAGTGTGTGATGTTGATCACATCAATCTTGGAAACATTTCCAACACACATCATCACCTCACACTTAGCTAGTCTCCGTTTATTCCATAGTTTTTACTTCGAGTTACTAACATTTAGCAACCGAACCGGTATCCAATACCCAGGTGCTACTAGGAGTACTAGCAAGGTACACATCAACAACATGTATATCAAATATACTTCTATCGACGTTGCCAGCCTTCTTATCTACCAAGTATCTAGGGTTGTTCCGCTTCAGCGACCGCTCTCCTCATAATAGAAGCACTTAGTCTCGGGTTTGGGTTCAACTTTGGGTTGCTTCACTGGAGCAGCAACTGACTTGCCATCCATGAAGTTTTCCTCCTTGCCCTTGCCCTTCTCGAAACTAGTGGTTTTACTAACCATCAACGCTTGATGCTCCTTCTTGATTTCTACCTTTGCGGTGTCAAACATCACGAATAGCTCAGGGATCATTATTTCTATCCCTGGCATTTTATAGTTCATCACCAAGTTCTAGTAGCTTAGTGACAGTGACTTGGAGAACTATATCAATCACTATCTTATCTGGAAGATCAACTCCCACTCGATTCAAGCGATTGTAGCACCCAGACAATCTGAGCACATGCTCAACGATTGGGCTATTCTCTTTCATTTTGCAGGCAAAGAATCTTATTGGAGATCTCATATCTCGCAACATGGGCACAAGCCTGAGCTCCTAATTTCAGCTCTTAGAACATCTCATATGTTCCGTGACGTTCAAAATGTTTTGGAGCCTCAATTCTAGGCCGTAATGCATGACGCACTAAACTATCAAGTAGTCATCAGAACGTGCCTGACAGATGTTCACAACATCTTCGGACGACGCTAGAAGGGTTGGTGCACCGAGCGGTGCATTAAGTACATAAGCCTTCTATGCAGCAATGAGGACAATCCTCACATCATGGACCCAGTCCGCAATATTGCTACCATCATCTTTCAACTCTATTTCTCTAGGAACATATAAGAATTCATGGGAGCTACAGCGCGAGCAAGTAATCTACAACATAATTTGCAAAGACACTACTGACTATGTTCATGATAATGAGTTCAATTAATCATATTACTTAAGAGCTCCCACTCAAATTGATATCCCTCCGGTCATTCGACTGATACATGATCCAAATTCACCAACTCAAGTCCGATCATCACGTGAGTTGAGGTGGTTTCAATGGTGAACATCATCATGTTGATCATATCTGCTATATGACTCATGTTCGACCTTTCGGTCTCTTGTGTTCCGAGGCCATGTCTGTACATGCTAGGCTCGTCAAGTTTAACCCGAGTGTTCTGCATGTGCAACACTAGCTTGCACCCGTTGTATGTGAACATAGAGTCTATCACACCCGAACATCACGTGGTGTCTCGACACGATGAACTTTCGCAATGGTGCACACTCGGGGAGAACACAGTTCATCTTGAAATTTAAGTGAGGGATCACCTTATAATGCTGCTGTCCTCCTAAGCAAAACAAGGTGCATAAAAGGATTAACATCACATGCAAATCATAAGTGACATGATATGGCCATGAACTTCTGCTTTTGATCTCCATCTTGAAAGCACCGGCATGATCTCCATCGTCACCGGCATGACACCATGATCTCCATCATCTTGATCTCCATCAACGTGTCGCCATCGGGGTTGTCGCGCCCACCATGCTTCTATTACTATTGCTACCGTTTAGCGATAAAGTAAAGCATTACATAGCGCTTAATGATTGACACGCATGCCATACAATAATTAAATGCAACCCTATGGTTCTTGCCGGTTGCCATACTCATCGACATGCAAGTCGTGATATTCTATACAACACATGATCATATCATACATCACATATATCTCATCATGTAATTGGCCATATCACATCACAACATACCCTGCAAAAACAAGTTAGACGTCCTCTAATTGTTGTTACATGTTTTACGTGGCTACTATGGGTATCTAGCAAGAACAATTCTCACCTATGCATAAACCACAACGGTGATACATAAGTTGCTTTTCAACCTTCTCAAGGACCGCCTTAGTCGAATTCGATCCAACTAAAGTAGGAGAAATAGACACCCGCCAGCCATCTTTGTGCAACGAAGTTACACGCCAGTCGATGGAACCGGTCTCTCGTAAGCGTACGAGTAAGGTTGGTCCGGGCCGCTTCATCCCAAAATACCGCTGAACCAAAACACGACCAAGGGAGGAAGCAATCTAAGCATCAACACCCACAAACTCTTTGTGTTCTACTCGAGATCTCATCTACACATAGACCTAGCTCATGATGCCACTGTTGGGGAACGTTTCATGGGAGACAAAAAAATTCCTACGCACACGCAAGATCTATCCATGATGATGAGCATCTAAGAGAGGAAGAGTGGATCTACATACCCTTGTAGATCGCTAAGCGGGAAGCGTTAAGAAACGCGGTTGGTGTAGTCGAACGTCTTCGCGATCCAAATCGCCGAGCGTCCCGCGATCTCATCACGATCTGTCCCACGATCCAATCATGATCCGTCCTGGAACTCATCACGATCCGTCCCACGATCCAATCACGATCCGTCCCGCGAACTCATCATGATCCGTCCCGCGATTTCATCAAAATCCGTCTCGCAATCTTGATCACGGTCCTTCCGATCTAGCGCCGAGCGGACGACACCTCCGCGTTCACCACACGTACAGCTTGATGACGATATCCGCGTTCTTGATCCAGCAAGAGGGAGCGGAGAGGTAGAGGATTTCTCTGGCAGCGTAACGGCGCCGCGGCGATGGTGGTGGAGCAATTCCGGCAGGGATTCGCCTAAGCACTGCAGAAAACCGATCTAGAGGAGAAACTATGCACTAGAGGAACGTTGGGGAACGTTGCATGGGAAAGAAAAAATTTCCTACGCACACGCAGATCTATCCATGGTGATGAGCATGTACGAGAGGGAGAGTGGATCTACATACCCTTGTAGATCGCTAAGCGGGAAGCGTTAAGAAATGCGGTTAGTGTAGTCGAACGTCTTCGCAATCCAAATCGTTGTGCGTCCCACGATCCAATCACGATCCGTCCCGCGATCCAATCACGATCCATCCCGCAATCCGATCACGATCCATCCCACGAACTTGATCACGATCCGTCCCACGAACTTGATCACGATCCTTCCAATCTTGTACCGAACGGACGACACATCTGCGTTCAGCACACGTACAGCTTGATGACGATCTCCACCGTCTTGATCCAGCAAGAGGGAGTGGAGAGGAAGAAGAGTTCTCCGGCAGCCTGACGGCGCTCCGGCGATGGTGGTGGAGCAATTCTGGCAGGGCTTCGCCTAAGCACTGCAAAAATTCAATCTAGAGGAGAAACTATGCACTAGAGATTAGGGTTGCACGTGGCTGAAAAAACTAGTGCAAAACCCTAGAAATCCACAAGTATATATAGGAGGGAGGGAGGAGGAGAGGCAGCCTTGGGTCAATGCTTGGGCTTCTTTACAGAAGTAGCAACTGCTTTTCCATCCATCTTGGTTTTACCCTTCTTTCCCTTGCCCTTGACTTTGCCATTTTTCTTGAAACTAGTGGTTTTATTGACCATCAACACTTGATGTTCTTTCTGGATTTCAGACTCAGCAACTTTTAGCATCGCAAACAGCTCGGCGACTGACTTGTTCATCCCGTGCATGTTATAGTTCATCACAAAGCTCTTGTAACTAGGTGGCAGCGTTTGAAGAACTCTGTTAGTGATCGCCTCTGGCGGAAGGGCAATTCCCAACTCCGCTAGACGAGTTGAATACCCAGACATTCTGAGTATATGTTCACTGATAGACCCGTTCTCCTCCATCTTGCAAGCATAGAACTTATCGGAGGATTCATACCTCTCGATCCGGGCGTTCTTTTGAAAGATAAACTTCAACTCCTGGAACATCTCATATGCTCCATGATGTTCAAAACGTCTTTGAAGTCCCGGTTCTAAGCCATACAATATTGCACACTGAACTATTGAGTAATCTCCAGTACGTGCCTCCCAAGCGTTCTTAACGTCTTCGGAGGTCATGTCTTCTGGTTGGTCACCAAGCGGTGCATCAAGGACATATGATTTCTGGGAAGCCGTGAGGATAATCCTTAGATTACGGGCCCAATCAACAAAGTTACTTCCATCATCTTTCAGTTTAGCTTTCTCTAGGAACGCATTAAAACTCAGGGGTGCTACTGCGTGAGCCATTGATCTACAACATAAATATGCAAAGTTTACTTAGACTATTGTTCAAGATAATGAGTTTAGTTAATCAAATTACTAAAGCTCCCACTCAAATTGACATCCCTTAGGTCATCTGAGTGTCACATGATCCAAATCCACCAACTCAATTCCGATCATCACGTGAGTTGAGGTGGCTTCAATGGTGAACATCATTATGTTGATCATATCTACTATATGACTCATGTTCGACCTTTCGGTCTCTTGTCTTCCGAGGCCATGTCTGTACATGCTAGGCTCGTCAAGTTTAACCCGAGTGTTCTGCGTGTGCAACACTGGCTTGCACCCGTTGTATGTGAACGTAGAGTCTATCACACCCGATCATCACGTGGTGTCTCAACACGACGAACTTTCGCAACGGTGCACACTTAGGGAGAACACAATTTTATCTTAAAATTTAAGTGAGGGATCACCTTATAATGCTACCATCGTACTAAGCAAAACAAGGTGCATAAAAGGATTAACATCACATGCAATTCATAACTGACATGATATGGCCATGAACTTGTGCTTTAGATCTCCATCTTGAAAGCACCGACATGATCTCCATCGTCACCGGCAAAACACTATGATCTCCATCATCTTGATCTCCATCAACGTGTCGCCATCCAGGTTGTCGCGCCCAACATGCTTCTACTACTATTGCTACAGTTTAGCGATAAAGTAAAGCATTACACAACGCTTAATGATTGACACGCAGGTCATACAACAATTAAAGACAACCCTATGGCTCCTGCCGGTTGCCGTACTCATCGACATGCAAGTCATGAAATTCTATACATCATATGATCATCTCATACATTACATATATCACATCATGTAATTGGCCATATCACATCACAACATACCCTGCAAAAACAAGTTAGACGTCCTCTAATTATTGTTGCATGTTTTACGTGGCTGCTACGGGTTTCTAGCAAGAATGATTCTCACCTACGCATAAACCACAACGGTGATACATAATTTGCTTTTCAACCTTCACAAGGAACCGCCTTTGTTGAATCCGATCCAACTAAAGTGAGAGAAACAGACACCCGCAAGCCATCTACGCAACAAGTTGCGTCGAGCGAACCGGTCTCTCGTAAGCGTACGAGTAATGTTGGTCTGGGCCGCTTCATCTCACAATACCGCTGAACCAAAATCCGACCAAGGGAGGAAGCAATCTAAGCATCAATGCCCACAAACCTTTTGTGTTCTACTCGAGATCTCATCTACACATAGACCTAGCTCTGATACCACTGTTGGGGAATGTTGGATGGGAAACAAAAAATTTCCTATGCACACGCAGATCTATCCATGGTGATGAGCATCTATGAGAGGGAGAGTGGATCTACATACCCTTGTAGATCGCTAAGCGGGAAGCGTTAAGAAACGCGGTTGGTGTAGTCGAACGTCTTCGCGATCCAAATCGCCGTGCGTCCCGCGATCCAATCACGATCCGTCCCGCGATCCAATCATGATCCGTCCCGCGATCCGATCACGATCCGTCCCACGAACTTGATCACGATCCGTCCCACGAACTTGATCACGATCCTTCCAATCTAGTACCGAACGGACGACACATCTGCGTTCAGCACACGTACAGCTTGATGACGATCTCCACCGTCTTGATCCAGCAAGAGGGAGTGGAGAGGAAGAAGAGTTCTCCGGCAGCCTGACGGCGCTCCGGGGATGGTGGTGGAGCAATTCCGGCAGGGCTTCACCTAAGCACTGCAGAAATTCAATCTAGAGGAGAAACTATGCACTAGAGATTAGGGTTGCACGTGGCTGAAAAAACTAGTGCAAAACCCTAGAAATCCACAAGTATATATAGGAGGGTGGGAGGAGGAGAGGCAGCCTTGCCTCCAAGCCTTGGAGGTTTCGGCCGAAGTGGGAGGTGGAGGAGGACTCTCCTCCTCCACTCCTAGTAGGACTAGGATTCCTCCTTTTTGCCTTTTTCCACCTTTTTCCTTTGGGTTTCTTTCTTCCAGCCACATGAGCCTATTGTGGTTGTTACACCAGCCCACTAAGGGCTGTTTATTACTTTACCACAGCTCATGAAGCCTCTTGGGTCGAAATACCCCTCCCGGAGGTCTCCCGGTACACTACCGGCACTCCCGGTACACTACCGATAAGCCCGGAACTTTTCCGACGACCAAAACAGGACTTCCTATATATGAATCTTTACCTCCGGACCATTCCGGAGCTCCTCATGACTTCCGGGATCTTATCCGGGACTCCAAACAACCTTCGGTCACCACCATACATAACTCTATACTACCGAAACGTCACCAAACCTTAAGTGTGCAGACCCTGCGGGTTCGAGAACTATGTAGACATGACCGAGACACCTCTATGGTCCATAACCAATGGCGGGACCTGGATGTCCACATTGGTTCCTACATATTCTATGAAGATCTTTATCGGTCGAACCTCTATGTCAAGGATTCAGTTAATCCCGTATGATGTTCCCTTTGTTCTTCGGTATGTTACTTGCCCGAGATTCGATCGTCGGTATCTCCATACCTAGTTCAACCTCGGTACTGGCAAGTCTCTTTACTCGTTCCGTAATATAAGATCTCACAACTAACACTTACTCACATTGCTTGCAATGCTTATTGTGATGTAGTATTACCGAGTGGGCCCTGAGATACCTCTCCGTCACACGGAGTAACAAATCCCAGTCTTGATCCATGTCAACCCAATAGACACCCTCGGAGATACCTGTAGAGCACCTTTATAGTCACCCAGTTACGTTGCGACGTTTGATACACACAAGGCACTCCTCCGATATCTGTGAGTTGCATGATCTCATGGTCATAGGAACATATACTTGACATGCAGAAAACAGTAGCAATAAACTGACACGATCATAAGCTACGTTTGTAGTTTGGGTCTTGTCCATCACATCATTCTTCTAATGATGTGATCCTGTTATCAAATGACATCTCATGTCCATGGCTAGGAAACCTTAACCATCTTTCGATCAACGAGCTAGTTCACTAGAGGCATACTAGGGACATTGTGTTTGTCTATGTATCCACATATGGATCCATGTTTCCAATTAATACAATTATAGCATGGATAATAAACGATTATCATGTACAAGGAAATACAATAATAAACACTTTATTTATTGCCTTTAGGGCATATTTCCAACAAGCACGTGGCTGAAAATCTGGTGCCAAAAAACCCTAAAACCTCCAGTATATATAGGAGGAAGAGAGGAGGAGGCTTGGCCCTCAAGGGACCAGCCCTTGCTGCGGCCGAATCAAGGAGGAGAGGAGGACTCCTCCTCCAATCCTAGTAGGACTAGGATTCCTCCCTATTTTGCCTTTTTCCCAGCTTTTCTCTTTGGTTTTTCTCTCCCAGCCGCATGGGCCTTGTGTGGGACTTCCATCAGCCCACTAAGGGCTGGTATTCACTCTCCCACAGCCCATGTAGCCTCTTGGGTCAAAATACCCCTCCCGATGCTCTCCCGGTACACTACCGGCACTCCCGGTTCACTTTCGATGAACCCAAAACTTTTCCAGCGACCAAAATAGGACTTCCTATATATCAATCTTTACCACCGGACCATTTTGGAGCTGCTCGTGGCGTCCGGGATCTCATATGGGACTCCTAAAAACCTTCGGTCACTACCATACATAACTCTATACTACCGAAACGTTACCAAACCTTAAGTGTGCAGACCCTGCGGGTTCGAGAACTATGTAGACATGATCGAGACACCTCTATGGTCAATAAGCAATAGCGGAACCTGGATGTCCATATTGGTTCCTACATATTCTATGAAGATATTTATCGGTCGAACCTCTATGTCAAGGATTTAGTTAATCCCGTATGATGTTCCCTTTGTTCTTCGGTATGTTACTTGCCCAAGATTCGATCGTCGGTATCTCCGTACCTAGTTCAACCTCGTTACCGGCAAGTCTCTTTACTCGTTTTGTAATACAAGATCCCGTGACTAAGACTTAGTCACATTGCTTGCAAGGCCTATTGTGATGTTGTATTACCGAGTGGGCCCTGAGATACCTCTCCGTCACACGGAGTAACAAATCCCAGTATTGATCCGTGCCAACCCAACAGACACCCTCGGAGATACCTGTGGAGCATCTTTAGAGTCACCCGTTACATTGTGACGTTTGATACACAAAAGGCACTCTTCCGGTGTCCGTGAGTTGCATGATCTCATGGTCATAGGAACATATACTTGACATGCAGAAAGCAGTAGCAATAAACTGACACGATCATATGCTACGTTTGTAGTTTGGGTCTTGTCCATCACACCATTCTCCTAATGATGTGATCCCGTTATCAAATGACATCTCATGTCCATGGCTAGGAAACCTTAACCATCTTTGATCAACGAGCTAGTCTATTAGAGGCATACTAGGGACATGATTTTGTCTATGTATCCACACATGCATCTATGTCTCCGATCAATACAATTATAGCATGGATAATAAACGATTATCTTGAGCAAGGAAATATAATAATAACTAATTTATTATTCCCTCTATGGCATATTTCCAACAGTCTCTCACTTGCACTAGAGTCAATAATCTAGTTCACATCACCATGTGATTCACATTGTTATGAATCTAACACCCAATGAGTTTTGGGGCTCGGTCATGCTTTGAATGTACGGCCACATGAATTCGCACAATTCCATGCCGGCGCAAACAAACCAAGTCAACATCTTGAGTGGCTCCAATAACTGATCCAACTGCCCACAAACCGAGCAAATGACGGAGAGGTGGTGGGATGCCAGTGACATGAACCCACACAAGTTGCAAAGGAAAAATGGATGGGACCTCCTCAGCTCTCCATTCATTGAATGCCACCTTCACATCATGTGATTTGACATTGTACTCAAAATCTGCCACGCGTTTCAAAATTTCAATAGATGGAAAACAAACTAGGAACGCATTGTCTCCATGTGGCACGGCTTCCCACTTCCAAGATGACTGGACCGAGGCGATCTTAGCGACCTCTACCTCCACCTCAGCAACGGACAAAGAACCATCGGAGATCGAGACCAAAGCCGTTGGCAATGTTGGTGGTGCTAGATGTTCCTTGAAAAGCGAATCTGGTATCTGCACGAACATAGCATTTACTAGACCACATCCCCCAAGTTAAGCAATAGGCCTTGGTTGCTTGAGTATAGGGCAGCAATGCATAGGATGCTTGTAATTGTCGCAAATATGACAGTAGTGTACCACCGTGCAGTCCTTAGAGAGATGATCATTTGAACAGCATTTGAAGCACCAAAGACCGGTTCTCTTTCCTTTCACACCCTGCCCTGTAGCATCAACGATGGCTGCAGCAACCGGGGTGAAGATAGTAGATCCAGGAAATAGTGTGGCAGGGGCTGCCCCTACAACAGGCGTAGGTCGCGCAGCCAGGGGGAAGGCACCAGCACCATCGGCGGTAGCGACGTCTTGATGCCCTCCCTTGCGCTTGTGCTTTTGTCAGCGAGCCAGTGCCTCGGGTGTTGGTTGATTGGCGGCCCCGAAAACTATTGGCGCCGGCGCTGGGGCAGCAGCCCGCGGGACAGGTGCGATGTACGCCGAAGCGAAGCGAAGCGTACCGGCGGTAGCCCAAAGCCAGCTGAGATCACCGGGTTCGGGTTGCAGTCCCGGACGACGTAGATCCTCTAGGCGCGTTGTTGCTTCGGCCCGCCATAACCGGCGACGACGGCTGGCGCAGGACGGCGGCGTAGGAGCGTAGCGGCGCGACCACGGAGGAAGTGTGGATGGGCGACGGGGCTCCGCTAGGGCGTCGTAGCGATTGAAGCAGGTCGGCCTTCCTAAGAGTACGACCCAAACGTGGAGATGTACGCGCCCTAGGCCCACTATCCATCATGGAATTAGGAGCTCAATTAGTGTCCATGTAATTGATGCAAGCCTCTGATTTTGCCTGATCTGTTGCCTGATCCGCAAGGGACGCACGGTTTGTGCATGCACTCGCTGGAGTCCGCTCCACTACGACCGCGTCCGTTGCCACCGGCGGTTCCGGACAGAACGCCGCCAGGGCGACCGGCTGCAGCGGCCTCGGCCTCGGAAGCGGCCCTTTCCAAGGGCGGATTGTCACGCCCCGACGGGTGGGCTTTGCAGTCGTCGACGAAGGCCTGGCAATGGCGCACCCCTGCTGCGACCTACAGCCAGTCGACAAACGATCAGCTTGAAACGAAACAGAACGAAGCTTACCCGTAGATGGAGATGGTGACTCGGAATCCCAGCGTTCCCAGACACGTGATTCCTTGGTGGGAAACCCCACGTCCTCCCAGAATTCCTGGACGATCTCTTCTTTTGATTTCTTCCGGCGAGCAACCGTCAACCAGGAATCCCCGCTCCCATCTTGATCTTCGCAGGAGAGCACTACATTGACTGATTGAACCGACACTAAT
The DNA here is from genome assembly GCA_022496015.1 of Hordeum marinum. NCBI lineage: Eukaryota > Viridiplantae > Streptophyta > Magnoliopsida > Poales > Poaceae > Hordeum > Hordeum marinum. Next base: position 470,422,368 of record CM039676.1, read on the forward strand.
GTCTCCTCCGGCTGCCCAGCGTCGTCTTCATCGATTTGCTCATCACCTAGGACATCAAATCTTGATCCGGAACTTGGAGACCCTACTGCCTGTGAGAGATCACCTGGGGCCAGGGTAAGCCGTCGTCGATCTGGGAAGACACGGCCACCAACTCGCACAACACAATCCAGTAGCACCATATCAGCCCCGCTCTGAATCCTCTCCCCTACCCGTAGACGACGTCCTTCCTCAATCTTGCCGTCACCGTTCCGTACAAAACAGAAGTCCGACCGATCCAAGAAGAGTGAGCCGGGACGCCAGCCTGTCCTACCGCCGGGTAGGTTAGAGGAGAAAGTCGCCGCCCAACGCAGCGGCGGCGGCGGATCGGGCGACCTCACCATACTTACAACATACAATGACCTGTTGTATAACTCCTTGATAGATGAGAAGTCAAAGTCTTCTCTTAGTTTGTTATAGAGCTTCTCATTGATACGCGGCGGGAACTATAGGCCGGCCGCGTCCATCCCCACGCGACGATTTCTCCCTCCAGCAATGGTGGACGGCAATGGATTTGGGGATCGAGTCCCTTATCACTCGGAAAGAACATTGTGGATCTTATCCTCTTTAAAGCATCTACAGCTAGACATAGCAAATTTATGCCTTCAAACGCCCACCAGCTTGTCCAGATGCATCTGCGAACACTGACCGAGTTCGTCTTATTTGTTCGCTTTCACACCCACGGCATTCATATTCGAACCCCAAAACCATATAACCCATGCAACGCTACGTAAAACAAGATCAACGCGCAGTTCATCAGATCAACATTGCATCGCTGGGCAAAAGAAGTATTGTTCATTGGAGTTCAGCAAATCCATACTCAAACAATTTAAAACATAGTTAAAATATAAATAGAACGGGAAAGGATGGAGGAAATCATCATTTCCTTGCAGGCCCCTTCCCCTTCCGAGCGTCGGCACGGCCGTGCCCCTCCTCCGTGTAGGTGTCGGAGTGCGGAGGTGCGTCTTTGTGAGAGCTAGAGGTGGAGCCGTCCTTTAGATTGTAGTCGGAGTTGCACCTCATGCCCGATAGCCTACGGAGCAGGCGTTTCTGCCCTTCGCATGGCAGGACGTCTTCGCCTTCGTCGTCGCCTCCTTGTTTGACTTGCGATCCTACAAATCGATGGCAAGTCGGAGCGCGTTGGCATTCTTGTAGCGGAGGTGCCGCACATACGTCTCCACTATCGTGTGAGAATGGCGGATGACTAATGCGAGGAGCGCGTCCTTGAGATCGACCGACACGCTTGCGCGTGAATGGCACCCGAACATCTCCTCCCTCTCTCCCTCGCCCGTTGTCGCTCATGTCAGACTGCAGTGCCTCAGACTTAGGCGTCCTCGTCCGCCCCGGCCCTGGCGCGGGCCCGAGGACCCAACGTTGGCCGGGTACCACTTCCAGACCAGACAGTGGTGGGGCTGCCGGCGTACCCGAAGGACCGGACCGGGCCTGCCAGAGTGAAGCGGACTTGCCAGAGCTGCATGCTGGGCGGGAAGGGCCGGTGACGTTGCTGACGCTGCATCCACGGGTGACGGGCGCTAAGGAAGTGTTGGGGAACGTTGCATGGGAAACAAAAATTTTCCTACGCAGACGCAAGATCTATCCATGGTGATGAGCATCTATGAGAGGGAGAGTGGATCTGCATACCCTTGTAGATCGCTAAGCGGGAAGCGTTAAAAAACGCGGTTGGTGTAGTTGAACGTCTTCGCGATCCAAATCGGCGAGCGTCTCGCGATCTCATCACAATCCGTCTCGCGATCCAATCACGATCCGTCCCGCGAACTCATCACGATCTATCCCACGATCTCATCACGATCCGTCTCGCGATCATGATCACGGTCCTTCCGATCTAGCGCCGAACGGACGACACCTCCGCGTTCAGCACACGTACAGCTCGATGACGATCTCCACCTTCTTGATCCAGCAAGAGGGAGCGGAGAGGTAGAAGAGTTCTCCGGCAGCGTGACGGCGCTACGGCGATGGTGGTGGAGCTATTCTGGCAGGGCTTTATCTAAGCACTACAGAAAACCGATCTAGAGAAGAAACTATGCACTAGAGGAGAGGGTAGCACGTGGCAGAAAATCTAGTTCAAAAACCCTAAAACCTCTAGTATATATAAGAGGAAGAGAGGAGTAGGCTTCGCCCTCAAGGGGCCAGCCCTAGGCTTTGGCCGAACCAAGGAGGAGAGGAGGAATCCTCCTCCAATCCTAGTAGGACTAGGACTCCTTTCTTTTTTGCCTTTTTGCCTTTTTCCACCTTTTCTCTTTGGGCTTTTCTCTCCCAGCCGCATGGGCCTTGCATGGGACTTCCACCAGCCCACTAAGGGCTGGTATTCACTCTCCCACAGCCGATGT